>JAGFNQ010008288.1:0-52592 GCA_024364735.1 Boesenbergia rotunda | reverse complement strand
AAAACATTGTTAATCATTTTTCTTTATATAGCATTAGGAATGCATCCACGGTTTGATTCCTAACTACGACATATTTTATAGGAATTTTTCCTCTAAATGAGGCACCCTGGGACGCTGGACTTCTAGACCACCCACCGCGAGCGCTTCCTGATTTATCCTAGCGGCCGATGGGAAACTTCCGTCGGGCCAGGTCGATCGTCCGAAGTTGGAAAAATCTCGTTAATGATTTTTTTCTTTATAAAGCAGTAGGATATTTTTTTCCCCTAGGGCATGAAGTTCCCAGGGCATAGCGCAGACGATCGGCGTATAATATTTCTGGCGTAACACAAGGAGTCGATTCCCTAGGAACTGATAACATGCATTTTTTATCTCACTATACACCTCTTGTCTATGCACATAAATTTTTCTCTCTCCATACTCGTGGGACCAACTTTACTGATCATAAGATAATGAATTTACCTTTATATAACAGTATGAATGAAAATCGATATGCTTTTAGATTTAACCCCAATTTTATATATATATATATATATATATATATATATATTCAAAGTTTATACATTAAATACAGATGTATCCTATATTGATCTTTGACTTGATTTAAAATTTATAACATTTTAAATCACAATTAATATTCTACGAGCCTCTTTAATGTATTTATGCTCTTACATCAAAATTTGATAGTCTCCTTAATGTATTTATACTCTTACATCTGAATTTGATAATGTAAATTCAGAACAATTAGTTTTTGAATTGGTAAAATAAAATTTTAAACATGGAAAGAAGCTAAAGATATATAATCGAAAAGTATTACATATTTTTAAAATTTTAAAATTTATATGAGTAGCGTGAAAAAAAATCAATAATAGTGTTAAAAATATAAAGTCGTCATTTTAGTGATTCTTTCATGAAGATCACATATATTTTGGAAAGAAATAAATTATGAAAAATATTTTAACTACTATAGCTATTTTTAACCAAAAAATCAAATATTCAATGAGATATTTTTAATAAATTTTATCAATCTCTGCTAAATAAAATAAATTATAAATTAAAGCCTCATAATAAAAAAAATAAATTTTAAATAAAATAAACATTTAAGTATATATAAATTGTATTTGCAATTTCAAATAGATAAATTAAAGAAATAATTACAAACTAAACTAAAGTTAGTTGTCCAAACCTCTCGACATTCAAAGTCCAATAAATCAAAGCCTTCCTTTGCGAGCTAAATTCTAGACAAGATAGACAAAAGATACCCTTCCTTCCATGACATCGATGGATTGACAGAGACATGGGCATCAACGTCTTCTCAACCACCCTGTTCTTCACGGTCACGGGCGTTCCCTATTCCGCCATGGAAATGGAATCCCAAGAGCCAAAGCACGACCAGTCGTCCTCTACAAACTGCTGACCCTTTCACTTCTCCTTCTCTCTTTCCTCTGTTCTGTTTGCCTGCACGCACGCTTCCCTCCACCCCCCCCCCCCCCCCCCCCCCCCCCCCCCCTGTTTTTGCGGTTCCACTTGGAAGCCTCAACGGGCCTCGCCTGCCTCTCGCCACCCCCTCATGTTGCTGCATGCGTCGTCTAGCAGTATGAGAATGCCCAATCAGCTTCCGAGCAGTCAGTGGATTGATTGATTCGAGTTGATTCCCTCGAGCTTTCCGCCCTCCGTGACTCTATTACCAACCTGGTCTGCGCCAATTCCCAGTGGAAAGAGAGCTGAGGAAGACAAAAGGTGGAAGACAAGGACTTCCCTAGTGTGACATTATTTTTTTGTTCCTTCGTTCTTTCTTCCAATTTCTGTGCCTTTAGGTTGGTGTTCATGCTCCACTTCCACTTCGTGTTGAAGGTGCTTCTATTTGATTTCCTCTTGGTGTCTGTGAAGATCAGTGCTTGGCCTTATGAAGACGAGTGCTGTGAGTACTTCTCTTTCCCTTGCTTTGCTCTGGGAACTATTTTCGTCAGTTGTTGAGTTTTATTTCCTTTGCTGCAACTTAATGGCCAGATCTTCCTGATCTGCGTTCTAAAAGATGAGATTTTCCCCCCTCCTTCTTACTTTCAACTAATTATATTCTCTTATCGAGGAATAATTCTTCTTTTCTGTAGATCAGATCCATCCTTATCTGGATTTCTTATACAAAAATGTTAACTGAAGCTTACAGATTAACTTTTTTTTTTAGTTTTACGATTGCCTGATCCCCATTGCTGTTCCTTGATATGATTTAAGAATTTATCTATCTTCTTTATCATAAACTATCTATTTTCTTGTTTCTGGAAACTCTGATTAAAAATCTAAGTTGAATTAAACCTGCTTACAACTACAGCATGCAGAACACACCATATCATATCTGTAAATTGCAATATGACTAGGGTTTGTGTAGTTGATTTTCCCAATCAACTCTTGAATTCTCCTAGTAGCTAATTGGATCATATAGGCCTTAGTGGATTACTAATTGCATCCAAGTCGACTTTTCTTTAAAAAAAATTGGACATTAATTGACCTATGAAACTTTCATTCAGGTATTAAGAATTCTGCTGGTTCTTGCAACTGTTGGCCAGTTCTCATGGATTGCAATGGCCAGTTCATACTGCAAGGAGATGGGATCGAGCACTTATAGGCCTCACAGTGTCACTGTGACGGAGTTCGGTGCCGTAGGTGATGGTGTCACACTAAACACCAAAGCATTTCAGAATGCTATCTTCTACCTCCATTCATTTGCTGATAAGGGCGGGGCGCAGCTATTTGTGCCTGCTGGGAAGTGGCTGACGGGGAGTTTTAGTCTCATCAGCCATCTGACTCTCTCACTGGACAAGGATGCCGTAATAATCGGGTCCAAGGTGAGCTAAACCTTCTGCAAAGATGTGTTTACAGAAATCAAGTGTAATCAGCCAAATTCTGATGCAAAGTCGTTTATGCCTTTGTGTGACATTGTGCATTCTGTTTTGGAATTAATTAACCCAAATTGCCTTTCAACAGGACCCTGTTGATTGGCCGATCATTGATCCATTGCCATCGTATGGCCGCGGTAGGGAGTTACCAGGCGCGAGGCATCAGAGCCTCATTCATGGATCTAACTTGACTGATGTGATTATAACGGGTGAGCATACTTTATGAATGAAGTTTGCCCCTATCGCAAACTATTACATTGCATAGTTTACGGAAATTTCACCATTGTTCGAAAAAATTGTGCTGATTTAAGCATGAACTTGCTGCAGGCGGCAATGGAACTGTTAATGGCCAAGGCAGTGTTTGGTGGGAGTGGTTCAGGAACAACACACTTGACTACACGCGGCCGCATCTGATAGAACTGATGTATTCAACTGGAGTGGTCATCTCAAATCTTACTTTCGTTGATTCGCCATTTTGGGCCATCCACCCTGTGTATTGCAGGTTTGTCTCTCCTATAATTTGAATTGTTTCTCTTGTTAGCTCTTTCGGTCGATGCACGGGTGGAGGTTTACATTGTAGGGGAGACTTGAGACCATTTTTACTGGATTGACAGCCAAGTTCTCATCCAGAATGTCACAATCCTCGCGCCATCAGATTCACCAAACACTGATGGGATAGATCCTGGTAAACTGAAAAGCCTATGACTTGAAAGTTTGCTTTTGTATCAGTTTGAAGTATAACGCTGATAATAGTCTATTTAGGCTACTTACTATATTTAATAATTCAGATTCATCTAATAATGTCTGCATTGAGGACTGTTACATCAACACCGGCGATGATCTCATTGTCATCAAAAGTGGATGGGATGAGTATGGCATTGCCTTTGCTCGCCCAAGTTCCAACATCAGCATTCGACACATCGTTGGCGCAGCTCATTCTGGTGCTGGCATTGCTATTGGCAGTGAGATGTCTGGTGGCATTTCAAATGTGCAGGTAGATGGCATCTCTCTCTTTGACTCCCTGTATGGCATCAGAATAAAAACTTCCCCTGGGCGCGGTGGATATGTCAAGTACATTCGCATCTCCAACGTCGTCATGAGCAGCGTTAAGACGGCCATCGGTATAACGGGACAATATGGAGAGCACCCGGATGACAATTATGACCCAAACACTCTTCCAACTATTGACATGGTCACCATAGAAGACGTTGAAGGAACAGATATTAATGTTGCTGGCTTCTTGCAGGGTATTCAAGGGGCTAACTTTAGCAACATTTGCTTATCAAATGTGCACCTCTTTGTCAACTCAAAATCTCCATGGAACTGTTCTTACATTGAAGGCTTTTCTAACTCGGTTTCTCCAGAATCATGCGAAGCACTCAAAAATCCCTATCAAGCATCACTTTGTTACACAACTGAGCATTTAGAGCATTGCAATCTGGTGCAAATTCTTTGAATTCAGGAGTCTGATACAAAAGAGATTGTTTTGTTGATGGACCAACATATTTGTGTGTAGCCTTCAGCTGAGATTGGTAGTGTCTTTAGATTGAAATAAGTTGAAAGTGCAGGGAGGTCTTCTTGCCCGAGTGAAGGTCACGGCCTGTTTCGATTTTATGATTATATACTAGTGAAGGAGTGATGTAAAATATGGCAATTTTTTCACACGTTTCTTAGTTTGTCTGGCCAAAATTTGGAAAGTTGAGGCTCAAATGTTCATTATGGCTGGCTTTGTTTAATGCTTCTAATAACAACAATTTAACTGACTGGGTCATTGCATGAAAGATCAAAATTCTACTGATGAAATTTGAAGTGCTTCAGAATTTACTCTTATCTTACTGTGCAGTAAAAGAGCTATGGATCTTTCACTGGTAAAGGCTTACAATAAAGCAACATCACCAAAACACTAGAAATAAATGAAAGTTCATCCACTTGAATATCAATTGATTAACAGAAGACAATCAGTATTCATATTCACAAAGTCTGTTGATTATTTTGCATACAGAATGGCCATTCAGAAAACAATGTAGCAGAAATATTTAATACATCTGAAACTTTTCCTTGGTCTTCTCGAATACTTGTTCAGCAATCACGGCGCCACAGCCATCAGCTTGCTTGATCTCCAGATGAGCTTTCTGGTAGAATCCGGTGCCTCTCAGAGCATCAGCAATGAAATCATCAAATCCTATAGCTATAGCAGCTTCTGCTTTTGCTCCATAGACCAGCCTCTACATTTGGTTGAAGCAAAACCAGCTGAGCAAAAAAATTTACAAGATTAAAAAGTTCAAAAGAAAATACAAGACCAATGACCACCTTAATTCGCGATAGGTGAATTGCTCCAAAGCACATCGGACAAGGCTCACAGGAAGCATAGATCTCACAATCTGAAAGTTCAATCTTCCCAAGCTTTTTGCAGGCCTGAAATAATAACAGACCATGTGAAAACCCACCTTAAAAGTTTTTGGCGATTCACCGATGCTTGTTTGATTAAATCAATAGATGAATACTTATTTCCATGGTTATTTCAAATTACTTGGCAATTGAGATCTAATTTATACATAAAGGGTACAATGAGCAAGCACTCCAGAAAGATTCCATTCAGCACTGAAAGAGTATGGTATTGTCACAACACATAATCGGACATAGCTAAGAGAACTATCCATTAACTAGACTGACACAAAATGCTTAAGCCCAAGTTCAAAGTAATTCACTCATCTATGCCTATATGCCTTATTTGTCTAACATTCTTCAAACGGGACTGAACTAATAACTTATAATGTCAACCATCCGAGATACGAAATCCGATTATAGCTGAAGTCCAAGTCTAGAGGCACTTCGTCACTTAGGCAGCCTTTGGCAATAGCTTACTATGCCATGCCAGGATTAACTTTGCTTAGGTAACAATTGCTAACCAACATAAACTAGAGAATTAACCATTGACGTGTAAGACCCGACCACTGGACCAAAATATTTAAACTCAAGTTAGTAGTAGCTCACCCATATATGCTTAGACAATAATTGACCATATAGAACTAAACTAAGGTGTGCAAATGACTTTACTATAATCATAACTCAAAAGCAATTTCACAAGTTCATTTATTAAATTTATTTGTATGTGTATATCATGCAGACAATGTGTCCACCTATCGAGTATTTCTTTTGAAAAGACTTTTTTTTTAGTTGGCATCAGGTATCCATTTCTTTGAACCACCTAATTCTGGGACGACTAGCCCGACCCCAAGAAAGTTTCCCACCGGCCATCGGGTAAATCAGGAGGCATTCGTGGTGGTCTATTCAAACAGCCCACTTTCTCTAGCCCGCTATCCATTAGAGGGAAAATTTTCTGCAATTTACCACAGCTAAGTCTGAACACTGAGATTCCTAGGATCCGCACTTGGAGGTCTAACCACTGCACCGTAGTCCCGGGGGCAAAGATGGTTGCAGTATTTTGAATATCTGAGTGATGCAAAAGACATTTGTATTTTGTAAAAGTGCATGGGTTAAGACTAAATTTGACACTTGCAAGGTATAAAAGACATCTTTCCCTCATGCAAAGAGACTACAACCTAAATCAGTAATTCTTTCATGCCAACATGAGAACATTCCTCCATTTTCTACGTTAAAAGAGAATTGTACTTAATCAGAAAGAATGATTTGACATTGCACATTGTGGGTTGGGTGGCGTAACTAGGGTTACAAGACTCAACTATCAGAAATGTCAACATATGCTTAAGCTGTAAAACAGTGAGCAGAAAAGGGAAAAAGTAGATAGGTCAATTACAACACAAACCTAAACCTTAATTGTGAAGTAAGATGGTTAGTGATGGAAGGCAGTTGTAACACACTATGTACTTATCAATATCAAGGTATTGTCCGCTTTAACTGTGCTCCACACTGAGCATGTATTACTATGGAGTTTTTATGAACTCAGCTAATTCCGCCAAAAGGCATCTTGTTGTTGAGAGCACGCACTTAAGTTATTCATGGCATTTTACTCCAGCGGCTCAATCACACTTTCTCAGCTTCAGAGCGTGTTTCAGTTCATTCTTGTCCCAACCTAGAAGACAAATAGAAACCACACCTTGTCTGAGCTCATTGCCTTGACGATCACTCTTTGCCCTCCTCAAACAAGGTCACAATAAGCCCAAATGAGCATGCTTAATACTGAGCATGCTTAATTATGGAGTTCTTATATGAAACTCAACTAATTCCACCAAAAGGCACCTTGCTGTTAAGAGTATGCACATAAGCTATGCAAGGCATTTTACTCCAGTTATACATTTTCTACTTCAGTATGTGTTTCAGTTCATTCCTGCCGCTAGTATCCTATAATCTTGCCAGGAGCATACCTCATCCGAGCTTGTTGCCTTGGCAATTGACTCCCCGCCCTCGTCGGATTGGGTTGCAACAACACAAGTAGGATTTGTTCAAGAAAATTAGTTATAGTGAAAATTAAGAGACATATAGGCATCGTTGGCTATTTTTGCAAGGTCCTATGTTTAGATAAAGAGCATCTGCTAATCTAACAAAATAGAATGCAAGGGATAAATGATGATATAAAAATAATACTATAAGGAGGTTACTTCAAATCATAACAAAGAAATTAAATTGGTGTTTTATTTTGTTTCTACAATTTGTGTACCATTTGAGATACTCCAATGCTTACTATCTCAAAGGAACTACATAAGACTGCCAAAAGTTGATCAGCTATGTAACCTGCCTCAATGATGAGATGGAAGAAAAACTCAAATGTATTTCTTTTGCTAAAGATATCATTCAAGGAAGAAGGATGATCTGCAGACTAAAAATAACTTCCAAAAACTCAATCAAACATCTAGCAAGGTTCATTAGCCCTTAATGAAAAACCAAGTTCTGACCTATTTGTATTAACCTAAGAAAGACCTACTGTTTTTCATCACTAGAAACATGTAGATTGCATATCATTTAGAACACAGTGAGTAATATATGCCAACATAACAATTCAAAGTCTAACTTAGCAGCTGAGAGAATCATACATAGTAGCATGCCAACATAACCAAATTGAACAAAAGCAAAATACTAGGAATTGTTCAGTGTTTGTGGGTGTTTGATAATGTTGACACTTTTGTTGTACTATTTAGATATCCTAATGAGCAGCTTCTCATACGAAATATAAGCTAAGAATTGGATAGCATATACCTGAATATGCGACTCAGCTTTGCCAAGGATGCAAAAGTAGTTTGAAGAATTAGTAAACAGTTTAAACCATCTAATATTCTTACCTCTCTTATTGCAGTGACCTCGGCATGAGCAGTAGGATCTGTGTGCTTCAGCACCATGTTATGACAACCTACCACTACCTCATCATTACAAACAACAACTGCACCAAAAGGGCCACCATCACCACATTCAACTCCATGATATGCCTCTTCCACAGCTTTTGATAAAAACTTATGATCTCTATCTTGGACAACTGCTTGAAATAACACCATAATACACAAAAAAGAATGGGGTGAGAAGAAAAGATTCATAATAAAGACTACAGAAACAAACAACAACAACCAAGCTTTATCCTACTATGTGAGGTCGACTATATGAATCATTCAACGTCATTGAGTTATATCCCCTACTATATCATCATCTATACCTAAATACATTTTATCTTATTTTATTGTTGCTAACCAAGTCTTTTTTTGGTCTTCCTCTTTCTCGTTTGATGTGCGTATTTGAAAAAGGCAACGGAAAGAAAGTGAAAAATAACATGATGCTAACTAAGATCTTTTCTTGTATATTATGTATCATACGACCAAAAGAAGAAATACAAAATAATATAAACATGTGTGATGTGCAGTAAATTATAAATCTAAACTAATATAAAATATTGAAAATGTTAAATCAAAATCTGATAATATATAAAAATAACATACTAATTTATCTAGAAAGTATTTATATGATCATTGAAAATCCTTCCATATGATCATTTATGAGCAAGTTTGATAAAAACAATCACTTTTTTCACCTATGACCATTTACACAAATATAAATGCAAACTTTTTAGCTAGGAGAAACTTGTATCCTTCTTCCATTCTCCTTTTCTACAAACTCTCTTGTGTTCTCATCTATTTATTGTCACCATGACCTCCATGTTTATCTTCTTTTTTTGTGCTGAATAAAGAATTTTTGTATCTGAGAGTGTTTTTTCACAAAAAAAAACTGCTAATTCAACATTTGTGCTTTAATAAACCTCCTTTAAAAACAATGTAAGAACAAAAAAGCATTAAATATTTTTAATTTGGCCATTAAAAGTAAAATTTACATTTGACCATAAAAATAATAAGCTTTAAACAATGGATGAAACGTGATACTTTTTTGTTGTCAGAAAGTGACATTGGTTGAATACCCCTCAATCTCGACTCCTACCAACATTGACATATTGCCCTATCCCACCTTCATGGATCTCAAAGCCCTCTGTTGCAATGATCCTCATCCTCCCGCCTTCTCCTCCCGTTGTCGTATCATATTCTTCCTCATCATATGGCAGTAATGGTTGAACGGCCCCACCCTTGTCACATTCAATGCCTGTGAATGTGAACATTTGCATCTTCTCTTGCCCCACCCTCATGGGCCTCTAGGCCCTCCTCTACAACATCTCCTCCCCCTTCTGCCTCCTCTCATCACACCACCTTCACCATGCTCACGCCTGTTGTGTGCACCCTCCGCAATTCACTTACCTAGCTTATCCTCTAGTTTTATTTCTAATTAACTTGTTATCCATCCATCTTTATTTCATTAACTAACATCACATTCTCCTCTCACAACACTCATTAATTCTTCCTTATCATACTCCACTATTCTTTCTCTTTTAATTCAATTTAAATGCATCTCATCAGTTTCTCCATAATTCCTCTTTGCATTTTGTCAAAAATAGGGGAACACTAAGTAAAATTTAGTATATTTAATCCTCAATTCTCCCGTATCAACTATTTTATCATCTAATTTCATTTACATTTAACCTGCTATCCTTTCATTACTTAACATTAAAGTCACCTTTAGTGCGTTGTGTTTACTCGTACATAGAAGAAAGAAAAGGAGAAAAAGAAAAAAAAAAGGAAAAGAAAATAAAGGAAAACAAATCGCATTCCCTCACTTACCATATCTTCTTAAACAGAGAAGAAAGATGAGGGATTGGATTCCTTTCTTATCATCCAAGTTCATTTCCATCCAACCTGCTATCCTTTAATTAATTAACATTAAAGTCTCCTCTAGTAAGTTGTGTTTACTCGTGCATAGAAGAAAGGAAAGGAGAAAAAGACAAGGAAAAGAAAGCAAAATAAATAGCATTCCCTCAGTATCTTCTTATACCGAGAGGAAAGAAGAGGAATTAGGTTCCTTTTTTCCCACTCAATTTCATCAGAGTAAACACAACGGTAGATATCCATTCTCTCTCAACTTATCTTATTTCTTTCCTATCATAACTCTCCATAATTGCTCTTATAATTCAATCTAAACGCATCTCTTCAATTTCTCCATAATTCCTCTTTGTCAGTCAAAATTATACAATGTATTTTATTAAAACAACATCGAAAAAAAGGAGAGCCCCCATAGTCCTCCATGTTACTATAGAAAGATGATGTTAATTACCTTCATGATGACCTGAAAATGCTGAAGCCACAGAGATGGTCCCATCCTTTGACTCCACCACTGAAACCACAGTGCAAATGAGAATAGTAAACAACAAACAACCAGTGCCAGAATGATAATACTTAACTAATTATACAAAAGATCTAGGGTGGAAGTGGTAGACAGTGAAAAAGATGCAGCCCCACCATACACCACACCCAAAAAAAAACATTCAATTTCACCCCTAATGAATTGAGTCATTGATGCCTAAGTGTATGCATAGTAAAAAAACAACATATGGCAAACGAAATAAAACATGGTGATTAAAAACCACTACATTTTAGATTATAATGGGCATGAAAACCAGAGAAGTTGAAATCTTGGTGAAAGAAACAATTCACTGAATATCTTATGTCACAAAAAGCTCAAATCTCAGAACGGAAATTAGAATAAGCACCGGATTTAAACATCAGCGGAAATTGAAGTAAAAAAAAATAATTCCTGAAATAGAACCTACCAATTACAAAAAAAGGGCCTAAATCTTTTACATATACCAGATTAAAAAAAAAACCCCATTTAAGGAGAAGACGAAAGCGGAGGCGAAAATTTTCTTCGTAAAAGAGGATGAATTCTAAGACCAATTTCTAGGAGCGGCAGTATAAACCGACGGGCTCTGACAGACGATGCAAGCGAACAATAACGAGAGTAAAAGTCGATCCTTTCCGCGTAAAGGCAGCGACTTTCCGGGAAGATCCCGCAGCGGGATCTCTAATGCGGACGCTTGCGATTCATAACCGATCGTGAAAAGCGAACAAAGATAAAAGATTGAAATCTCAAACGAACCCAACATCCGAACACAGGGCTGAGGCAGCCCGAATAAAGGCAATATGATTCAACCGCACCTTGCGCTTCTTCCATGAATTAGAGCAGGCAAACGAGCTCTTCTTCAAATCCTTAAACCAAGTTGAGCTAATAGCGAATGCCCTGTGGAAATATATATAGAGGAACAGGTTGTCAAGGGATAGGAAGGCAGAAAAAAGCAATGGGGGCGTATTCAACTGGAAGAACGTAGGCAAGGGAAAGGAAGGAAGAAAAGGCAAGAAGAAAGAGGGTTCGAAGGAAGAAGAAGTGTGCAAGGGAGAGCCGAGTGCCACGCCGAATGCTTTTCTATTCTATTCTATTTATTTATTTATATTATTTTGGATAGAAATGGACGGCAAAGAGATAGAAACCACTCAATATTAATTCACGTTGAATTAGGAAAAAAAATTGATGAATCAGACAGCAGATAAATTGAACTTGGGATGATCAATTCGATTCCTCAGAAGTTTCCTATCGAAAATTGATTTTACGGTATAGACGCTTAAGTTTCCTATCGAAAATTGATTTTACGGTATAGACGCTTATGACCTCCCTCTCTATGCCGTGTGGAAATCGGGAAGTGCTCACGGGGGCAGTCTAGAAGCCCAGCGTCCCTGGGATGCCGTAGCGGGGATCGAACCGAGGGTACCTGGGTTAACTACTAGCGATCTTACCGCTGCACTATAGCTCCGAGAGCAATTCACGTTGAATTAGGGCTTGAGTCATGGGGGTGTGGTCTTGGATTTAAATCGTACAAGGCTCACTAGATTAAAATTCTAAGTATTTGGTATATTAATTCTCGATCCAACTGTGCACTAGTTATTCTAAGGACCATGATTTATCTTCCTCGTGATAACCTTCAGACCGAATCCTCTGTACCGGGATCTCCCCTGTACCCGTGTACCAACTCGCCGGCGATCGCCGGCGAGTCGTCCGATCGATTATCGGACACCACCAATAATTTTTTATCGTCATTCCAAATAAGATGATATCCTCGGAGAACGGTGAACCCGTCGAAATCGTCGCATTAGACGTCTCGTCGGATTCGACGGTGAATACGGTAACATCACAATTGCGGCGAATTTCGACGGGTTCACCGTTCTCCGAGGATATCATCTTATTCGGAACGACGATCAAAAATTATTGGAGGTGTCCGATCGTCGATCGGACGACTCGCTGGTGATCGCCGGCAAGTTGGTACACGGGTACAGGGCAGATCCTGATACAAAAGATCCGATCTGGATAACTTTGGGACGGATGCAGCAGGAGCGCTGGGGCAAACGATTTTATCTTTTTGTCTACGTTGAATTAGGGCTTGAGTCAAACTCATTGACGTATTTATAATAAATTTTAGATGCGAATTAAATGTTTAATTCAATTTTCTTTTTTTTGGGTGTATATTGGATCATAATAAAACACTAGGCATCACTTATTCTATTCGACCATTAATTAATTAATTAATTAATTGATGTGTTCGTAAATTATTTATTCGGTGAAGATACACGTTCATTGATGCGTGAGAGAAGAGCACCTTCGTGAAGTTTTCAGAAGGATGAATCTAGAAATATTGAATTTGAGATGATAATAATTATCAGAGTAAATCAGAAAAATTTTATGATAAACAATTTAAAAATTTAGCATCCCGTGAATATATGTCTCTAAGAAATTTTTTATAAATATATCATAATTAAAAATTAAATTATAAATATCTAATGACAACGCGTTATCCCCGAGACTTCGGGAAGTCTTTCAAAAACATATGATACACGACAAAATGCACGGAACGTGTAATATATATATATATATATATATAAATGAGATCCACGTGGTAATCAACTGAATAATTTATTAATTAAAGTAGAATATAATAATTGAAAGATGGTATGTAGCGAAAATTTTTAATAAGAAATTCAAATGGAATGAAGTGTCATTTTAATTACAGCGATTTTGACGAGTTATGTTTATTGTGTTTCCTATAACATAATTTGGTTCAGAACGATAACCAGAAGTCGCCGTCGATGTCCAAGTGACAACAATCAAATATGTACATAAAAGTGGCACGTGCTCGAGAGCTATTTAAGTCTCGATTCAAAAAATAATTCGTTCGATTAAATTAATGAGTCGAGCTTAAGCTCGATTTCGAGCTCGAAAATATTATCGAGACGAGCTCAAACTTAGCAATATTTGATTCCTGAGCTTGTAAATATGTAACGAAACTCATTTATCTTATTATTATTATTATTATATATATATATATATATATATCATATAAATAATAAATTAAATAATATATTATTACACTAGTATAAAAAAGACCTTTAACAACGGCTTTTAACACCGGTTATATTAAAACCGGTGTTAAAAAAAAGGCGGTGGCATTTTTGTAATTATTTGAACTTTAAAATACTTTTAACACCGGTTCTTTTAACAACCGGTGTTAAAAATATATTTAACTACAGTTTTATAAATAACCGGGGTCATATGTTATAATTATTTGAACTTTAAAATACTTTTAACACCGGTTCTTTTAACAACCAGTGTTAAAAATATATTTGATTATGGTTTTGTAAATAACCGTGATCATATGTTTTTCGCGCGCATGCCTTGTTCTTAATTAAGTCATACATGTCAATTATAATAGTCTAACTTTTGGTCGGTCATATATTTCCTCTGCTTAATTTGTTTCTTACAACCCTAGCGGGCTGTGTGCGACACACGGTAGGCGCGCGCAGAGGAGGAGAGGAGAAAGAAGGCGCGCAGACGAGGAGAGGAGGAAGAAGGTGCGCAGACGAGGAGAGGAGGAGGAAGGCGCGCAGACGACTGCATCCCCGGCTGAAGGAGAGCTCGAGACGACAAGGGAAGGCAAGTATATTCTACTTTGTAAGTTCGAGTAGGGTTGGGAGTGGGGGGTGGGGGGGTTGAACGGTGCTGCGAAAGGGGTTGAACGGTGCTCTGAAGGTTTTGCGATTTCGACCTAGAACGTGACATAAAACTTGACTTCTTGTAAGAATCTGAAGGTTTTGCGATTTCGCTCTCAAGATTTTGCGAATAAGGATTTTGCGATTTCGCTCTCAAGGTTTTGCGATTATTTTCTATTTATGTACCAATGCTAAGTCTTCCTAATCATTGATTTTGATTTTTATGTTTTTTTATATTCCTTTTGATAACTCGATTCTTAATCTTCCTTTTAATGTCTTTCTCAAACAGTCCGTGCACATATGGATCGTAGTTGGATAAATGCTTTACGCACAAGTGATGAGTATGAGAATGGGGTGAAAGAGTTCTTAGAATTTGCTAAAAGAAATGCTCGTGATAATACTGAAATATTTTTTTGTCCTTGTGTAAAATGTGTGAACCTAAGACGTTTGAAAGTGGATGAAATAGAAGAACATGTTCTTTGCGATGGATTTTGCAAGAGTTATACAAGATGGATATGGCATGGTGAATCATTAAGCATGCCAAGTGTGTCCCAAACTGAGCAAGTTGATGTAGATATGGATGATCGACTAGAAGACATGATCCGTGATGTTGGACCAGAGTTTTTTCAGCGAGCACATGTATATGATCATTTGTGTAGTGATGCGGAGAAGCCGTTGTATCCAGGGTGCACTCAATTCTCACGATTGGAAGCAGTATTAAAATTGTTCAAGATAAAAGCACAAAATGGGTGGAGTGACAAAAGTTTTACCGAATTGCTTGAGTTATTGAAAGTTATGCTTCCAGAAGGTAATACACTACCAGATCGTAACTATGAGGCAAAGAAGATATTGTGTCCAATGGGTATGGCATACAAGAAAATACATGCTTGCCCCAATGATTGCATCTTGTACAGAAACGAGTTTGAAGGGTTGCATCAGTGCCCCATATGTCAGGTATCACGCTACAAAGTGAAGGATGGTGATTCTAGTTGTTATGAGAGCCCAAATGGGCCTCCGGCAAAAGTCTTATGGTATCTTCCAATAATTCCAAGGTTCAAGAGATTATTTGCTAATGCAAAAGATTCAAAGAACCTTAGATGGCATGCAGATGAGAGGCAATGTGATGGAAAGATTCGTCATCCGGCTGACTCTTTGCAGTGGAAAAGAATCAATCAATTGTTTCCAGACTTTGGCAATGAGCCAAGAAACGTTAGGCTTGGACTTGCTACGGATGGAATGAATCCATATGGTAACTTGAGTAGTAAGCATAGCTCATGGCTAGTTATTATCATTCGCTCTATGATATGTTTTTCTACAACTATGATTTATAAGCAATTTTTTCATAGATATATTTGGTTGATTATATTTGGTTGATTTATAAGCCATTTATTATATTTTTTTATCACAGTGCTATGCGTTCTTGGCATACGATGAAAGGCAAACACTTGGGAGCTTTTAGAATGCCTATATGGAAGGAACTACGTGTAAGTAGTTAAATGTCAAGTTTTTATACAACTATGATCTATAAGCATTTTTTTCATAGATAAATTTGGTTTATTTGTTGCCATTTATTATATTTTTTTTATCATAGTGCTATGCGTTCTTTATTATTTGATGTCTTTTGGTATGCAAGCTCCTCTATATGCATGCTTGAGATATTGGTTACTATAATGAAAAATTAGCATGACTTTGTAACTGATTTATCCTTTTCTGCTAATGTGTCATTTTGATATTTATTTGTAGTGCCAAAAACAAACTGGCAATACAGAGTGTGGATATTATGTAATGAGACATATGCTCAACATTGTCTCGGCGATCATAGTTGATTCATGGGACAAGGTAATTGAAGTTTTTTTAATTTTATAGATTTAATTATGTCTGGTTGAGTTGATAAGCTATTTTTTTTATATAAATGTACCTTGCAGAGATTCACAAATAAGGATCCATTCTCCGAAGATGAGATTGATGACATCAAAAGATGTTGGGCAACTTATTTGTTAGAGGTTGCCAATGTAAAAGTTTAGGATAGTTTAATGTAAAAGTTAGAGGTTGCTAATTTTGACAGCTTGCAGTATTACTAATTAATGTCAAAGTTAGAGACCACTAGCATTGATTTCCATTAGTGTTCTTTCTTACATTGTAGCTTCAATTGCTTACATATATACTATTTCAATCAAGTAGTTTCAGTTTTGCTTAAATGATTTCCATCTCATGTTAGCTTAAATGCCACAGGAGCATATATACTCACTTGCTAATGGGAATTCTTATGATTTCACATTCAAAATGCTTCATTTAGCGTGGCACCCGACAGAAAATTTAATTACTTGTGCTGCCTTGAACAGTTTGTACATGTATTATGCATGAAGATCATACTGGAAGTGAAGGTCTCATTTTGCAAATTTTTTTTTATTTGGATTTGCTTCTCAAGGCACATAGCTTTTGATGTTCAGTGAACAAGATACAGGAGCATGTAATTTGTTGCATGTTCTTACTGGGGCCAAAGGATTGCTCAACAGAAGGAGTTCAATCTGAGAAAGCCCCCATCATTCATTATGATTTACTGGTTTTGGGATTCTTGGTACTATACCTTAATCTATCTGCCTCTAGCTAGTTCTTTGGTTAAATCTCAAATGGCATCTGACTCCTGAATCATTTACTTGGTTTTGCTGGCCAGACCTTGTTATGTGGTCTTATTGGAGTTCCACCTTCAAATGGTGTCATCCCACAATCTCCAATGCACACGAAAAGTTTGGCCACCCTCAAACACCAAGTAAGCTCCAAATTGTGAATGATTGATTATATTGCTTCTCTCTCCGTAGCATTATTTGATATTTTTTCATTGGAATTTTCTCACAGTTGCTTCGCAATTGACTGGTAGCCACTGCACACCAAAGCATGAAAAGAAATTCAAGCTTGACTCAAGTACTGTATGGAAATATGCAAGACGCTTATAAGAGATGGAATGCTAAGCTGGTCGAAGTTCTGCAACGTACTCCTCACTATTTGATCTTGGACTAGACCGTTTACTTGCAAACTCGTGTGGCAAGCTTCTACATTGTCTTTGCTTGGAAAATCACATAGCGAGTAGGAGTATAATGTGTTATTTGATTTACATTTTGCTTTTGTTGAAAGAAAAATGGATAGTTGTAAAATACATGGATTGTTTTGTTTTTGAAACTAATTGGATGTTGCATTTACTTAATTCATGATGTGTTATTGATTATGGATAAACTATTATATTATTGTGTTCTTTTATATGTCTAGAAAAATTATAAATAAAAATAAATATGAAATTTATATAAAAAATTAAGACTTTTGACACCGGTTGTTTCCAGAACCGGTGTTAAAAATAATGTTTTAACACCGGTTGTTTCCAGAACTGGTGTTAAAAATGATGTTTGAACGCCGGTTATTTAAAATAATCGGTATCTAAAATGGCTTTCCCGCCTCATAATTGAACTTTTAACAACGGTTATTAACCGGTGTTAAATCTATATATTACACCGGTTTGTTAACCGGTGTTAAAAGTCTATACTTACAATGCCGGCTGGATCAACACCGGTTCCAGAACCGGTGTTAAAAGTCGAAAATAACCGGTGTTAAAAGCCTTTTTTCCACTAATTAATTATTATAATTATTTATTTTAAACGAGCTCGAATTAAGCTCGTTTAATTTTTACTATTTAATTTTATTACGAGTCGAATTTGAGCTTAAGAACTAAAGTTTGAATCGAACTTGAGCCCGAGCTCGAGCCTAAAAATAATAAACCGAGCTTAAACTCGAGTCTGTTAGTGTTCGACTCAGCTCGATTCGATTACACCCTTAATGATTATCCTCGTCTAAGAGAAAATACATATACACTAGTAAAATATTCTTGTGTCCATCGTGTTGGATATCTTGGATATCTAACGTGAATGAAAAGGGAGGTGGTGGGATTTTAGTCCCATATTAAAACTTTCTAGTGAGTAGAAAGTAAGGAGGAGAATAAAGGGACTCCCTTGTGAGTGGGGTTTTAGTCCCACATTGGGAGTTTTAAGGTAAAATATTTGGTATATATTGTATCACAAGCATGATAGTTGTGAACAAATGCTAGGGGTTTGAGAGATTCTCTCTCACGTGTGGGTGCGCAGGGGGGTGCAAAAGACACAGACGCTGCGAAATTCTCCTCCACTCCACCTCGTTCCCGACCTCCGCTGATAGCAGTCGGGTACATCCTCAGTTCACCACGAGCAACGAGTGCTCCGTTGCGCCCGTGGTTCGGCTGTTGTATCCTGAGAGACAGAAGTTTATCTGAGCCTCGAAGCACTGCGCGAGGAGGACGAATTTGTTTCAAGGAAACTGCGCTTCGCAGGGCTCAGCAAATTCCTGTTTGGCCGAGAGACGCCCGACAACCGCTCGGGAGCTCAGAAATTCTACTCGAAAGACTGCAGCTTGGAGGAAAAGCGGTCGGGGCCACTCAACAGAGATAAGTTGAAGTCATTGTTGTAATTTCAATTTATTATAAAAACTCCGAATATCCTCCAACACATCGTGATTCAATCATAATTTATCAACACTAAGTTATAGTGGTTAATATTTTCACGATAATAACACCTCATACGATATGTTAGTCATCAATCTATCTCGTGTGAATTTATGATGGATCAGATAACAGACGAATTTGAGATGATCGATCCAACTTCACATAAGTTTCTTATCGATCATTAGGATAAATCGGGAAGTGTTTACGATTGACGGTCTAGAAACCCAACGTCCCAGGGTTCGCGTTCCATTTAGAGGAAAAATTTCTGTAAAATATATCGTAGTTAGGGATCGAATCACAGATATTTGAGATAGCGACTAATCGCCCTACCGCTACACCATAGCCTCGGGGTTAAAACCTGACAAAGTATATGTGTCTTCCTCCTCATACATTAGTCACAATATCTAAATTAATAATTTTTATAATTTATCTTATTCATATTAATTTTAAGATGTATTGATAGTGGCGCTCGGACGGAAGAACCGTCATTTGCCCCGTGTGAATTTGTGCACGGTAACTGACGCACGTCCTTATGAGAAAAAAAAAATTGATCTCTTTCATTTTCTGGTAACCCATTAATTACTATTTGATTGGGCCTCCGTCCTCTGTCGGTCCGTTATTAATGGGCCTTTGAGGTGTGCATGAGGCAATACCTAGTGATCGTGAACTTGTCATCGTCAATGGCTTCTGTCCCACTTCACTTCGCAACGCAGCTAGATCATCGTTGTGTGCTTCCAAGAATCAAAGAGCACAAGCCTGGGTAATTGAACCGTAAGAAAGTAATTTGAAGTTGATCGTCGCTTGGTACACCAAAGAATTACTCCTTCGTTTACAAGAACATCTCTTGTTTTAACTATTCTTTTCTGGAATTTGTGCTATTTTCCTATTGATTATACTTCCTATCTTGTCAAACCTTCTTTTCTTCTATTTAGATGCTATGCATTCCCTGGTTGTGAATTATGACTTTTGGAGCATGTTGTAGTTGGCAGATTCGTCGATTAACTAGCTCATCTCTTTAATCTTGATTTCATTTGAGATCAGGCATTGACATACAGTTGAATAAAGCATAGATACTTTCATAGCTTTTAACGCGTAGGAACCCTCCACAAGAGATAAGGAATGAATGCGACCAAGATTGAGAGGTGAGGTGGTAAATATGAGTTGGGGCGCACGATCAGGGAAGGGGCATTTGCCAAGGTTAAGTTTGGGAGGTGTATTGTAACTGGAGGACCTGTTCTTATCAAGATTCTTGAAAACGAGAAAGTTCTCAAACACAAATTAGTTGAACAAGTGGTTACATTTTTCAAAAGAAATTATACTTTTGCTTGTGTTAAGTTTCTTTTTTTAACATCTGCATAACTATTTTTTTTTTTTGGAGCCTTTGTGCTAGTTTTAGGCAGTTGAAAACTTAAGATGTAATATTATTTCTTTTATCTGTTTAGTGTCACCAAGAAGTAACTTTGTTAAATCTTCCTCAATTGTTTCTGGCATATTTCAAGTTCACTGACTGTAAATTCTTTGTTGGCATCTATGAGGTTGCTTTCAGAAACCTTTTCCATGACACCTAATTTACTTTTGATCCTTACACTTTTGTGGAAATGTGTTAATAGGTAGGCCTTATTACTAATTTCACTATTTGATAATTATAGAAATTTTATCCTAATTGAGAAAGTGGCACAGTTACACTTTCCTTGTCCCTCATGCCATCTATGTCATGACTCATGAGACGTCTTAATTATCATCAGATGGCATGCAACTGTAGTTTGATAAGTAATTAGAGTCTTGTGGTCTATGTATTCTACACGTAATTAATTGAAATTTATTTGATTATACAAGGATCAAATTGTGCCACCATCGTTGTGAAAAGTGTGTGCCTAGCTGCGCCTAGGCGCAAGGCGCAGCCAAGCGCGCCAGGGCAACGACCCAAGCACGGTACTTAAATGAAGTGTGCTTAAGCACACGCTTTTTGAGAGGTTAAGGCGCGATTTTCTCTCCTTATTAAAGTTTTTTTTAAAAAAAAATAAAAGTCCATCTCATACTTTTAATTATCCTTTAAATTAATTAGGTACACTTTTTTCTTGTTTGACTCTTCCTCTCCCCTAGAAAATTAGCATCAACCACCTTTAGTCCCTTGCAAACTTATTGATTTTCTTTCCATGTGATTCTTCCTACCTCCTAAAAAATCAACATCAATCTCCCCTCCCTTATCAAATGTGAACTCTTCTCTCGCCTACAACATCAACATCAGTATTTGGATTTGGGTATACTTTCTTGCTTTTCTCTTTTTGTTTCATCATAACAGTCGGATTTTTTTTCCTCACGGATTTAATTTGAAGTTTGATTTGATTACGAAGATAAACTATTTTAATTTTGAATGTTAATAAATTTTATATTTACATTATTGTTTAATAATTTGTGAAATATTTGAATTTTATTAGTGAAATATTTTAGCAGAAATTCTATTTATGTTTAAATTGTAAAATTCTATACCCAAAGCGTTTTATTTTAGAGCCTCAGCTCAGGCCACAACATCTATGTACTTTTAGGCATCTCATGTCTTAAATAATTATGTGTGTCAAAAAAAAAAAAGTATGACATTTTGGTGTTTGTCATTATAATTTCAAAATTTACCATCAATCTAAGATTTTATCATTGCATCCATGCATCCAAGTTGGTTCTTGGACCTTTCCATCTAAGACAATAACTAGGCAATAAACACACTTAGATGTGGGAATAAGAAGTCTCTTTCATTGTCTTGTTCAAGAGACTGTGTATTAAAATAGCTAATTATGAGTTATCATCATGAGATCTGGGGGTCAAATTATGACGAAGCCAAGTATCTATCTTTTCTTATGCGCTAGTCACTGTCCGAGTTAGTAGTCCTCATGATTTATCTCCTCTATATTAGTCTTGGGATGAGTTGGCAAAGGCGCTAGAGACGAGTGAATCACCTTTTACTATCATGAGTGTTTTACCTATTTCAAGTGATGGGAAGCAAATAAAAAATTTTCATTGTACTTAGAATTTGCTATAGGGCTAAGAGGATATTGACAAAAAAAAAGTATGATCAAATTTTGATGCATGGATTTCTTATCACGTCCCCAGAGGTCCATGTTCCCTCGAAAATTGGGCAACATCTCTTCTATACGGTGGACAATCTGGAACAATTATACATAACAGTTCACAAAATACAGCACAACGTCACATGGCTGGCATCACAATAATAAAGTAAGCTCCAACACCACGCAGTTAATATCAATATGAAAGCTAAAATAAAAGATAGCACATATCCAAATTAAAACTCAAAACCAACGACAATCGATACTAAGTCCATATAAGCATGAAAAAACATATCACTACTCAATAAAACATAAAACCGCTGAACTAGTAATGCCATTCTAACAACGAAAATACGGAACCAAAGAAACTACGAAAATAATGACACTGCAGAAAACAAAACTCCAAACTGCTCGATATCATGAGATTGACAACTGAATCCTCTCCTGGCTCCAAGTAATCCACCTATCTGCTACCTAAAACAGAATTAGATGGTAGGGGTGATGAGTCCAGGAGGACTCTGTGGGTATAAGAGCATATAAATGCATGACAAAATAAAAAGGTATAACATGTAGAAAGAAACAACAGTATATAGTCTTCGAAAATAGAATAACATCTAAGCATGTGTGAAACAAAATGATAGTGCAATAATAAAGCATACATGCATATCAACCAAAATACAATAATTATAGCTCATATAAATGCAGCAAACACAAGAAAATGCAAAATGCAATAAATGCATATGATGCAATGACATGTGTCACCCCTGACGCCAGTTAAGTCGTCGATCGCATCACATCTGTGAGGCCGAGTGAGTAGGATCGTGACAACTGTGCGCACTTCAACAATTACCACTACTATAAGTGGTTGAGTGGACAGGATGCTGGGGAGCTAACTACTCTAAAATCCTAGGAAAAAGGGGGAGCCACAACAGCTCTGGTATCCCTCGAAAATAACGGTAAGGGTATCAACTGCTTGCCTACAACTTCAATATTCACTACCTAAGAGTGGTCGAGTATGGCAATAAAACAGTTGCTCGCACTCTAGCAACTACCACGATGAGTGGTTGAGTGGGCAGAGCAACTAAATGACCGACGATAGACTTAACCATATAGAAGCTGATACTCGTCAGCATGCAACTATGCAGATATGGTGCATGATACTAAGTGCACAATCAACCAAGTAGGGTATATCTAATGCCAACCAACCCCTAGTTGTGTTTAATGATCATTTCTAATTACTTGATTACAAGCAGTACTTTACAGAATAGAAAATCAACAGTGAGACTGTATGGACATAAAATTTGATTAGCTCGAAGATCAAGCAAAGAATGTATCAACGGATGATATTAAAAGACAAAGAGTAAGGTAAAACAGTCCTACTCAAAAATAAAACAGTCATGCATTTAAGTTTAATAATCTACAAAAAACAAAAGAGAAGTACCCGCCTCGTAAAGTAGTGTGTGTGTCGGAGAGAACCTCCTGCAACCAACCGTGTGAGTCCACAATCAAAGTCCTGTATCAAAGACTAAATTTAGCTATTTATAACATTAATAAAATAGTTAAATTAACTACTAAGCATAATTAGGATATAACCTTAATTACTAAAATCCGTTTAATTAAATCTAAATAACAATAAGTTTCTTCTTAACTTAATTTATCAAAATTAGGTCATAAGGTTAAACACACAATTTAACCCAAGGAAAAACTCCAATTCGATTTAGACCTAATCCATTAAGCCAATCCTTAATTCAAATTAAGATTAGCCTTAGTTCCCCTTACAACAATTAGATATAAGCCTCATCTAAAACAAGCCATGTATCTTACAGAAACCTCACGAAATCAACAACCTACAAACAAGATCAACCACTTGATTATTTAACAATTTAAGTCCAACACCTAACAGTAGCTCATGACAAGGAATCAACCACAAGTAATCATGCTAAGAATAACCCAGACTTAACACCTTTACTACCACATGCATTAAGAAAATTTTTTCCCATTCCTGTCGAATTCAATGCATGATCATTCTAACCAAGATTAACCCAATTCTAGACTGAGTAATCATCCTGAGCAATCGGATGTGGTCTAATTCATGGCAGAATTCCAAACACCTCAGAATGAAATCCAAATTCACCCAAATCAAATCCTAATAAAAAACTCACGGCAACCATTATAAAATCTCATAATCAAGAACTAAGCTACAACCAATCCTCAAGTATAATCAATTCTATTTGAACAGAACACTTGCAAAATAGATCTTACCCAAACACTAAAATCGTGCAAAGCTCCTATTCCGATCCAGCCAAAAACAGAGACCGTAAGGATTTACGCCTCTAAAATCTCTCAACTCTGACGATTACCGAAACCCAAGTCTACTCCTGGTGTGAGCACAGATCGGCATAAATGGGTCAGCCCTACATCAGGACTGATGATGGGTTAGCCAAGAGAAGAAGATAACATTCGTAGAGATCAGAGGAAGAGAAATGATACCTAACCAAGGATAACCAAGAGGATACCACGGCCGAGTGGAGTACGGACTCGAAACTCGTCACTCTCAAAATCTGCTCCGGCGCCGGCACACGCTGCAATCAGGGAAGAGACAGAGCGAGAAGGGCGATCATCTCCACACGCGTGAGAAAGGAGGAGGTGGAAATCGCGAAGGGCTCGTGTGAAGAGAGGAAATCGCGAAGGGCTCGTGTGAAGAGAGGGAATCGCGAGAGGGGAAGAAAGTTGAGTGCCGGCGATGAGAGGAAGAATAGGAAATTGTGTGAGGAGTGGGTTGCGGCAGAAACCGTCGGGAGAGGAGGGGGTGTTCGTAGAAAGGAGATGAAAATGCCCTTTTTGCATAATAGCTCTCCAATCCCAACTAATCCAAATAGAGCCCTTAAGTTTTGGGTTTTTAACCATTTAGGCCCCTCTAAAAGTTTCGTATTTTACATTTCTTTAGGAAAATTTTCCCTTCCAAAAAAAATATATATATCAGAAAAGAGACTAATCTATAATTTTTTTAATTCTCAGCACTCTTTTCATGTCTTAGGTGGATAGATTTTTATGATCCAAGTAATCCAAGCCTAACAGACATTGATAGAGTATATATTACTATAACCAAAGAATTCAGACATAGAACCTTTCTTTGAGATCGTATTAAATCTTATTAGCCGACAACTTATCCCAAAAATATGAGTTCTTAGAAAAGAGACCAACTAATCTACATATATTCTTATAATGTGAATCGTCAAACTATACCACTATATTACTCACCCTAGTCTGTTATAGTTTTCATCATTTACACTAACGTTGCTCTAAAATTGTGTCATGTAGGAAAACCATGGTCGGATGAGGGAAGACAAAGCTTGAAGATATTTCAATCAGCTTATCAATGTGGTTGATTACTGCCATAGCAGGGGAGTTTACCATCGCAATATGAAAGTAAACAAACCACATGCATTCTTGTGATGATGAATGGTTCAAGTCCTTGATCAATGTTGATCATGTTAAATGCAAATCTGCATCCGAAAAACTTAATGCTAGATGCCAACAGTAATCTGAAAGTTTCATATTTCCAATCAAATGCATCATCACAAGTAAGGGTAATTTCACATTGATTAGTTGATAATTTCAATTAGTTCCTTGTAACTTGTCTCCTTATCTTCATCTAGTTTTTATAGAAGCTTTGAATCTCACTGGTGTTTGTTCCAAGATGATGGCTTGCTTCATACTACTTGTGGCACTCCAAATTATGTTGCTCCTGCTCAGGTTGAGATAACTGTCTCGTGACTAACGTTTTGCAATAATTCAAAGAACAAAATTGATATTAATTGACTAAAACAATTTCTCTTCTTATTAGGTTCTTAATGATGGAGGCTATGATGGAGCAACTACATATTTATGTATAGATTTATGTATTGCCCTTATTTTTCAAAAGCATAGTATGGCATAAGCTCTACTAGCTATGAACGTACTTTGAACTATTTTGGCAAATTTCTCATTGGGCTCACAGGTTTCAATTATTCCCAAATCATACACGCAATTTATTTTATCCACATCGCACATCATCACCTTTCACCAAATATTGATTTCACAATTGGTTTTCATTCACTTGCTCAGGTTGCCACCAGACCGTTCCAACATCTTGCTCAAGTTGATCCAGGGACTAAAGCCTCCTAAATACGCTACGATCTTGCTTGCTTTCCACAACATCAGGTGCATGATTTCACTCTACTCATTTAGCTTTTTTTCTTTACTGACTGCAGGATTACTCTACTTCTTTTCTTCATCGGTGGTCTAAAAGCATGTATGTGTATTATAGTGATCCTACTTTTTCAGTTCGACCTATCTAAAACCAGTTTTTATAAAAACACCTTGATGGCATAGACAGGTTAGCTGAAGTAATGGCGTGGTGAGTTAATATATATGGCTGTTCAAATCCCCTAATTTGACATATCTAGAGCCATCATCAAGATGTTTTCTACTTGGACAAAAGTCACTTGATAGCCATAGACATGTCAAATGCATGAGATCCTCAGAGCATGGGGGCAAGTATGATGGAGTAGTTTGACCTATCTAAATATATCAAGGTGTTTTTAAAAAATATTTTGATAACCTAAGAAAAGTGAATTGGAGAACACTTTGGCGAGGACACAAATGGAATCATGGAAGCATGTAGGATAGTATAGAGGTCTTACGTTTTCAATTTAACTTATATAACACCAAAGTAATTTTCTAAAAATATCTTTATGGTCCAAGGTAGCTCAGGTCACTGCCGGTAAGGACAGGGACATGATTGAACTCTGATGAGTATGTAAAATTGTACGATAATTTTATCCTCCGCCTTTGATTGGTGTGGTCCATCAAAATGTTCTTGAAATTTCAGGAAAAAAATAAAGAGATCTTGATAATTCTAAATAAAAAAATGATTAACGAGATTTTTTTAATCAACTTCGGACGATCGACCCGGCCATACGAAAGTTTTCCACCGGCCGCCAGGGTAAATCGGGAAGTACTCGCAGTAAACAATCTAGAAGTCCAGCGTCTCAGAATTCGCGCCATTGATAATTCTAAATAGGTCATATAGGTGAAGGAAAGTATAAACGAAATCCTATGAAGCACATGAAATCACATGAAATTGCAACCCAACAGTCCTCTTCAGCTGACTAGCTAGGAAACTGCAGCCAAACTACATAACTTGATTCATGTCGTTATTTGGGTAGAAGTTGTCGATTGCGTTGGATCAGCCCTTTTATTTTTTATTTTTTAATCCAAGTATTCTCAACTTTTCGAAGAGACTAATCTCGGAAATAATCGGTCTGACCTCAAAATTTTTTTATCGACTATTGGGATAAACCTAGAAAGAGTAGATGAATCTTGACCGACGATCCAGCATCACTAGGAGTTTGAACATCATAGGCGTTTGATACACCTTACGAGAGATTCAAATCCCAACTCGTATATTCTACTTTTTATCATCACACCGTGAGAGAGGCGGGATTCAACCAACCCATCTAACCTATCTTTTATCATCACAATTCTAAAAAAATAATTAAGGAGGTTTTTTTAATCTCGGGCGGCTGGCCTGGCCCCACGGAAGTTTCTCATCGACCGTTAGAGTAAATCGGGAAGCGTTCACGGTGGACGGTCTAGAAATCCGGCGTTTCAGGATTCGCGGCCAATTTGAAGAAATTTTTTTTATCAATATGTCATAGTTGAGGATCGAACTACGAATTATCTGAGATAGTAATTCATTGCCCACCGCGGATTCGATGAGCCCTTCTAACAGCTAGAGGTGCAGTTTCATGCTCTTTTATTTGCGTGTTGGATTTATTCTCGTATGATATACTGATATAGAAAACAGTAAAGATTAAAAGTGTGCCAGAAGAAAAGGGGGTAACTTCTATGTTTTCATTGATTGGATAGGCTTCTGTGAACTTCATTCACTAGTGTGATTAAGGAGGTTGCACGTGTTGTTTTGGAATTTTTAACTTCTTGACTGTATGTCATACCAAACCGCTTAGTCACATACCGTGGTCCTTCACACCACTGTTCAGTGGTTTTTCCCTCAGCTATGAATGCAGTTTGAACCATCCTTCTACATTCTCTTTTTAACACATTCTGCTGCATAGAAAGTATTTACTATCCTCAATCATGCCAAACCTTCTGAGTGGATGAAGACTTGTAAACCACTATGCCATGCCTTCCCCTCTAGGGTACCCCTAAACAAGGCAGAAGTGCCCCTTTCCATTAATTTTTTTTTTTCACATTTATTTCATCCATCTTGATATACATGAAAAACTAGAATATCTTCTGCTTTCTGCATTTATCCCGCAACATCTATATCATCGATCCATCTTGATATGCATTAAAAATGTAGAATGTCTCCTCCTTTCTGCACTTCCACAGGCTGGGGATGGTGGCTACTCACATGGAGGCAACGTGCTCACTCGAGGATAAAACTAATAAAAGAAAAAGGATCTTAGAATTTATTCAATGCCTCAAACCATGCCTGTTAAATGCCTATTGCAAGTCCCCAAACTCCTTTTGCTGCATATCTGATTCTATGAATCATTTAAATGCCTATCTATCACATAATAAAATGAGCCATGTGGTCTCTTCATTCTCAAATCTACTCTTACCTGTGTATATATATATCTCATCATTCTGCAGTCGCACAAGCAGGGACTGTAGAGATTAGCTCCGTCAGCTCAGTAATGGGTTCTTGGGTGCGCACCATCACCACCCCCTTCAGGAAGGCTTGCCCATGCACTCCCATCAATTCACCCAGAGATCAGAAGAAGCCTCAGCCAGGTCTTCAATCTGTTCACAGTACTTGTTAATTTGCTCTTCTGTTTTCTTCTTGAGTAGTAACAGAGGAATACCTACTGTAGCTGAAGCGGCGCATGAGCGGTACAGAATGACACTGCAGGGCGAGGTGATGGCCTGCTCCTACGACGACGTGAAGGTGATGTGGTCGATCCTGGACAAGTCCAACTCCGGAGAACATAGCAGGAGCAGCAACAGCCGCGGATTTGGAAGCAGAACAAGTGGGAAATTTTTGCAGTCCCAGCAGTAAAATTCAGTAGTGCCATGCAGCTTGTGAATAGTTTCTAGACTACTCTGTCATGTGCCATTATTGTAACATTCGCAGTGTTGTTAATAAAAATTCTCTTCATGAGATCCCAGATACAGGCAATGCTCTTCATGTGATCCCTCCCAGATACAGGCAACTTGTTGAATTGTTGACCGTAAAGGCATGTATAGTAGTTTTGTTGACTTGAGTGAAATGTGTAAAGCTTATTGTTCAATGAGCCTAAATAAGTATTGATGTGGAGGTTTCTCTTAGGTATCTATGTGGTTTCTAGGTCATTATCTAGGGTAACTTGTCAGTCAAATGCATGATGAATTAGACTCAGCCCCTAAAACAGTGTCAACTGGAGTCAAGTGAGACCCAACAGAGACCATTCCAAAAACTAAGTCTGGTCTCGGATCCATTTCAACCTCAATCTTAGTCTCAGAATGTATCTCAGTCTTGGTAACCATCTCAAATTCTTGATCTTGAGAGTCATCTCAATCTTGAGACTCTTCTTCGCCTTGAGACCCTTCTCAGGTTCAGGATACATCTCGGTCTCAGGGGCTATCTCAGTCTCGAGAGTCACCTCAGTCACAGAATATAGTTGGGGCTTAGGACCCTTCTCAATCTTAAGATACATCTCAATCTCAGGGGTCACCTCAATCTCGAGAGTCACCTCAGTCTAAGAGTATGTCTCACTCATGGAATTTATCTCGGCCTCAAGCAGGGCTTTAGGCCGCATTGTTATCCCCAGGTGTGGTTGTATGTCACTCTGTATAAAGGTCACTCCGTGCTAACGTTACCTCCTCCATTCCTAAAAAGAATCTGCTCTAGCATAAACGTGCTGATAGACAGGACGAATATTCTTGAGCATGTGGCATCTTAGGAATGACCTGGCCATTATAAGACTGTCAAACTTGGCTCCCCAGATGCCCCCCAGTCAACGTGGAAACTAGCCAATAGCTACCAAATCTGGTCCTCTCTTTGGGCCTCCCTAATGATGATAATCCCTACCCATGTGGAGATTCCCATGAGGAGAGGCATATAAGCGCTCAGAAGAAGAAGGAGAAGAGTTCCACTTTTGGTTGTTAACTCATTAACATATTTGATTCCTTCCTGTTTCTCCGGGAAAAAAACCCTAACTTAAACGGCAGAGTGACTGCGGGACCTTGCCCTGCGGCCAATCTAACTCTCTTCTAAAAGTACGTTGCAGGTTCGTCTACCTCTCCTCTCTAGTACCCTGCAGTCCCGGAGGACGCAGATGTCAAGCACGTTTGACTGAGATTTGATCATTTATGCCATTTTGACTGGAACAAATATGAAGCAATCGATTATCCATTTGATGACTTGCAGAGTTGTTTCCAAAAGCTTTAGAACATAGAGTTAGCGTCGTTGAAGCAAAAAGATTCTGAATTTGCCAGGGAGAGCACAAAATCATTCTATAATTGTTTAAAAGATTCAAAGTTAAATTTCAAATTTACTTATTGACTTGCAAGCTTAAAAATCATTTGAAGGTTCAAAATTATTATATATTTTAAAAACATTTAATGTTTTGAATGTATTGTTGGAAATTACTAAAGTTCAAGGATTATTTTCTCTTGAGATTAATTATTTGGGAAAATCTCTAATTTAATTCAATGAATAAATTAGATCTTTTAAATTTACCTCCAAATTTTATATTGAATGAAGAATATTGATTTAAGTAATCAACCAATTGAGCCCAAATTGATTGAATTTCATTGTTATAATTATTTCCTCTAACAACATTAAAATAAAGAACCTGTACTTTTACAATTAAATCCAGAAATATCACTGATCATATTAAACACTTCATTGTACAAGCATATTCCAATCATAAAAAAACCCTTGATAACTTTCATATTGTTGGGTTCTATATATGCTTTGCTTGCATATATATAGTATGGTCTTTGTAATCGTACCATTTTTGACATATGAGTAGGTTTGTGTTTTATACATAATATGGATAATATACATACATTTTTGAAACTCTAAAACTGAATTTTTTTTATATATTAAATAATATTTTTGAAATTACATTAAAAATAAAAGTAATATATAGTCTATATATAGTGAATAATAATAATATTTTTGTATTTAAAATATAAATATATATTAATTCCTGCAATATACATATAGGATCGTCATATAGAGTTACATCCTTAATTCCAAAATCAAATCAATGATTAATTTACACTCATATATGTCAACTATTCATCACTCAAATATAACTCAAATAGCAAGATATAAAACAAATATAATCTTATACAATCGAGTTTTTAGTTTGTGAACAACATAAGACTTCGCGGCCAAAGTAGACTTAAAGATCATTTGGTTGCTGACGGGGTGGCGCTCGGATAGTCACGACAAAGGTGGATGGCAGATCAGCCCCTAAGTCCCCAACCCTAGAGGGTGGGATCTTCGTTGGCCTGGCGGACCGGGACTCGGTTCGAGGAAGACTCGAGCTTTACGACCCTCATTCAGATCGGGCCATTCAGGTCAACTTTAGTTGGAGGATGACTTAGTCAAATCTGCAACCAAATCGGGCAGGAACGCCCGAGGTCGGCAGTGAGAAGCAAGAATTCGTGGTCATATTTCCCGACCGAGGAACCCTGACCGGGTCTCTGTTTCCCGACCTAAGATCCCGTTCAGTGTTTCTCGACTGAGGGAAAGCCCCACCGTGTTCCCCGAGCGGGGGAGTTTTGTTCGTGATTTCATTAAAGAGGCAACTCTGTGAGCGCCGACCGACGACAACCCGAATGCCTTATGGACCTTCTAAGCCAGTCGATTATACGCAAGAGAACTTTCCATGTCAGTAGTCGTACATCCCTAACACCGTGCGTGTGATAGGGGATACCGCATCGGTACCGCCACCTATAGAAGTCCCTGACACCATTCTGTCAAGAATCATGAGGATCTCGTCGACTCCATACGACCACTGATTGATTCTGACCTTGTCCTCGCATAGGACAAATTCTGTGACAGAACTGGTCAGCTCCTCCCGGCTATATATAAGACCCTCCATCCCCTTCGCACAGATATGCAATTAAGAGAATGCTACAGTATTATTCATTCTTCTTTTCTTTTCTTGACAGAGAGTCTGACTAGACCGTCGGAGGGTCTTTGCTGGGAACATTCACAACGGGTCACTAACGGTCTTTTTTCTATAGGTCGGAGTCGGTCATCATTGAAAGCATCTGACCCAATCACCTTTGATCCGCAATCTTCCTCCGCCAACAGATTGGGTCACGTCATTCTGTTGGGAGTTCGACTCACTCTCCGACAGAAACCCTGCATCCATATATACTTGATAAATAATGCAAGTTAAGATGTTCTCTTTGCTTGACTTCACTGTGAAGTTCTTCAAACTCGCTTATTTCAATCTTAACATATATAACACTTAACATAGTGTGATTGATATTGTCCATCCATTACTTAATATAATCTTAATTATATATATTTGTTGTACCAATATTCAAAAACAAAATAATTATTATTAAATCACAAATAATAACAAAAATAATCTGAAAATTATATGTTTTAAACATTACGGCCATTTATTTAAAAAAATATTAATGCATATTAATTATAATAGACTAGTACACACCGAGATCGTATCTCAACCTTGAGCCCTTTAATACGACAAAAATCGAACGTTAATATGTTCTATTATAATACTATTTTTGCACCAAGTGATGATATTTAAAATTTAATTAAATTAAAGTGTTATCTCAAATGTAATTAATTAAGATTTAAAAAACAAGTAAAAAAGAAAACCCCAATGAAGATGAAAGAGTTATAGTAAAAGATGATTAATTTCATTTCGGTCGTCTTTTACAACACACACTCAAGTTCTGAGACGTCACCTAAATTATGTGAGGAAGATAAATTACGAGGTAACTATAACTGATAGTCAACTAACTAGAACATAGATAGAGTTATTTTTCCAAGGGCACACACTCGTTAGGATTTTTTTCTTTGTCTAGCGTAATAGATCTGTCACCTTCTAGCTAGTTAACTGGACACTCCGTGTGGACCAAACGAAGATAAAACAAAGAGAATACTCTAGCTAAATTAACCATAATAATTAATTAAGACTTGGAAAATGGAAATATACTAAACATAAAAGACGATTGATAAATGATAGATGTTGGTAGGCATGCACTGAATGAGGTTTTTGTTCCTCTTTAGGTATGTCAAAAACCCTAGCTAGAAAATGCAGTAGAACAAACTGGTCGACCAAATTAAGCAAGAAAGAGAGAATCGATCGGCATGCAACAACAGTGTCCAGTTATCGTACGTTATTACTCCATGTCCCATGCAGTTGGATCGAGAGAAGGATGTGCCAGTCCGCAGTTGGTGATGGCGCCGTGATCGCCGCCTGCCATGGCCATGAACAAGTGGCCGCCGCCATCGGCGTCCGCCGGCGGTAGCAACTGGCTCAGGTCCTCCTGGAACGGCCACATGAAGCGCTGCTGAGGAGGCTGGGGCATGAGGCTAGCCGGAAGAGTGGCAAGGAGAGGTGGAGGAGGAGAAGATAGCGGCGGCAGTGGTTGGCCGCCGGCCATGGGATTGTGGCGGCCGTGGCTCTTGATCAGCTCCTGGCGCCTCTCGCGCACCTCCTGGAGCTTGTTGTCTACGGTCAAGGCGAGGGCGGAGGCGTCCTCGATGCTGAGGTCGTAGAGGGGGCGGCCGCGGAGGCCCTCGAAGAGCAGAGCCGTCATCTGCGTCTCCCTGTTCTGCCGCTGCAGCCGGCGGAACTGCTCCGCCAGCTTGTTGACGCGGCTCTTGAGGTACGTCTCCTGGTTCGTCATCTTGCGGCTGCGCTCGATGTCGGACAAGGCCTTGAAGCGGGCGAGCATGCGCATGGCCTCGCCGTTGGACGGCCACGCCGCCGGGTGGTGCGGCTCCTGCGGGTCGTACACCACCATGCACGCCTCCACGCCGCACAGGATGCTCAGCTCCCTCACCTTCTTCATCAGGCCTTTGCGCCGCTTCTTGAGCGTCGACCGGCGGTTGGCGTCGTTGGCGATCCACGCGAGCTTCACCTTGTTCCTCGCCATGGCTCCGATGGACGGCCGGCTCTCTTCCCTGTTTGCTTTTTATAGCGGAAAAAAAAAACCGAGCAACAATCGAACCGGTCGAGCTTGGTCCGGTTCATACTCGTGGTAGGGCCCTCCACAACGGACAAAGCTCCCTCGAATCAATTTAATCCTGACCGTTGAATATTTTCACATCCCACGGCCCATTTATGCATCAAAAGCATTAAATTATAAATCATAATTCTATTTCCCTAATATACTTTCTTAAGGTTGACAGCATTAATAATCATTTTCTTTTAAGAAAAAAACACATTCGTGCACAAAATCATTAATATTGTTTCCAACGACTATGAGAAGCAATCAATTGGAAGGCATTTAATTTGAAATCTATGTAATATATATCCGCTAAAAGTTTTAAATATATGTTGGACAAAAGAGTGTAAATATAATTATTTGATGCTTAAACTAACACGATTTCACGAGAGAAACCTGTCATTAATTTCCATTTAAATTGCTCATAAAAAGCTTTAGGATGTGGTTTTAGCCATTAGTTAAACTTGATAATTTGGTAAATTTTAAGTAATAAATCTTATTAGGAAGGAATTTAGTTCATATTAGCTGTTTTGCACAACTATTTTTCCAATTATGCAACAAATTATTATTTGTCAAACAAACAAGCAAACGACATTTCTCTAATTTCATGATATAAAATGTTTTACTCTATGGAAGGAATATGCTGAATGAAATCTCAAAGTATGAGCATGGTGTAAAGATCTTTAAACTCAGAGGTATTTATTATATTTAGGGGTGGACTTGGTATATATTCGGTAATGAAAATGTTAATAAATTTTGATTAAAAAATTTATGAGTTTAGTGATAACCTAATAGAGGTTGGGTTATCAAATCAAGAATATCATATCCATATTTTAATTCCGATTCCCGTATACCAAACATCATAAATGGGAATGAAATAGATTTCATTCTCATTCCGACCTTCTAAACCCGCTTACCAAGTGTCCCCTTATTTTTATATGTTGATAATATATATTGATTTTGTCGCGAAACGAGGTGGAACTCCCAAGGGCCAAATGATCTCCCGAGTGTCGCGAGCTACTGATCTGGCGCCGACCTGGCGCCGACCTGTGAAACAGAGACCGTTAGCCAACCCGCCGGAGAATTTCCCCGGTCAGGCCCTCCGACGGTCAAGTCAGTATCCGCAGGAATATGAGGCTAAAGGAAATGCAGTAGAGGAGAGTACAATTGCGCATACCTGCGGAATGAGGAGGGGAGGGGCTTATATAGCGGAGGGAGCTGACAACCTCTATCCATGTCGACGAGACAGGGGTATGGTGTCTGTCATCTCGTAGGAGAGCGCCTAGAGGTACCACAGCATGGCGCGGGGGGCTCAAGTAGTACGATCGTACCGAGTTAGTGGGATATCCGCGACATGTGTCCTGAAGGGATAAGGCTCACGTTGCCCCCTGTGTCATGGTCGTACCTGAGGTGTCCGGATATGGGGTGGCGCATGGAAGGACTGATCCGGAGATCGAATGATAGGTCCGGAGACCGAGGATCGACCGGCGGGCCCGAGTAGCATGGACCGGATCGGATGTAGTATAGACGAGTGACACGGGGTACGCCATGGGTCGAGGGTCTACCGAGCTATATCTGTATTGTCATGTTTCTGGTGTACTGGTTGTCAGATCCATGGGGTGCTGAAAACTGAGCCCTCCCGACCTGGCCCTGGGTCGGGAACTGGACTGGGTGGCCGAGCGGGGCGGCGCTCGGGGTTGACCAACCTGCTCTTCTACCAGGGTTGGTCGCTTAGTGCTTCGGGAGGGTTCCTGGCTCGGGAACTCCCCGGATGAGACCTTCGTCGACCCTTCCGTTAGGTCTCCGTGGCACCAAGCTGGCTGGCTGAGCTACCCGTAAGTTAGGCCGGGATTATATATATATATATATATATATATATATATATATATATATATATATATATATAGAGAGAGAGAGAGAGAGAGAGAGAGAGAGAGAGAGAGAGAGAGAGAGAGAGAGAGGGGAATGATCTACTGCAGACCACGCGTTGCGGACCGCGTGTGGACTGGCGCCTGATCGGTCACCAGACCGATCAGGCACACGATCTGCGACTTCTCGACACCAACGGCGGCCTTCGACCGCCGCCCCCGAACAAAACTATAACCCAGGGGGTGCGATGAACCCTAGGGGTAGGGTGAACCCGTCGGGTACGGGTGAACCCGTCGGGATGACGCTCCCGAGCCTCCGGTGGCCGATCAGGCGCCAATCCACACGCGGTCCGTAGGGATCAATCCGTAGTTGATCAAAATCTTATATATATGTGTGCGTAATAGAATTGAGTTTGACTTTTGAAATTGGGAATAGTTTATCAAAATATATGAAAAAAATCAATGTTTTTTTTATTAAATACAAGTGAATATGATTTTGATTATTTGAGAAGTAATTTTCCAGTTTAACCAAAACTATTTAGCCAAAGTAAATGAAAAGATATGTCTTAGTTTCACTGCACTGCTTATTCATGTTCTTGATTTTTCTGCCAATCGTTTAAGCTTTTTATATCCACTCAAGAACATAAAGTAAGAAATTAATCAGGATATTAATTCCACTGTATCCTAAAACCTTTTGATTTAGCTTCAGCAATCTTATACTTAGCAGTATGCCTTTGCCATTTATGTTTGTCGGCTCGGTGAGCCAGGTCGTGCCATCGCCCGACAGGCCGACACGATCAATGATTTTTAGTGAGTTTTTCGAATATTTTCTTCTTTTTTTCTCTCTCTTATTCTTGGATTGCTAAAAATTAATGACGATTAAAATAGCAATCCAGAATGCCAAACATGGTAAGTGTCATTAATTGAAATTAGTTTTTTATTATTATCCTGAACTACTTTTGTTTTTTTTTATTGTCATTACAAATGACACTTACCATTGCTAGATATTCTAAAACAACATTTTAGATGGGTCTTTCGATTGTCACCCATCTCTTGGTCTTCAAGATAAACCTAGTAACCCTCTTAAGAAGTTGTGCAATATTACCCTTTAATAATACGCAAGAACAATGTAAAGAAATGCTAGAGTCACATACAATTGAAGTGATGATTCTAAAACAACAAGATCAATAATATGCAAGAACAATATAGCAAACCATACAATTTGTTTCTTAAAGAAATGCAAGAGTGACATTTAACAATCCATAATATCTCAAGAGTGAGATCTATACTAGTTAGACGACCACAAACAAGTTTATATATGGAGTTGCTACGAAGATTTAGATAATCTACTGATCAAAGGAAAGTGAGTTTGCTGCAAATGTTCCTTTTTTCATAGTTTAGCTGGTATGACACTTCTTTACAGGTCGTAATCAGTTTCTAGATTGGCTAACTGATATCTCAGTTCCCAAATGATGATTGAAATATGAGATAACCTTATCGATTGATATCTCTTCAATCCCTACAGGCCCTTAATTCGCTTCCTTATCTTCTTCAGCTGTTGGAACACATCAATTTAGAATGGCGTGAAGGTGTTTGGGCCCATTCACGAGGTTTTACTATTCTGATAATTCACCTGTTCTACCATCTAGTTAATTCTTGAACTTGTTAAACAAGCTCCTCCCTTCTTTTCCATGATTTGAAGTGCTTGAATTTCTGCCGCAAGGGTTCTTCAGTGTCATACACAACTTTTGGGTTGTCTTCTATTCTCGAAGAACTTTTGTGTTGTCGCGGTAGTGACAGGGAATTGGGTTGGCATTTAAGAGCCTAACAAGGACCACCAAAATGCTGGATTAAGATTCAGCACTAAATTGTGTTGATCAAGCATCTCCATGACTATTTGCTGGTCTTGCGATTGCACCAATCCTTCCTTCCGTGTTTAGTGTGTTGTGTGACTATCATGTATGAATGTTGTGTTAGACAATCTTATTGTCGGAGATACAGGGAATGTTCTGAATTGAAAATTGTTGTATTTTGGTACGTGCACGAACAATTCGATTAATAAAAATCAAACACTTACATTGCAATGTCTTACGATTGATGTTTTGCTTAACAATCACCACTTCGAATTCATGAACCAAATCCCTCTCTGATTTTGAATGCTTTTCTCTTTCAAGAACAAAGTTTTTGTCTCATACTCTACATCTTACTGTTGGGACCGGGTGCATGTTGACAAGGATACGGGTTCGTAAAATTCAAAATTTTTATGTGCAGCGGAAGAGTTAGCATCTAACCACGTATCTAGCATGCAACCTTATGGTGTGTGGACATGATCATAAAATAAAACTTTGCGGAAAAGTAAACTAATTCACTAAGTACCTCGCGTAACTCGAAGTAAGGGACGAGATCCAACCGTAGCGTCCCTTGGAAGCTCCGCCTCTATTCGCGTCCACGCCGAGTTCTCTTCGGGATGACTTCGCAAAGTCACGAGTTTTGTGCCAACGAGAACTACTAGATTCTCTAAAGGCACAACTAGAAGATCAAGAAAGAAGAAAGGAAACTAACCACCAAGAGTCGGAATCTAAATTCCTGGAAGGAAGGAGATGTGATCCGCTTCTTTTTCTTTTTGGTTGGCTTCTCCTTGGTAATGCTTGCTCACGGCAACTCCTTGGAAGAGTGGGGTGCGCTGGCCCTAGGTGGAGCAATGGGCGCCGGCCCTAAGGTGAACAAAGGGGCGCCGACCCTAAGGGGAAGGAGAAGGAGAGGAAGAGAATAAGAGAGAGAGAGGGAGAGAGTTAATATCTTGATTACTCAATTAGAATTAAGGGCTTGCCTTTGGTTCCTTTATATAGAGGCTTCTCCCTTACCAAGTCTCTCTTTTAACGGAATTAACAGAATTAGTTATCATAAGAAATTTATCTTATAAAGTTTCTTATGACTTATTCCGTTAAGCCTAATTTTATTATAATTAACTTTATAATAAAACAAATTCTCCTCTCTTTTAATTATGGAATAAATTATATAAGAAATTTATAAATTTTCTTATTATGGAAAAATCAATTCATAATTGATTTTATAAAATTAAAATAAACCAATTCATGGATTATTTTAACTTCCATAAAAGGAATAAATTTCTATAAATTTATTTATATAAATTTCTTTATACAAATTTATTTATCCATAATTTATAAAACAAATCGCGCTAGATTTATTTTATTAATTAAACCAATTAAATTGGTTTATCCCCTTATTAATGGCCGACCACTACAAAGGGGTTTGGCACCCTCTTTGGCCGGCCAAACCGAGCCGAACCGATCGCGAATTAAACTCATTTAATTCGCCCAATAAGTCTTCAAAAGACTTAGCCATTTTTAGCTTCCATTGCGCCTCTGATAAATTCAGATTCGACTTATTTCTCTTGATTGGAAAATCCAATTTTCAACTCGTTTTAAATCCTTCGGATTACTCGTAGTGCGTGTGACTAAATAAGCTTTCGATTTATGTTGGCCGTCTATAATCAACTAATTATAGAACGATCATGAGTGGCACCTAGTAGTACATCATGACTCCCAATTAATCGAAAGATCAACGGTTGACCTCAGAAAGAATTCCGAAACCTTTCAGCAGCTCTAATGAATCGTGCCTCATTCCCTTCACCATCTTATACCCACTTGGTTCAGGACATGGTCTGTTTGTGTCAGTCCCCACTAGACTGACTACGTCACACCTAGCCCAAGTAATATCTTTCTCGTCCTTTGGATTTCTAATTACTCTCATGTATTTTAGAGACTCGCACTCTAAACATGATATGCTCTGGTCAGAGGCTTTGAGTAACAATCCGACGATAGGCCTGGGTATACATCTCCTCGCAAGGAGTGGTGAATCCTTTGTAGGCTGTTAAAACATCTTCGGACACTTCGGCTTATACCCAATCATCCTGGGTCCACACCTCCTTGGAGATGCTTGCTTAAGATGTTAAAGTATAAGTCTCCATGACCAAGATGACTTGAACACCGCAAGTCAAAGGAACATCGCACTAAAGCCGCAGTAAGAATTTCATTGACATATCTATATAGATAACTATATGAAGTCTTACAGCTAGTCACTCCAATGAACTAGTTCCCTTAACTAGCATCCATATTTATCTCCGGACATCCCAATGTCGCCAGCCAGTGAGAATCAGCTGATTAGAGAATAACCCGTGCTAGTCTCAACAGAATTGATAGTGTCCGTATTTATCAATTCATCGACTAGGGATATTTTCAATACTTCACATTTACACATTTAGAGATAATCACTAGTTGTGATCCCATCACAAATTCTCTTATGCTGTGAGTTGTATCGCGGGCATTCAGTAGATGAGTTTAAGATCCCAATCAAATACACAAATATGTATACTCAAATAGTGAATTATCATTTATTAAAATAAATATTTACAATCATAAGGCGATTGCCTTAGGACACTTCTCTCATATCACTAACACTTACTTCACTTGGACAATTAAAATAAGGTAAGTGGTAAGTGAATAATTTTTTAACTGCAAGTGCAGCTGCTATATTGCACTACAAACATCTCAAAGAACATTTAATTTGTACTTAAAGAAAAATAGTTCATATGACAACAAGCATATTAAGCGATTAAAGTTAAAAAAAATTAGCACACTTTACATATATAATCACTCTTCAAGATAAATTGGAGACATCAATATCTTGTACTTATCATATATTATCTTATAATATCAATCATATATTATCTTATAATATCAAGGTCTCACATAGCAGAGAAATAAAAATTCATTATCCTACTATTTTTATTGTCGATAGAACACATGTGATTCGAATCATATGTTACAATGTTATTCTCTTTACTGATAAAGAATGCATATTTTTTACAAACTTAACATCGTACTATACTTCAAGGTAGGTGGATCGTGTATTTCTCATGATTCAATGAGAGAGTCATAATCTAACCCAAAATAGTACAAAATAAATCTAACCCAAAATAGAATAATAATTGGGAGAGTGAAAATCATAAAGAATGACATGGCACCTTACATGCACGATCTCCGACGAGTTCACTGTGCCCCCTAGGGCATAGTATGATTCGGGGCGGCGGTTGAAGGCCGCCGATGGTGTTCAAACGATAATCGGACGTGTACATGTAAAATGTCACGTCATGCCACATCATTCGCTATAGTTTTCACTCCTCCATTTTCACTCTCTCTATCATTGCTCTCCAAAATAATATCGTGGCAGAAGACTAAAGACCCAAAACAGAATTGAAATTCTATACACCAATAACCCTAAACCATGATCAACTACCACAGATTAACCCTTACCCGTTGTGATGTGCCAATGACTTTGCTCAAATTTGGCAAGATCGGCAGCCCACCACAGAAATCCAAGATCTAAACAAAGTATTACATAATCAATCAGTAAGAAAACCCTACATACCAAACACACAACCTAGCCAACAAATCAAAATCTAGAATTCCAGCACTTACCCAATCGAGATTGGAGGGGGAAGATGTTGACATCTCACAGCGATCGCCGGTGCCCTGCGGTGCTGATCAAATCAAGCAGGAAAGTTTGGGAATCGGCGATGTCCCCTCGTAATAGTGGTCGCGACATTGCCGTATAGCCTTAAGGGAGGGAAGAAGAAGCCGACGATTTCGAAATCGTGTGGGTCGGCGGCTTCGACGTCGCAGGGGAGATAAGAGGGGGCAGGGAAAATTGCGAAGAGGAGTTGTCGCCAGGTTGCTCACACGAGGTTGGCGGCAATATTTGAGTTTTGGCATTTTATAAAAAAAGGCCCTTAAATTCCAAATAATTTAAACCTCATTCCAATTTTAAATTTTACTCATTTAAGCCCTCCTAATTTTCAATATTTAATACACTGATCAGTTATGTTCCATTGAGTATTACCAAGTGGAATAATGAGCAAAGTAAAAAAAATTAGAGGAAAAACTAAGGTGGTGCTTGAGAGAGCTTCTACTAGTTGCTTTTTAGATTCTAGCTATATAGAAGTACTTTTGAGTATTTATAAATGTCAAATTTTACTTTAACTTCTGCAAATTTTACTCAATAGCTAAAAGTAAGAATTTGATATTTTTTTTTCTGTTTTTGCGTTTTTGCTTCTAGTCTAGAATTAAAAATTGACATTTATACTCTTAATAAATTTATCATTTTACATAATTGTCACCATACTTTTAAATGAAATTTTATATTTTTATATAATTTATATTTTTAGAATTATATATATATATATATATATATATATATATATTTATAAATTTTATCATTATTTTATATTTTTATTATTTTTATATCTTTTTAAAACATATATATTATTAAAAAAAATTAATTTTGATATAATATTCAAAATATAATAATAAATATATAAAAAATTATGGATGATTTATCAAAATTATATTTAGATAATTAAAAATAATAATTTATATAGTTTAAAGATATTATTGTCATTTAACTAAAAATTAAGCTTGAAAGCAATTATACATCAAACACTCAAATTTTAATGTAGAAAAATGATAGGGAGAGTGAAAATGAGAGAGTGAAAAGCATAGTGAATGACATGACACCTTGCATGCAGCGATCTCCAACGGGTTCACCGTGCCCCCAGGGTATAGTTTGATTCGGGACGGTGGCCAAAAGCCGTCGATGATGTTCAAGCGATAATCGGACGTGTGCACGTAAAGTGCCACGTCATACCACATCATTCACTATGCTTTTCACTCTTTCATTTTCATTCTCCCTATCACTACTCTTTTATGTATTAGCTTTTGATTTGTATTCTCAATTACTTCCTAGTTTAGCTTTGTACTGATTTTGAAATAATCTCTATAAAACTCACTTTTCAACCGTCAAAAACTCTCACAAATACTCTCTAAGTGAAAAATTTGGACCTGCTTTTCGTTGTGGGACTAAACTCCCAGCACTTGAGAGGTCATTTCTATCGATCTCTTTAATCGTCATTCACGTTTCCAACCTGCTGATCTTAATTAAGTTCTCGGCCCCGACGTAAAATGACTTTGGTGCCGATAGCAAACCCGAGGAGCCTCCCCACGCATGAGTTGGACTCGACTGTTCCATTCTCATTTTCCGGGAACCTTCTTTGGCACCTCCCTTTCAATGCGCATACAGTCTTGCAGCATGCAACGTGGACCCCGGTTCATCTTCGCTGAGGACAAGAAGGGATCAACTCCCGCGCCGTAAGGACGAGGTGCGTTCGCATTGCCAATATGCTGCCTCGCTATCTTCCAGCTGTGGCCGAGTAGACGTTCCACATCAAACTTCCTTTGCAATTTAGTCCATGCCTCGTCCCAATAATTGATGGCTCTGTGCTCTGTTTTTAATTAATGGCCTTCCAGTTCCAGGGACAGCGGAAGAAGACAAGGGCGGCTGGGCACGGTCGTATTTTTTTTTGCAGTCATGGAGGCGACGACAGGAAGAGGAAGTATAAAAAACAGAGCACGCATTCAAATGTCTGATTGTCCGCATCCCATGCATGGAATATTTGCGTCTCAAAACAGATTGAAGACTGAGTTCCTCACTTGATTATCTTATCTTGTATGTATTCCCTTACTTTGTTTTGATATAATATTGATGTTTGGACTTTAGGGCAGATGGTCCATTAAAAAGGTTCCGGGCGGTGAAAGCGAACGTGTTCTTTAAGGATTCGATATAAAGTTAAAGCTTCAAGTCAACTCAGTATATGGAACTTCTCTGTAAGCTTGATTGAGCGAGAATTTTGAACCAGGTAACGTCTTCGTATCGAACGAATCAACCGATTGGATTATTTCGGCTTATAATTGGGATCACATGAAACAGCATCGTGCCACCGAAACGAAATCAATAATTGACGACAAACGGAATAAACAATACTGTGGAATAACTAGTTCAGCTCGGACTATTGCAGTTTAATGCGTTGAGGGAACGAAATAGTATAGAAAGAATGAAAGATTCCTAACAATTTAATAAGAGTTTGTCCTCGCAAACAATCAAGATTATAACAAAAGATATATAATTGAATGCTATCAGGATTCTTTCATTCCTCTGTTACAGATGCTGTAACTGGCTTTCAGATAGAAGGCAAAGACAGGGCACTCCTACAATGGTAGAGGTCAAGTTCTTCTGTCTGCACAAGACTTTTGGTAACTCAGTAAAAATCTACTAGTCATGCTAACCGATTGTACTCAGTTAGGCAGGCGTAAGATCAACCCATTTCATTCTAGGGATATTATAAATCCATGGATGGTCTGGCTCGACCTATCTGTCTCTCTCTTTCTATCTTTTTAATTAGTTCAGGCCTCATTCTCTCCGATCAATCTCATTGCCCACGTTGGAGAGCACTTCATGGGGAGGCACTCTTGCTGCTACAAGCAGAAGCTGAAGAAAGGCCTGTGGTCGCCCGACGAGGACGAGAAGCTCTTCAACCACATCACCAAGCACGGCCATGGATGTTGGAGTTCTGTCCCAAAGTTTGCAGGTATAACTCCTCTCCGCCCAGTTCTGTTTGTTTATTCGGAAGAATCATCGAAGGGAAGCAATGGAAATTCTCAGGTTTGCAGAGGTGTGGGAAGAGCTGCAGGTTGAGGTGGATAAACTACCTGAGGCCTGATCTCAAAAGAGGCATGTTCTCCGAGGAGGAGGAGAGGCTCATAATCGAACTCCATGCAGCGTTAGGCAACAGGTGAATCAGATTAACGCATCAAATGTCTTCCATTTCTGTGACATTTGACATATTTTTTCCTCTCTTTCTCTTCAGATGGTCGCAGATTGCCTCGAGGTTGCCTGGAAGAACCGATAACGAGATCAAGAACTTCTGGAACTCCTGCATCAAGAAGAAGCTGAAGCGGAATGGCATTGACCCTGACACCCACAAGCCACCCAAAGAGGAGAAACCCCCCAAGGATGAGCTAGTCGCGCTGTCGATCATCGAGAATTCAGATTTGTCCAACTCCGGGACGTCCGAAAGCCAGTCCTTGAGCCACAGCCTGCCTCTCCGGTTCGATCAAAACGACATGGCGTTGAATGTGATTCCTGAGTTCAGTACTGGCTACAACAACGACAACACTCTCACTTCAATTATGAATCTCCCTCAAGACGCTTCATTTCTGCCTTTCCAGTATTTGGAAGGAGGTATCGATGTCAATCCAAGTAGCAGCAGTGGGAGCAGTGGGAATAGCAGCAGCGCAATGCAGTTGCAGAGCTATTTTCCATGGTCAGAGTTGCTGCCCGATGGAGGTGCTGAAATCCACATCGGAGGGGAGCCGGAGGACCTCAAGTGGTCAGAGTACCTCAATGGCACCATTCGATGCATGTACGGGATGCACAAAGAGAGCCGCAGCTGAATTCTTGGCCCCCGTAATTGAATAATTGAAAGACGTGTTGAATTTGTAAGGTGTGTGAATTGCGTGCCATAGATTTTTTATTTTTTGCCTCCTCCTGTACAGAAGGACTCCTCTAGCACAGCTGTTAGCTATGTGCACTTTGAACTCGGCAGAAAATAAAAGCCATTTGCTCATGTTTCTTGTCTTTTGACGACTTAAGAAGGAGAATCTTTGTGTTAATGTGAGTCTGCATCAGTTTCCTATTTCATAAACAGCATCAGCATTCAAGTGATGGGATTGATCGATGTTTATCTGAAGAATGCTGTTGGCAGTCAACCTGTGCAATTATGCGAAGACAAGTGCATCCATTCGGCTTTCTTCGTGTACCTTCTTCACTGCTGCATGCGTTGAGACCAAAAAAATGTGCGAATTGGAAGGATGAATCTTTGGGTTGCGGAGGAGGCTTCCTGGTTGCGTGTTGCATTCGGCCATTAGCCACCAAGTCAATGGATTTCTTGGAGACTCCTAGTGTTTTTTTTTTTCTTTCTAAATGTTATATTCCGAACCATCGACGACTTTAAAGACAATAAGATAGTGATGAAAGAATGACGAGCATCGCCAAGTCTATGCAGCCCATTTCACATGGGCAACGCATGTGAACTCCATGATTAGATTCGAGTAATCTAATTGTGGAGCTGGTTTGGACAAGTCAACTTGCTCCAATCTACGGCATCATTTCCCAGATTTTGATAAATTAAAAGATGAATTTTCTTTCATGAATAGTTGATTCAAACTGTTGGTTGATGAATCGCTTATGACGAGGGCTTTGATGAAAAACTTTGAGTCAGATATATGCTACTAAATTAAAAAAAAAAAAAACATTATTTAATAAGAATACTAAACTTTGCAGCTGCGTTAGTAGATGCCGTACCTATCAAAGTCGCATGTCAAAATCGAGTGATGATAGGGAGAGTGAATTTGGAAGAGTGAATGGGAGAGTGAATGACGTGGCAGTTATTGTATACACGTCCGATCGACGATCGAACACCACCGGCGGCCTTCGGCCACCGCCCCGAACCAAACTATATCCTGAGGGGCACGGTGAACCCGTCGGGGAACGCCACAATTGCGATCTCGCATTATTGACCGTCGATTTCGATGGGTTCACCGTTGCCGGCCATCCTGACGAGTTCACCGCCCTCCCAAGGTATAGTTTGATTCGGGACGACAATCAGAGGCCGCCGGTGGTGTCCGATCGTCGATCGGACGTGTATACAATAACTGAACGTCATTCACTCTCCCATTCACTCTCCCAAATTCACTCTACCAATCATTACTTGTCAAAATCTATGATAGCAATTTTTGCAAACAGTCCGTCAGTCATCCAATCTCCATATAAAGTGGCGGGGAGGTAATACAACAGAAATTGAAGAGATTTCATTCTATTCTTTCGAATTTTTCACTTCCATTTAAACAATGGATTAAAATAAGCATTTAAAATTGTGAAATTCTATCTAACTTTCAGATTTTAAAAAGTAATAACATTAGTGTTGGATTTAAAAAAAAATAATACCAGTGTGATACTGTATTTCAAGAATATAATACCACTATAATATTGAATTTCAAAGAAAAATAACATTAATGTGGTAATATATTTTAAAAATAGAATAACTGTGATATTAATTTTTAAAAATAAACATAAATGATTTAAAATTTATATAGTATTAAAATGATATTGATTTTTAAAATAAATGTTAAATTATATTATTCTTTTAATACGATACCATTGTGTTTTATCTCAACTCGGAAATCATAAATTCGATGTTATCCGATTCTAACATTAATGCGGCGACATAAAACATAAAATTTGATAGAGGAAGAAAATATAAAACAAATACATTATTTAAAAAATATGGGCTTTTTAAATTTTGTCTTTTTATCCATCGTTGTTAAAAATTTGATAACGTAGTTAGTTCCGGGCACGGGCCAGTCCAACCCGGACTTGGCCCGGATTCGTAATCGGGTCACCGGGTGACCATTGACCCGGTTAGCTGGGACAAATCGGAACACCAGGCCAGTTCCGGTTTATATATCCACCTAACATTATATCCGATCCCGGTTCGGAAGGGATGGTTCCAGGGTTCGAAACTTCTGGGAGAGTAATTGGGCCTAATTGGGGCGGAGAGGTTAAAAGGCGATTTATTTTGAATTAACGCATCATCCGGAGTCCGGATCACACTCAAACTGCTTAGTCTGCTAGGGTTCGGTTCGAGTCGATCCGATGGACCTTCGGATCGAAAGGGAAGGAAGACAGGGATTGAAGATCACAGGAGTCCAGAACGAGTCTCTGAAGTGAAGCGGGAAAGGACGAAGATAGCGCCTATTCTTTCCCATTTCGCCATCTCCATCACCGTCTCCTCTATCTCTTCTCCGGGAGCTATACACAAGCCTCTCCGCCGAGGCCACCATGGGGATAAAGGTAAGCTTTCACATCTATATGCCTCTGCGATCGTCACCCTCACTTACTTTGCCATGGCGTGATTATCGCTCCCTGTCGCTTTGCTGTTAGGGTTTGACGAAACTCCTTGCGGACCACGCTCCCAAAGCTATGAAGGAACAGAAGTTTGAGAGTTATTTCGGCCGGAAGATTGCAATCGACGCCAGCATGAGCATCTACCAGTTCCTTGTCCGTTTCTATCCCTTATGCTTAGTCTTTTTTTCTTCTTATTTTTTTGGATTATGCTTTTGGATATGCCATCCTCTTCTCGAGTTAGGGTTTAGGGTTTTAGATGGTGGCTGTTGAGTTTTTATCTCCTGTTTGTACTACCCACATTTCTCTCTCTCAAATTCATAACTTGATGCCATTTTCTCGCGTATAGATCGTTGTCGGAAGAACTGGCATGGAAACTCTCACTAATGAGGCTGGCGAAGTTACAAGGTGATCTTACACTTGTATCCCATTGTGTAGTACATGATAAATGATAAAAGTGCTCTAATTTTGAGAGAAATTTCTGCTTGGCGCATACTTGTTTATTTCTTCTTCTAACTCTCGACATTTGGTGTGGCCGATAAGTCATTTGCAAGGGATGTTCAATCGAACTATTAGATTATTAGAAGCAGGTATCAAGCCAGTGTAAGTCCATTTGCATGTCCAAATATCATTTTTTATCTCATTCAGCCACCATCTTTTATAATCATCTTTGTGATGCCAGATATGTATTCGACGGTCAGCCTCCAGAGCTTAAGAAGCAAGAACTTGCCAAAAGGCAAGTCTTTACATATTTGTCATGGTTTCCCATCCTATTTTTCTGTTTTTTTTTTCAAGATAATGATAATCTGTAAGCTTATTTTATTCGTTAGATATTCAAAGAGGGAAGATGCAACCAAGGATTTGAGCACAGCAATTGAGGTCATTGCTTGCGCATAACAATTACCTTTATTGGGACTCTTTAGCCTGCTAGAATTTCTTTTGCCGCCTTAGTTGGCTACTTTTGCTGTTTGCAGACGGGTGATATGGAGGGAATCGAAAAGTACAGCAAAAGGACTGTCAAGGTAATCTCTGATATTGCTATTTTATTGGAAATTACCATGAGGATCTTATTGACCGTGATGCAATCAGCATGAAGTTAGCATGTTGATTATCTGTTTCCTTCATATGTGACATAGAAGTTTCTTTAAATATATTTAGAACTTTCATAGTACTTTCTTGAAGAATTTGATTCCAGTTGCTTATTGTAGAGTTTTTTCATAGGTAACCAAGCAACATAATGAAGATTGTAAACGTCTCTTAAGACTAATGGGTGTGCCTACTATCGAGGTAAACTAGTCCACTTTCACTTGTTGATTCTTTATCCTGCACGAGAATTTGAACTAACAATGATAGTTTTGCTTTCTCATGCCAGCATTTCGTTGCTTAATATATAAATATTTTATCACTTGTTTTCTAGCTAAACTCATCTTTCTGATCTAAAGGCACCCTGTGAAGCAGAAGCTCAATGTGCTGCTCTTTGCAAAAGTGACAAAGTAAGATGATGCATTGTAACATATTCCATTTTGTTTTTTTAACTTTAATATCCTAAACATATTTGTTTCTTATTAATCTCTAGGTGTATGCGGTTGCCTCAGAAGACATGGATTCTTTAACTTTTGGGGCGTCGAGGTTTCTCCGTCACTTAATGGATCCTAGTTCCAAAAAAATCCCTGTTATGGAATTTGAAGTTTCAAAGGTATATTTATTCTGCTTATTGCTAATTGAAGTACTGTATTTATCTCATCCTTACTTTCAGGTTCTTGAAGAACTAGAACTCACTATGGATCAGTTCATTGATTTGTGCATTCTCTCTGGATGTGATTATTGTGATAGCATTAAAGGTGAACTCGCTTATCAGATGTTGCACACTCAACAAGTTTAACATACAAGTCTAGTATTCTACTCGCTCACTGATTATGAAATTTGATAACTAATTTACATTCAAATCTCTATTATGATATTGCTTGCGTAGTTGAATATGGTGTCAGTGCTGCAACTGTTCCATGTTTATATTGCTCTTCCATATCTATGTTACTCAGATTTGAAATAGTGTTCAACCTGACTATGATCGCAATCTCTGACATGGCCATTTTTACAAATTTGTACATGTGCTGAATAGGGTTGAGTGTTCACTCTTAGCGTCAACTGTTTGGGTGTCATTATCCAAGTTTCTATGTCAACGCAGATTTGGACAGTTATTTCATGCTGTGTATTTCTTTTTAATGTTTGATCACTGACTCTGTTTGGTTGAAGGGAAAAAAAACTTCTGTTTCTGAATTTGATGTTCCATGAAATAAATTATTCACATCATACAGTGATGCTATTTTCAAAAACGTTTTCACAACCTTTCTATTTAATTGGCATTGACTTTATTGATTTGTTTATGTTGTTGTTTATTATTCTTCCTAAAAAAAGTTTTGATCCATTACAACTCTTTTGGGTTTAACGATCGAAATCGCATCATCCTGTAAAAGAAATTTTATTCTCTTGCCATGTTACCTTTCTATGGTTACATTTTGGGCTTTCGGTTCTTTTTACATTTTTGTTATGGTCTATATTTCCAATACTCATCTTTATGTACGTAGGACATTCATTGGATTTTTATTTCTCCTCCTTAGAATATGTATTCTTTTTTTTACTATGTACATAACATACATAGAAACTTTTTTTATTATTTTCTTGTAACTTTCTATGCAATGTTGCTAAACGAACGACTCTATCAGGCATTGGAGGACAAACAGCGTTGAAGCTCATCCGTCAGCATGGTTGCATAGAGAATATCTTGGAAAACATAAACAAAGAAAGGTGCTCCAATTTCCACGTTCACTCATGCAAGATTTAGTTGCATCACCTTCAATTGTGGTGGTATTGTGAAAATTAAGATCCGTCAGGATTCTGATGCGGCCCTTGTGATTTCTCTCATAAAATTTGGTAAAATTATAGATATCAAATTCCTGAAGAGTGGCCTTATCAAGAAGCTCGTCGCTTGTTCAAAGAACCAAATGTGACCATGGACATTCCAGAACTAAAGTGGATACCTCCAGATGAGGAGGTTGTAATGAAAATTAATTAGGTGCTAACAAGTCCATTAGGCATTTTTACATAGTATTCCTTTCTCTTATCAGGGTCTTCTGAACTTTCTGGTAAATGAAAATGGATTCAACAATGATCGAGTTGCTAAGGTATTTGTCCTCTTCATAGTGATTTAGTCTGTTAATAATTGATTGTTGAAGTCCCTTTACTAAACTGTTTGTTACTCTCACCTCCTAAAATTTCTAGGCAATTGAAAAAATTAAATCGGCCAAGAACAAATCTTCCCAAGGCCGGTAGGAATTCTTTTGCTATCTTGTCTAAACTTTGGCGTTGCTTATGTTCAATGTAATCATTTTGATTTTTTTTTTTCCTTCCAGTTTGGAGTCCTTTTTTAAACCTGTTGGAAATGCATCCACCCCTACCAAAAGAAAGGTATGCTTCGGTTGGCACCTTTTGTGTGTGCCTGTTTTCTTTTTTTCTCCGCAAAGAAACCTCATCAATTCTAGGTTTGTCTCTTTCTGTTAAGTAGTGGTTCTTTAATTATAGAAATGACATTATAAAATTATTCTGTACTTTCAATTCTTGTACCGGCTTCTGCCTTGATGCAATGACTCAAAATCATGCACATGGTCAAGTGGTGCAAGTGCCATCAGCATTTACGGCTTACCTGTGAATGTTTAACGTGCTTTAACTGCCATACACATTTATGAGTCCTCTGTGAATTCTGACTAATGTTGCAATATTTCTCAGGAGAGTGACAAAGCTTCAAAAGAAACTGCTACCAACAAGAACTCTAAAGCTGGAACTGCAAAGAAGAAAAGATAGAAAGCTCCCTCATCCCTCAGAAAATTTGTAGTATGCCATCCTAGCACATAAGAACTGTTGGCTCAGATTCTAACGATCCTAAGTTTCCTTCTTATCATACTGTTTTGGCATATGATTCTCACTGGCTGGTCATGTTTCTAAGAACTTTGGTGCAAGATGCACCTTTGTTAATTTCTAAGCGTGCTTTATGTTATGTGTGCGACCAATTCCCAATTCAATCCATCAAAAAATCGCATCAGGTTACTAATTTTTTCTCATTTGAACTGATTTGAATGACATTTAACCTTTGTTGAGTATGGTTTGACGTATGTTGTGTAGATGATCTCTGCTATGATTAAATGAAAATTTTGCTTGTGTTGGTCATCAATGGCCTTTGCTATGATAGGTGGTCAAGAAAAATCGTCAGTCCTCTCTATGTATTAGTCATATTATATGAGTTAGTAGTTTTTTATGATTTTTTTTTCTCTGGAATGGATTAGCGGAGGCTGAAGGAATTGTTTTTTTGCACCTTAGGTTGTTAAAATATACATAGAGAGAGGATATTTTTGTAGCTAGATATTATTTGTTTAGTGGTCACGACATGGCTTGTGAACTCGTTAATGTCACTTTGAATGAGCACGGGCCAACCGAGCTTATGTGAATGCCATCCTAGGCCTGAGACTTGGTCGACCCATTTTTAATGTACATTGATGTTTTCCTGTTTTTTTTTTTTGGGTACAATAATAAGTGTGTATATTGATACCTTACTGTTTTTAGGTCCGATTAGATAGTATCAAATTTACAAGCCTTGGAGTCCATGATCAAAATCAATTTTAGTGTTTTGAAATTGTATAATAGCATTTAAATCCTAAAAGGCCAGGTAAGATAAAAAAAATAATCACAAACATAGGTAAGTTTTTTTTTGGATTTTTTTTTTAAATTCCCTT
>JAGFNQ010008287.1:130053-279798 GCA_024364735.1 Boesenbergia rotunda | reverse complement strand
GAAAACTCCTCCCTGAAAAACTCAGGTTAAGGATCTTAGATCAGCATTAGAACGATTTACATCTGGTCCAAGGGTCTTGACATGATCCTTGAAAACAGAAATCAGTTCTAAATCGATCCGGATTGGGCTACAGAACCAAATCTCGGCAAAGATCATACCTTGCTGTACTGAATCAGTCCAGAGGTAAAATTCAGGCATGGGTACCTAAACTGCCTGAACAAACCGACTGGATCAAATCAGTATTGGATCCCCAAGGACAAGATTCACATCTTGCCTAACCATCACCGTGGCTTTAGTCCAGGGGGAGCCAAACTGAAACCATTTTCATTATTAGATGAACTTATATTATTGATTTAAATTGCTTGAATGATTGTTTATTTATATTTCTGCAATTTACCATGCTTAGACTTAGGTTAGTTAAGGACTGAACAAACTTAGCTGAAACTTGACAACATAGTATTGGGTGGAGGTGAGATGATAGTACGTTGGGGAAACCAATTCTAATAAGATCAAGTTCACTTGGTCTCTTTAGACTGGCGGAACTAGCCGAAGCTACCGATCCAAAACCCAGCTAGTTAGACCACAAATTTTTCAAAATTGATTTTGAAAATGAAATTTCATTAAAAGGCTTTGTCAAGGAAAGGGTGGATGATCCCATAAGACTTCGGCCAAAGAAGGCCTAGTGCCTCGCCAAGACCTGGAAGCCAATTTTGAAATTCAAATTCAAAGTAATTTTTGTCAAATTCGAATCTAACACAAAATTTCAGCTAAGTGTAGATTCAAACATCTTTTCAAACATTTCAAAAATACTTAAGTTTTCAAAATTTAATTGTTTTCAAAATTAATCAAACTTTTCAAAAATAACTCCTAACTATCAAAACCTGTCTCACAAAACCATAAGGTTAACGTGATTGAAAACCCTAGATTTGGGTGAGACAGACTAGGCAGTGAAACTCAATTTAAGCTATTCCTGATTCTAATTGATCCAGATCAAGAAATTCTTTATGCGTAGGAACATAAAGATTTGGACCAATGGATGTTGGATAGCGGTTGCTCCAGACACATGACTGGAGATAAATTGAAGTTCACCAAGCTCAAACTCAAAAACCTAGGCTCAGTGGCATTTGGCAATAATGCTACACTCAAGGTAATTGGGTCAGGTAATATTGAGCTTAAATCCGATTTCATTATTAAGAAAGTTCTATTGGTCGAAAACTTTAATTTTAACTTGCTTAGCATAAGTCAGTTATGTGATACTGGTTATATAGTTACTTTCAATAATTCTAACTACCTGATTAGAAATGAACAAGACTCAGAAATCATACTTAAGGGCATTAGGAAAAACAATGTGTACACTATAAATCTTCCCCTTATACCCAAATGTATGTTAACACAATTAGAACAAACAAACCTCTGGCATAGGAGATTAGGTCATACCAATGTAAGAACTATATCAAAAATTACCCAACTTGGCTTAATCAAAAGTCTCCCCAAAATCAAAAATAATGAAAACCTAATATGTGAATCATGTAATCAAGGCAAACAAACCAAATCCACTCACAAACTTATTCAATCTGACTTAACTCAAACTACACTTGAGCTCCTGCACCTTGACCTATTTGATTCACATGGAGCCAAGTCACTAAGCGGGAACCGATACTGCTTAGTAATAGTTGATGATTACTCTAGGTTTACCTGGGTTAGGTTCCTAAAAACTAAAGATGAAACCCTAAACCTATTTGTTGAATTCTGTAAACTAATTGAAAATCAAAACGACACTAAAATAAAAAGACTTAGGAGTGATCACGGGGGAGAATTTGAGAATCAACGATTCGAAGAATTCTGTAAAATAAATGGGTATTTACATTAATTTTCATGTCCTAGAACCCCCCCAACAAAATGGGATAGTTGAGCGAAGGAATAGAACCTTACAAGAAGCCGCTAGGGCTATGCTCAATGAATTTAATCTAGCAAACCAATTTTAGGCAGAAGCAATTAGTACAGCCTGTTATATCCAAAATAGGGTCTTAATCAACAAGCGACACAACAAAACCCCCTATGAATTGTACTACCATAGACTACCAAACTTACATTACCTAAGGGTCTTTGGATGTAAAGTCCATATCCTAAACACCAAAGACTATTTAGGAAAATTTCAATCCAAGTTAAACCCTGGTATCTTCCTAGGATACTCAACCACAAGTAGAGCCTATAGAGTTTATAACAAACAAACTAAGAAAATTGAAGAAACTACAAACTTAATTTTTGATGAAGAAATCAATTCAACATCTAATAATACAGATTTAACTTCATCACACTCTGACCAAGAAAATAATGAACCCTTAATTGAACCCTTAATTGAACCCTTAAACGAGTTAACCAGTGAACCAATTAATGAGTCAACTGAAACAAATATTGAACCAACAAATCAACCAGCCCAAAGAATCGAAACAAACCATCCAGCCGGACCTGAGGCTGAACCAAGCTCTAGAAGAACCAAGAAACCCAGACTTAGTCACCCAACCGATCAAATTGTGGGTGATCCAACTCTAGGAGTCAGGACTAGGTCTTCCTATAGGAACCTTAGTCAAATAGCTATGATATCAAAAATTGAACCCAAAACTATAGAAGAAGCCCTACCTGATCCTGATTGGATCATAGCAATGCAAGAAGAACTAGCTCAATTCGAGAGAAACCAAGTCTGGGAATTAGTACCTAAACCTGAAGATAAATCCATCATAGATACTAAGTGGGTCTTTAGGAACAAGCTAAATGATCAAGGAGAAATAGTCAGAAATAAAGCCCGCTTAGTAGCTAAGGATTCAGCCAAGTAGAGGACTAGACTATGATGAAACATATGCCCCCAGTAGCTAGACTTGAGTCCATTAGAATGTTATTGGTCTTTGCATCCCATAAAGGATTCAAATTATATCAAATGGATGTAAAGTCAGCCTTTTAAATGGATTTATTAAAGAAGAAGTTTATGTAGGGCAACCCCCCGGGTTTGAGGACTTAGACAAACCTAACCACGTCTACAAACTAACTAAAGCCCTATATGGATTAAAACAAGCACCTAGGGCTTGGTATGAAAGACTATCAACTTACTTAAACTACTAAAGAATTTAAACAAGGCCAAATTGACTCAACCCTATTCATTAAAACCCTAGGAAAGGATATATTTATTGCCCAAATTTACGTAGATGACATAATCTTTGGATCCACCAACACCAACTTTCTAAAAGAATTTGTCAAGATAATGGAAGATGAATTTGAAATGAGCTTAGTTGGTGAGCTTACATTTTTCCTAGGACTACAAATCAAACAAACTAGGGATGGTAACTATGTTCATCAATTCAAATATGCTAAAGAATTAATAAAGAAATTTAAAATGGATAACTCTAAAAGCATAAGTACCCCCATGGCCACTAATGTAAAAATAGATAGTGACCCTGATGGTAAACTAGTGGATCCTAAACTCTATAGGAGTATGATAGGTAGCCTACTGTACCTTATAGCCAGCAGACCTGATATTCTTTTTGCTGTAGGGATGTGTGCTAGATACCAAACTTGTGCTAAGGAAACGCACTTAGCAGCCCTAAAAAGAATTTTAAGATATGTAAAGGACACCCTAAATGTAGGGATTTGGTATCCTAGAACTTCAACTTTTGATTTAACAGGATACACAGATTCTGACTATGCAGGCTGTAAATTAGATAGAAAGAGCACAAGTGGAAGTTGCCAACTGTTAGGTCAGAGTCTAGTCAGTTGGTGCAGCAGAAAACAACACTGTGTGGCTCTATCCACAACTGAAGCCGAGTATGTGGCATTAAGAGAGTGTGTTGCTCAACTTTTATGGATGATGCACACACTTAAGGACTTCCAGCTCAACTACACCCAAACTCAAGTGTTTATTGACAATATAAGTTCAATTAATTTAACCAAGAACCCAATTCAACACTCTAGAACCAAACATATAGAAGTCAAACATCATTTTGTAAGAGACCATGTAACCAGGGGTGAAATAGTACTTAAATACATTGACTCTAAATCCAACCTAGCTGATATATTCACAAAGCCCTTACCTGAGTCTGAGTTCAGCTCACTAAGAAGGCAGTTAGGATTGTGCCTTGTAGAATAGATTATGTTTTTTGGCTTGATTTAAAATTGTTTTTAAAAGTTGTTTTGAAAAACTGTTTCACTTAATTTTAAAATCAGTTTTCATTTTCGACTTAGTTTTATGTTTTAAAAACTACCCCCTTCAAAAACTAGGGTTTTTCGAAAATGGACTTAGCCTAGGTCCTAACCCTAGAACTGCATGCACCTATAGACTTAGAAGCCAGTATCTCACAAGCACCTTAGGATACTTTTTGATTGATAACCTAGAAAGGGTTGAGATGCTTAGGCCTTTGCCTTAATTCAAGATGCTTTAAGTCAGTGCATCTGCAGTAATTGGGGCACTAAATACAACTTATATAGCAATCAAGTTAAGTGTCAAGTTTAGAAAATCTAACTTGAACAGAAACACTTAACTTGACTAACCCTAGCAAAAACTACTGTTTATAACAGTTAGTAAGTAGCTAATTGGGTTAGACAGGTCCCTACAGAGAAAATTGATTAATTTAGTGTAAATCTAATTATGAATTGGTTCAGTACAGCAAACTCTTATTTATTTCCTTTATCCATGCTATTTTTATTTGTTTTGATATATGGCAAAGGGGGAGAGATAGGAAAGGAGAGAGTAAAATTTTCAAATTTTTAAATTTTCAAATTTTTCTATACTCTATCCTTTATTCAAAAAGGTTGCTTTAGGTTGCTTTCAAAAAGTTTTACTTATTCAAAATTTTTTTGAAAAATACTTAAGCTTTCAAAAAGTTTGCCTTCAAAAAGTTTTACTTATTCAAAATTTTTTGAAAAATACTTAAGCTTTCAAAAAGGTTGCTTTCAAAATTTTTACTTATTTAAAATCCTTTTGAAAAATACTTAAGCTGTCAAAATTTGGCCTAAGTTCTTCAAAATTTGGCCTAAGTACTTAAGTTCCTAAAGTTTTCAAAATTTTGACTAAGTTTCAAAATATCGTAAAAGTCTTCAAAATTTTGCCCAAAGTACTCTAGTTTTAAAATCTCTTAAAATGTTGCTAAGTACTCAAGCTTTCAAAATTTTCCTAAGTACTCTAAAGCTTAAGTTTTTCAGTATTAAAACTGAAACTCTTACCTAAGCTAACATTTTCAAAAAGGTTGTCAAGTACAAATAAGTTTTTTTTAACCCCACGAATTTTTGAAAAATCTAGGGGGAGATTCCTTCCAGGGGGAGGGAACAAAAGTTAAAACTTTTTCATATTTTGCTTAAACTTAACTTTTTGAACTAAGGTTGTCATAAATCAAAAAGGGAGAGATTTTTGGTGCAGAATGCACCTAAGTCAAACCTGTGTTTTGATAATGGCAACATAGGTCAAAAGTTAAGTCTTTCTTGTTTTCTAACAAGTTAATCAAGTGTGTAGGAAAAGCCCTAGCAAAGGACAGCTAGGCAACTGGCGAAGGACTGCCAGTGGCAAAGTCCTAGCGAAGGACTGCTAGGCAACTGGCTAAGGACTGCCAGTAGAAAAGACCTAGCGAAGGACTGCTAGGCAACTGGCAAAGGACAGCCAGTATCCAAGCCCTAGCGAAGGACTGCTAGGCAACTGGCGAAGGATTGCCAGCATCAAAGCCCTAACGAAGGAATGCTAGGCACCGAGCGAAGGACAGCTCGGCACCCAAGACCTGACAAAGGACCGTCAGGCAAAAGTCCAACCAAAGGGGCGGTTGGCATCAGGTAAACTCTCCCGAGAGGAGTAGGTGAGGACGCGTTCCCCGTCGAGGGAACAGTAGGCGTCGGTTCGACCTAGGACTCCATTTTGGAGACCAAAGTCAGAACCAAGACAGCTAAGGCTGTATAAAATAATAATATAATTGTTATTTGGACTAACCCTGGATGCAGGATCGAAGGACTGAGTATCTGCAGCTCAGAGAGCCTCAAAGGAGTGAGGCAGAAGCTGAGCAGGGCGCCCCGGATGATCCGGGCGCCCCCAAGGTCAACCCAAGTCTGTAAGAACTTCAACGCGCCTCGACAGCTAGATTCGGGGCGCCCCGGATGCTCCGGGCACCCCGCGTGTCGCGGGCGCCCCCACTGCCAGCTGTCGAAGCGCATCCCTGCGAAGCCGAGGAGATGAGGCTTTGACCAGTCAATCCGGGCGCCCCGAGCCCTCCGGATCCCAAGGATAAGGGGATCAGACGGCGACCGAGCTACAACCAGATCAAACGCCACGTGGGGGGCGCCCCCGACATCCCGGGCCCTATATAAAGGGCCCTCGACCCCAGGCTTCGAAGAACAATTTTCTCAACGCCTCAAAGCTCTTCTACGCTCGTGCATTGCTTCGTATACTCTCCAACTCGAGCCTACGACGTCCCGCTGCTCCGAAAAAGTTGATCCACTCCGGACGTCGGTAAAGAAGAGCGTTCTTTTTAATTACTGCACTTATACTTGTAATTAAACTCTGTAAACCGATTTTGCGCTTATATAGAATTGCCCAAAGTAAACGGTCAACGACCGTGGGCCTTGGAGTAGGAGTCGACACAGGCTCCGAACCAAGTAAATCGACTGTGTCTTTTGTGCTGTGTTTTGTTTTATTTTATTTCCGCTGCGTACGTGCTCTTTTCAAATCCGAACGATTTTCGATATTCACCCCCCCCCCTCTATCGGCTTTCACGATCCAACAACCAGGACACAGATTCCGTCAATAATCAACGGCACACCATATAATTAATATTAACTCCTAATTTACCGGGTCTATCGATTTAACAGAATAAATCTCGCCCATTGGTAAGTCAAAGAAATAATAATTAATTATATGTGCCCGTTATTATTTCAGGATTAAGAGATCATACTCAATAATATATATCCGAGGTATAATCCAATTTATGAAGTCAGTATAAAATTGGATGACCTCTCTTTTAGTCCTACTCAATGCACACAAAGTGCACTAGTGTAATTCTATTATTAAGATAAACCACACCTAATTACACTACAACCATCCCGATGGTTTATCCAACTTCATCTCGATTGTGAATCTCTTTCTTATACTTCTGCAAGGAACTTGATAACATGATCTTCTGTATGACACCACGCACCATGTTATCTACAATGTTAAGTATGAGACATTTTGTGCATACACTAATATGCACCGTGTGATTTTATGATTCTCTTTAAAATGTAAATGTATTCTAACCAAAAGCAAGGTTTTTAGTATACATTCTAACACATGGATCTAATGAATCGAGTATTCAAGGAGTTTCTTGATAAGTTCGTCATAGTCTTCATTGATGATATCCTAGTCTATTCAAAGTCTTAGGAAGAACATGACGAGCATCTCAGAGTAGTATTGAGGACGCTACAGCAGCAGAAGTTGTATGCCAAGTTTTCAAAGTGTGAATTTTGGCTTGACCGAGTGGCTTTCCTAGGCCACGTCATTTCCAAGGAAGGAATCATGGTAGACCCCGCAAAGATTGAAGCAGTTAGTAATTGGGGTTGACCAAAGAATGCTAGTGAGATCAGAAGCTTTCCGGGTTTAGCAAGGTATTACAGAAGATTCGTGGAGGATTTTTCCAAGATAGCTTCTCCATTAACCGCCCTTACCAGAAAGAATAAGAAGTACGAATAGACTGAAGATTATGAGCGGAGTTTCATTGAGTTGAAGAAAAGATTGACAAGTGCTCCCATTCTTACAGTTCCAGAAAGTAATAGAAGTTTTGACATATACAGTAATACCTCGAAGTTGGGACTAGGAGTGGTACTCATGCAAGAAGACAAGGTCATTGCTTATGCCTCCCGACAACTCAAGGATTATGAAAAGAACTACCCTACTCATGATCTTGAGTTAGCCGCCATAGTATTCACCCTCAAAATGTAGAGACATTATCTGTACGGAGTCCAATGTAGGATTTACATAGATCACCAGAGTCTGAAGTATTTCTTCACTCAGAAGGACCTGAATATGAGACAGCGAAGGTGACTGGAGTTAGTTAAAGATTATGACTGTGAGATTCTCTACCACCCAGGAAAAGTGAATAGAGTGGCAGATGCGTTAAGTAGGAAGACTTGTGCAACTTTGATGTCCTTGTTATCACTGTCACTACCACTGCAGCAAGAGATAGTAGATTGTGGAGTGAAGATCATAGATGGGCAACTCTCAGTATTGACATTGGAGTCAACTCTGCTTGAGGATATACAGAAAAAAGTAAGATCAAGATTCTGATATTTAAATGATCAAGCAAGAGATGCAAGAAGGAGAAAGTAAAAAGTTTAGAGTATCTGATAGTGAGATACTCTATTATGGAGACCATCTATGTGTCCCTAGCAGTGAGGAGCTAAGAAAGAAGATTCTTGAGGAAGCCCATAGAACTCCCTACTCTTTGCACCCTGGTTCTACCAAAATGTACCAGGATTTGAAAAGAAGATTGTGGTGGTCTTGAATGAAAAGAGATGTAGCTAAGTATGTCAGTACCTGTCTGACGTGCCAAAGAGTGAAAGCAGAACAACAGAGGCCAGGAGGAGTCCTATAGCCCATACAGATTCCGGAGTGGAAATGGGAAGACATAGCCATGGACTTCATTGTTGGTCTATCCAAAACAACAAATGGCTATGATGCTATCTGGGTAATTGTAGACAGATTGACTAAGTTTGCCCATTTCTTGGCAATCAAAGTGTCCTACTCCATAGAAAGACTAGCCCAGTTATATGTTCAGGAAGTGATCCGACTGCATGGAGTTCCGAAGACCATTATCTCCGATAGAGATGGTCGTTTCACTTCACACTTTTGGGAGTGTGTACAGACAGCACTTGGCACCAAACTGAAGTTTAGCATAGCTTTCCATCCTCAGACTGATGGGCAGACAGAAAGAGTAAATCAAGTCTTAGAAGATATGCTTAGAGCTTGTGCATTAGATTTCAAGGGCAGTTGGTGCAAGTACTTATGTTTAGCTGAGTTCGCCTATAATAACAGTTACCAAGCTACTATTGGTATGATGCCTTATGAAGCTCTTTATGGTAAGAGGTGCAGATCTCCTATCTGTTGGTATGAAGGTAGTGAGAAGAAAGAAATGGGGTCAGACTGATTTTATTGAGGATACCACAGAAGCTATAAAGAGCATCCATCAAAGAATAGAAACTGCTCAGAGTAGGCAGAAGCGTTATGCCGATGTACGACGCGGACCACTAGAGTTTGAAGTTGGGAATACAGTTTTCCTCAAAGTAGCCCCCATGAAAGGAGTAATGAGATTTGGCAAGAAATGCAAGCTAAGTCCTCGTTACATAGGACCCTACCTAGTAACGAAAAGAGTTGGCAAGGTAACTTATGAGTTAGAGCTACCTCCAAAGATGTCAGCTATTCACAATGTGTTCCATGTCTCAATGCTAAAGAAACATGTTCCCGATGCCAACCAAGTGATTGAACCACAGACGGTACAAGTTCTAGAAGATCTCAGTTATGAAAGTCGACCTATTCAGATAATAGATCGAGCAGTCAAGAAACTGAGGAACAAAGAGGTACCCTTAGTGAAGGTTCTATGGCTAAACCAGAAGCATGAAGAGACAACTTGGGAAACAGAAGATAGCATGAGGCAAAAGTATCCGGAGTTATTCTAAGTTCGAGGACAAACTTTCCATAAGGTAGGGAGGATTGTAACACCAGAATTTTTCAGATTTTTTCCAAAATAAACAAAAGGAAACTAAAAATTTCTTTTAAAGGGGGTCGGAGTAAGGACTCAAACCCGCGACCCGCGGTATGGGTTAGTTTCGGGTTTCCAGTCGAGTTAGTAATCATTTCGCTGGAATATGGAATCGATATTAGATAAGTAATAGTAAGCAACCTTTATGGGAGATGGTTCAACTTCCACTTAATATATATAGGATGGAAAGGAGAGAAAACCAAGTTTCTCCTCCTTCTTCTTCCCTACGAAAACCAAGAGAGGAGAGGTTAGGGTTTCTCACTAAGGGGAAAATAGAGTTCTCTCCTAGGGCCAAGGGTTGGAAGATCGCATGAGGAAGAAGATTCTACGTCGGGTAGTAAGTTTAGAAACCCAAAGAGGTAAGTAGATCACTCACCTGCAATAGAAGTAGTTTTCGTGTGATTCTAAACATGATTCTAAGCTTTTTTATGATGTGATCCTAGTATAGCAAGACCACGGTCTTGATTGGCCCAAAAGCAAGTTTTGGGATTTTGGCATGCAAGGTGTTCGATTGAATGTACGGGGTGAAAACCGAGGTCTTGAGTTGCCCAAAAGCAAGTTTTGGGTTCATGGCACGCAAGGTGCCTTGAGGAGTACAAGACCAAGGCTTTAAGAAGTCCCAAAAGCAAGTTTTGGGAACCCTATATCCTATGTGCAAGACATGTGTTAAGTTATTAGTAGCATTTTAAGCATGAGTACAAGTTAAGTATATTACTTTCGAAGTGGCATGTATCGGGCACAAGGCCCTTAAAACTAAGCAAGCTAGTAAACGCTCTATTAGAGTTCGGTGGCTAGCTACCCCAAAACCTATTAGGGATGCGCACATTGGTACTATGCCAGGCCCAAAGAAGAATGTTTATTATTTTGAAGTATATGAAGTATAAGATAAGTTTCAAGTTTCTTCATAACAAGTATTCATTTCAAGAAAAGATTCTTTCTAATGCAAGCAATTGTTACAAATGTATTCATGGACATCTTTCATGTTGAAGAATGACATTTTCAGTTACAAGCATGTTTCAAAGCAAGCATAAGCATGTTCATATCAAATGCATGTTTTGTGAGTTAGGTATCTACTTACTAAGCAAATTTCTTATAGTTGCATCCTTTTATTGCAGATAAAGGTAAAGAAAAGATATAGGGCAAGGAGGCTACAGGATGGATGGTTGGTGCCAGTGGTGGCGAGACGGTGGAATGAGATCCTTCGGGATAAGTTGTTAATGTTCAAAGCTCTAAACCATAGAATGTCATGAGTTTCTTGAGTTTTGTGTCTTGTTAGTTGTGTTTATCCCGCAAGAAGATATTAAGTTTGAAATGCATGCTAAATAGAGTATGATTGAGTCCAATTATGTTAGTTATATATTTATGAGTCTTTATAATTGTTGTGTAGTTGAAATAGAATGAAATTGTACACTTGATCAATGCTTCTGAAACCTGGAAACTATAGTTCCAGGCGTATCAATCGACTGATGCAGGTAGATAAGAATCTACAATACTGTCCTGAGATGCTCAGCATGTTCCTCCTGAGTTCCTGAGTAGATAAGAATGTCATCAATGAAGACAATGACAAACTTATCTAAGTACTCCCTGAATACTCTATTCATGAGGTCTATAAATGTCGCTGGAGCATTTATGACCCCAAAAGGCATGAATACAAACTCGTAGTGTCCGTATCTTGTTCTGAAAGCTGTCCTGGGGATGTCACTTTCTTTAACTTTCACCAGGTGATAACCCGATCTCAAGTCTATTTTTGAGAACACTGCTGCTCCCTTTAGCTGATCGAACAAGTCATCAATTCTTGGCAAGGGATACTTGTTCTTGATGGTGACTTGATTCGACGCCCGATAATTTATACACAAGTGCATGGACCCGTCTTTCTTTTTCACGAATAATACGAGAGCTCCCCAAGGTGAATGACTAGGGCGTATGAAGCCCTTGTCGAGCAGCTCCTATAGTTGCTCCTGAAGTTCTCTTAATTCTGCTGGAGCCATACGGTATGGTGCTTTTGAAATGGGATTGGTACATGGAATGAGACCTATCTCAAACTCTATCTCCCTGTCTGGCGCTAAGCCTGGTAACTTGTCAGGGAAGACTGCTGGGTAGTCACATACCACTGGGACCTCTTCTAGCTTTTGGTCCTTCTCTTATTCGGTATTGACTACATGTGCTAGAAATCCGGTACATCCTGAATCCAACAGTTTCTGTGCTTTTAAAGCTGAGAGAAATGTCTTGGCCTTTCTCTTGGGTTCTCCGATGTATTCAAACTGCACTCCTTCAGGTTGGAATATGACTTTCCTTTTACGGCATTCTATGGAGGCACCGTACTTGATTAGGAAGTCCATTCCAAAAATGACATCATAATCAGTCATATCCAGCACTATCAGATCACCATAAAGCTCTCTGCCTGCTATACTGATTGGCACTGCACGGAGCCAGTGCGTGGATGCCATAATCTCTCCTGAAGGTAGGGTGGTTAAGAACTGGCCACTGAGTACATCTGGAGGTATAGTTAACTTCTCTGCGAACGCCTTGGGGTTTCTGAGTTCCTGAACTGCCTTGGCCTTTACTTTCTATCATGACTGACTTCTGCTGTTGCATGCTGTTCAGGTAGTGCTCGGTGATCAGAGCACTGCTAACTAGTTCTTCTGAGGTTTGCGGCCTATGAATGCCGCTGGCCACATTCAATGCTATTTCTGGCCTTAGCATCTTGAGCATTAGCCTGACTCGCTCTCGTTTAGTGCTGACCAGTTTAGGGCACAGGCGAGCCAGTCTGTTGAATCTCTTCACGTCTTCCTCTACTGATAGGTTACCTTGATGAAATTCAGTGAATTCATCATAATGTCGGTTAGTAACCCTCATATGAAAGAATTCTTTGAAGAACTCATCTTCGAAGTTGGCCCACGTCATCTGATTTATGTCTCGCTTGGCCTTCACCCTTTCCCACCACATTCTAGCATCTCCTGCTAGGCAGAAGGAGGCGCACTTCACTTTCTCATGTTCTAGCCAGTCCAGAAGCTCCATGGTACTCTCCAGGGTTTTAAACTAGGCTTGTGCATCCCATGGTTCACTAGTGCCTGAAAAGGTCTCTGGTTTGAGTTTCTGCCACTGAACCAGATATGCTTCTCTTCTAGCTCCTACTGCTAGGGCTTCGAGTGTTATTGGTGGGATTGGTGCTCAAGGTGGAACCTCTATCACTATTGGGGTTTCCACATTTGGTCCTGGCGTAGCAGTAGGTGTGGTTTGCTGATTAGCCCTTAAAGTGTCTATCTCTTGGCTCAACTATCTGTCTCTGGAGCTGAGCCACTATCTCCACGAGATTAGGTGGAGTTACTATGTCAGTTGCCTCCTATTGAGACTCAGTAGCTGGTGCCCTCCTAGTTGGGCGTCCTTTTGCCATTATCTAAAATAGAAGAGGGTCCTACCGTTCATATTCTAATTCTAAAAACATGCTATCAGATATAAACTGAGGTATTAAACATGCTTCCGTTAAATGCAACCAAGAACTGACTAGAAACAGATAGCATGAATAACATGTAAATACTATAATTCTGAAAGCAAGAAAATATAGTAATGTGAGAGATACTCTTACTTGGAAGCTGCAGGTCTGATGCTGATGTGTGTGAGGAGGAAAGATGGAACTTGCTCTGATACCACTCTGTAACGACCCGTCTTCTGGTACTAGGCTTTAAGGCGGATCGTCACTACTAACTAACTGACTAATTACTGATTTCTAAAAATGCTAAACCAACTGGGAGAATTTTAAAAATTCTTATTTCGCTATTTACTGAACTAACAATTCATAAACATGTTGAAAGTACTAACTAGCCTAAAATAAAGCAAAACTTTTATTTTTTTATCTTGGCAGGATTCGATCCCCCAACCTCTGGGTTGCATGGCTAAAGCACTAACCAGCTGCTCTACACCAGTTTTGTTTTACACAGTACCAGTCGACTGCTATATGCCAATCGACTGGTCGGGTCACAGAATGTTTCTGTGCCCGATACCAGTCGACTGGTATTTTCCCAGCCGACTGGTAGTTCTGAAAACCCAGATTTCAGAGTTTCAGAATGTGCCAAAGTCGACCTATTCCGTACCAAATGCTCCATAAATTCATATCTAAGCTTCCTAACATGTCTACAATGATTCTAGGGCATTTGATACATGTTTTTAGGGGGTTTCTAGCATGTATAGCAACTTAGAAATCATAAAAGTGACATGTAGAGACATAAACATGAATGTGCCAAGTTTGTATCAACTGTTGGATCGAGAGATGCGATAGAGGGGGGGTGAATGTCGCAAATCGTTCGGATTAAAAAAAGAGTAAGTGCGCGGCGGAAATAGAGACAAAGCAACACAACGCTAACAAGGTCGTTTTACTTGGTTCGGAGCCTGGGTCGACTCCTACTCCAAGGCCCACGGTCGTTGACCCTTTACTTTGGGCAATTCTATAATGCGTAGAATGAGTACAGAAGAGAAATACAAATTGCAATAAGAAGGATTACACTTCTGTATTTACCAACTCCCGGGGTAGGCTCGAGTTTCGGTGCAGCGGGAGGTCGACGGTGCTTCGGACTTGAGTCGGGAAGTTCCTGGAGCAGAGCGCGGTCGTCAGAGAGTTTGGATGTGTTGAATGAAAGTGGTGTAGCGTGGAAGTGTTGCAGTAATTGATGCTCTGAAGAAGGAGGTCGAGGGCCCTTTATATAGGGCCTGGGGGCGCCATGGTCGACGGGGGCGCCCCCCACGTGGCGCTTGATCCCCAAAAGGCGCGGTCAAGGGTTTATCCCTAAGAACTCGGGATAACCCTTTGACGGGGGCGCCCTGGACGCTGGGGGCGCCCTGGTTGACTCGGCCAGCTCTTATCCGCAGCGCTGAGGTCTCCTCGGCAAGTCTGGCTGGGGGCGCCCGGGACAGCGGGGGCGCCCTGGGCATGTAGCGCAGACGCGGCAGAGTCGGTTTGCAATGGGGGCGCCCGGGACAGCGGGGGCGCCCTGGGTATGTACTGTCGAAGTCCTTCTTGTCTTGTTGTGTTTTGTGTTCACCATGGGGGCGCCCGGGACACTCCGGGCGCCCTGGTCAGCTGTTGCCTCACTCCTTTGAGGCACTCTGAGCTGCAGACACTCGTTCCTTCGGTCCTGCATCCAGGGTTAGTCCAAAACACAATAAAATAATAAAATAATAGGTTATACAGCCTCAGCTGTCTTGGTTCTGACTTTGGTCTCCAAAATGGAGCCCTAGGTCGAACCGACGCCTAATGTTCCCTCGGAGGGGAACGCGTCCTCACCTACTCCTCTCGGGAGAGTTTACCTGGTGCCAACCGGATCCTCCAGTTGGACTTTTGCCCGGCAGCCCTTCGCCAGGTCTTGGTTTTCGCCTAGCAGCCCTTCGCCAGGACTTGGTTTTCGCCTAGCAGCCCTTCGCCAGGACTTGGTTTTTGCCCAGCAACCCTTCGCCAGGACTTGGTTTCTTGACAGCCCATCGTCAGGTGCCTAGCATCCCTTCGCTAGGACTTGGTTTTCGCCGAGCAACCCTTCGCCAGGACTTGGTTTCCTGACAGCCCATCGTCAGGTGCCCAGCAGCCCTTCGCTAGGACTTTGTTTCCTGCACTCTCAAGCAGCATTGTTAGACAACAAATAACCCTTATCTTTGAATCCTTTGCCAATATCAAAACAAGGTTCGATCTGGTGCTTCCTGCACCAACAATCTCCCCCTTTTTGATTATGGCAACACAATTCAAAGTTAAGGAAAAAGATAGCAGTTTAAGCATAAAGGTTAAGACTAATAAAACATATCAATTCGTAACAGTCTAAACCCAAATGTAATTTGAACAGTGAAAAGAGAGAGAAAAAAAATTTTCTCATGCTCATTCTCCCCCTGAATAATTAACTTAACTCTTAACTTTGACCTTTCCTCCCCCTTTGACATATATCAAAAACAAGCATGGGTGAACAAGGTATCTAACAGGGATTTATGAGTTTTTCTAAGTGCTTTATGTTTTTGACAAAGTATTTTTCAAGAATCGAGTAAAAGCATTTTCAAAACTTTTTACACTTAGATAATTTACCATTATGAAAAAAAATTTCAGGCTTAAAAAAAATTTACAACTTTTTATAAGGCAGAAAAAATTTACTTAGGCAAAATTTCCAAGTTTCCAAAAAAAAATTTAACTTTTAGAAAAGGAAACATTACTTAGAAAATTTTTCAAGAAATTTTTCACGCTTAGAAAATTTTCAAGAAAAGGATTTTTCAGGCTTAACAAGTTTTTAAACTTTGGAGCAAGTACTTTTTAGAAGAATTTGAAAATTATGTGTCAAGTACTTGATTGAGAAAATTAAGTAAAAAAATACCCATTAAATACTTAAGTACTTAAAAGATTTTGAAAAGAAATTGTGTTTTGAAATATGTTTTGAAAGAAATTTTGAGAATAAATTGTGTATCAGAGCTTATGAGTTTTGAAAACATAAAAATACTTGGTATAACTCTTAAAAGCATAGCAAAAGCTTAAATTTCCAAATTAAGTCCATTTTGAAGAGTATTATGCAAAAAAATATTTTGTATTTGAAAAAAAAATTTCGAAAAAGAGTTTTGAAAAGATTTTTCAAGTACTTTTTGTTGGATCGAGAAATGCGAGAGAGGGGGGGGTGAATGTCGCAATTCGTTCGGATTTAAAAAGAGCGGGTGCGCAGCGGAAATAAAAGAGAACACAAGAACGCAAACACAGCCGGTTTACTTGGTTCGGAGCCTGGGTCGACTCCTACTCCAAGGCCCACGGTCGTTGACCGTTTTCTGCGGGCAATTCTATAAGTTCGCAAAAGTTTACACACAAATAATAATAAAAATATTCTCGTAAACTTAAATACAACTCTTGTTACCGACGTCCGGTGAAGATTGAAGTTCTGGAGCAGCGGGACATCGTCGGCTTGAGTTGGTAGCTTTCTGGAGCGTGTCGTGGAAGCAGAAGAGCGTAGAATTGTCGAAGGAATTGGTTGTTTAAGAATAGGGTCGAGGCCCTCTTTATATAGGGCAGGGGGCGCCCGACATGCTCGGGGCGCCCCCCACGTGGCTCTTGATCCGACGAGCCCTCTGGTCAAGGCTGATCTCTTCATCTTCGGGATCAGCTTTGACCGGGGCGCTCGACGCGCGCGGGGCGCCCGGTTGACCGGTCAAAGCGTCATCTTCAGGGCTTCGTGAGAGTGAGCTGCAGCAGCCTTCAGTGGCGTGGCACAGTGGGCGCCCGAGACACGCGGGGCGCCCGACATGCGGGGCGCCCGACACACGCGGGGCGCCCCCAATTGCGCTGCTGTCGGGGCGTTTACCTCTCTGCTGACTTTGGGTTGACTCTGGGGCGCCCGACACATCCGGGGCGCCCTGCTCAGCTACGGCCTCACTCCTTTGAGGCTCTCTGAGCTGCAGAAACACAGTCCTTCGGTCCTGCATCCAGGGTTAGTCCAAAACAGCAAATAATAAGTTAGTTAAAACAGCCTTAGCTGTCTTGGTTCTGACTTTGGGTCTCCAAAATGGAGCCCTAGGTCGAACCGACGCCTAATGTTCCCTCTAGGGGAACGCGTCCTCACCTACTCCTCTCGGGAGAGTTTACCTGGTGCCAACCGGATCCTCCAGCTGGACTTTTGCCCGGCAGCCCTTCGCCAGGTCTTGGTTTTCGCCTAGCAGCCCTTCGCCAGGACTTGGTTTTCGCCTAGCAGCCCTTCACTAGGTCTTGAGTTCCTGACAGCCCATCGTCAGGTGCCTAGCATCCCTTCGCTAGGACTTGGTTTTCGCCCAGCAACCCTTCGCCAGGACTTGGTTTCCTGACAGCCCATCGTCAGGTGCCTAGCAGCCCTTCGATAGGACTTTGTTTCCTGACAGCCCATCGTCAGGTGCCTAGCAGCCCTTCGCTAGGACTTTGTTTCCTGCACTCTCAAGCAGCATTGTTAGATACCAAACAACCCTTAACTTTGAATCCTTTGCCAATATCAAAACAAGGTTCGATCTGGTGCTTCCTGCACCAACAATCTCCCCCTTTTTGATTATGGCAACACAATTCAAAGTTAAGGAAAAACTTATAACAGTTTAAGCACAAAAGGTTAAGCAGTGAAGTATAACAATTTATGAATAGAATAAATGTAGAGTTGAAAAAAATATTTATTTTTCATACTCCCCCTAAAACCCTGAATACTTGTATTTACAACTCTTAACTTTGACCTTTCCTCCCCCTTTGACATATATCAAAAACAGGCATGGGTGAACAAGGTATCTAACAGGGATTTATGAGTTTTTCTAAGTGCTTCATGTTTTTGACAAAGTATTTCAAAAACAGAGTAAAAATATTTTCAAAACTTTTTACACTTAGATAATTTTCAAGTATAAAGCAAGTACTTTTGAGAAGTTTGAAAAATTAAGTGTCAGGTACTTGGTTTAAAAATAGTTAAGTACTAAACTCATTTAAATACTTGAAATAAATTTTTGAAAGGAATTGTTAAGTACTTAGAAATAATTTTTGAGAAAGACTTAGAAATAATTTTTGAAAGAAATAGTTAAGTAATTGGAAAAAAATGTTAAGTACTTAAGTTGTATTTTAAAAAAATTAAGTAAAAAATCAAGTACTTAAATTGATTTTGAAAAAATTAAGTACTTCGGATGTTTTTGAAATTCAAATTTGATTCCCTCTTTTCTTTCCTATCTCTCCCCCTTAATGTTAAATTCTTCTCCTTTGACCATTTTTAAGTTCAATTAAGAAAAATATTTTGAAGGAAGTGATAAGGAGAATGTTTGTGTATCAGAGCCTATGAATTTTGAAAGCAAAAAGATACTTAGAATAATTTTGAAGGCAAAAAAAACTTAAATTTCTAGATTAAATCCATTTTAAAAAATGTATTTGTAGGCAAATCTTTAAAAGCTTCATTCACTTAGAACACTTTTGCCTTGAAAAATATTTGTACTTTTGGAAACATTATATTTTGAAAAATAGCAGTACTTTTTGAAAGATATTATGCATTTTTGAAGACATAAGTACTTTTGAAATAAATTATGATTTGAAACACATAAGTACTTTTAGAAAAATATTTTACTTGACTAGGTTTCTTTTCCAGTCTGACATAATCCTAGGAAACCTTGTTGACTACAAGGATATTTTCCTAAGTGTCCTGGAAATTCGCCAACCCAAGTAAATATTATTTCAAAAGCAATTTCATAGGCCACAATAATAATAATATTTTGAACGAAAAATTATTTATGTTTTCAAAAGGATTTTAAACTTGCAGTGCATGAAAACATATATTTTGAAAAATTTTCAACAATTCTTTTAATTTGATCTCCCCCTAAACTTGACCCAGTCCTAGGAAGCTTGTTGACTACAAGCGATCTTCCTCTGAGTCTTAAGGTTTGATTTAAATTATAAGAATTGTCTAATAACCAAAAAAAAATTAATAAACACATTTCAGAAATTTTTCTTTTGACTCAAACTCCCCCTAAATTTGACACATCCCAGGAGTCCTTATGGATCATGAAGTGGATCTTTCTCTGTGTCTTTAGGGTTTATTAAAATCAAAAGAATAGTTTTGAATATCAGTACGGTAATATAATTTTAGGAAATTCAACTTGAAATGAAGATAATTTTCAAACATAAGCCCCTTTTTCGAAAAACATTTTGAAATGATAATGATTTTTCAAAGATATTTTGAAAGAAAATTAAAAAGAATAAACCACTCCCCTTTACTATTTAACTCAATCTAATGTCCTAGGGGACTTCAGTGTTATCCATGTTTGACTATGTTGACTAGGTTTGACCAATAATTGACCCAATCAAGTCCTAGACTTTATTTATTGTGATATTTGACACGAAATAAAAGATGTAAAAAAAAGTAGAGTACAGTGAATTAATTTGAAAACAAGAAATAACTTTGAATAACTTTTGAAAGTATATTTTATTTGAAAGAGTAGTGAGTTATGCATTTAGGTCCTAGATGTCTCACCCAGTCTAGGATTTTCAAACAGTTAACCTTAAAAGTTCTTTGTGAGACAGGTTTGAAGGTAAAAATTAATTTTGAAAAGGAATTTTCATTTATTTTGAAAAAAGTTATTTAATTTTGAAAACAGATTTGATAAAAAAAAATAAGTTTAGAAAGCAGAAATTTTGAACACAGATTAGAATCTATAATTATTTGAAATTTGTGTTAGATTCGAATTTGACAAAAGATAATTTGAATTTGAATTTCAGAAATTGGCTTCCAGGTCTTGGCGAGGCACTAGGCCTTCTTTGGCCGTAGCCTTATGGGATCATCCACCCTTTCCTTGACAAAGCCTTTTAATGAAATTTCATTTTCAAATTAAATTAGGTCATTTTCTGGTCTAACTAGCTTGGGTCTTGGATCGGTAGCTTCGGCTGGTTTCACCAGTCTAAAGAGACCAAGTAGACTTGATCTTATTAGAGTTGGTTTCCCCAACGTACTATCATCTCACCTCCTCCCAATACTATGTTTTCAAATTTCAAGTAATTGGTTAAGTCCTTAAGCTATCTAGTCCTATGAATAGCCAAAACAAAACTTCAGATAATGTCATAGTGAGGAGAAATTTCTGGATTTTCTAAGTTTGCAAAATTATTAATCAGTTTTTCTTGTATATCAATTTTAATTTTCAAAGTCTCATTTTCTTGTCTTAACATTTTGAATTTTGACTTTGCTAATATACATGATTTCATTAAGTTATCTAAGCATGCATCCATATCTAAATTTGACCAAGGGAGATTAATTAAACTATCAGTATTCAAGGTAAAGAGTTGATTTGGATGTAAATTACAGTTACCCATTTTGGTTGGTTGCCCTGGATCTTTGTAACGTTTATCTGTGCATTCCTCTTTGTAATGCCCAACCTCCTGACACTTGAAGCATTGGATGCGACTCTTGTTCTTTCGTGCTTTTGGAGCTCGTTTCTTTGTTGCCGTCGGTGGTATCGTTTGAATCTTACGAGTAGGACACTTAGTTTGGTAGTGCCCTCTCTCCCTGCATATGTAACAAATTATATGATTTTTAAAATTTAAATTTGTAATTTTACCTTTTGATTCCTTATTGGGAATCTCCCCCTTAATTGTTGCTGTCTCGGATCTAGATTCATCTTCTGGTTCCGTGTCTGAGTCGGACTCGGATACTTGTTGAAGCTCCTTCTTTGGTAGTTCTCTTGGAGTTTTCCCTGCAAAAGCTATACCTTCCTCAACCATTGCAGTATCAGCTTGATTATTTAATTCTAATTTCGAAAAGAATTTGAAATTGGTTACCATCTCAGTCAGTTCGTTGTCTGATTCTGCTGGTTCGATTTCGACTCTGGGTTCAGGTTCAGACTCTGACTCGGCTATCTGTGCTTGGACCGAGAGTGCGAGATAACTTACCTGATCTTCTTCTTCATCTGAGATTTCTTGATGAAGATTGATCAATTTCTCCCACATTTCTCTAGCACATCCAAATGAACCGACTAGCTTGAGTTGTTCGTTGCTTAGACCGCATTGAAGAATTGCAGTTGCTCTTGCATCAGTCTTAATTTGGTTGAGGGTTGGTTCATCCAGTTTGTCCCATGCAATTGATAGTTCATCTTCTGTATGGAGGTGGAACCCTGTTTGAATGATCATCCATATGTCCATATGGGTCTTCAGAAGGGACTCCATTTGTCTTCTCCAAAAGCTGAAGTTCTCGCCGGAGAATAGCGGTGGACAGGCACTGTTCCACTCTTGGTTGGCCATAAAATAACCTCTTGCACACAAAAGAACTAACAGAATGTACCAAGACTTGGTCTTGGATTAGTAGTGCGGGAAGAAATAATCAAACACAGATTTCAAGGGGTGTTGCACCAACCTTGAGATAAAAACTCGAACGAAGATTTTTTTATTTTAAAAAAATGAGAGAGAAAAAAAAAATCCGAAAAATATTCAAACTGGTGGTTGCACCAGGTTTGACTTCCCCGCTCTGATACCACTTGTTGGATCGAGAAATGCGAGAGAGGGGGGGTGAATGTCGCAATTCGTTCGGATTTAAAAAGAGCGGGTGCGCAGCGGAAATAAAAGAGAACACAAGAACGCAAACACAGCCGGTTTACTTGGTTCGGAGCCTGGGTCGACTCCTACTCCAAGGCCCACGGTCGTTGACCGTTTTCTGCGGGCAATTCTATAAGTTCGCAAAAGTTTACACACAAATAATAATAAAAATATTCTCGTAAACTTAAATACAACTCTTGTTACCGACGTCCGGTGAAGATTGAAGTTCTGGAGCAGCGGGACGTCGTCGGCTTGAGTTGGCAGCTTTCTGGAGCGTGTCGTGGAAGCAGAAGAGCGTAGAATTGTCGAAGGAATTGGTTGTTTAAGAATAGGGTCGAGGCCCTCTTTATATAGGGCAGGGAGCGCCCGACATGCTCGGGGCGCCCCCCACGTGGCTCTTGATCCGGCGAGCCCTCTGGTCAAGGCTGATCTCTTCATCTTCGGGATCAGCTTTGACCGGGGCGCTCGACGCGCGCGGGGCGCCCGGTTGACCGGTCAAAGCATCATCTTCAGGGCTTCGTGAGAGTGAGCTGCAGCAGCCTTCAGTGGCGTGGCACAGTGGGCGCCCGAGACACGCGGGGCGCCCGACATGCGGGGCGCCCGACACACGCGGGGCGCCCCCAATTGCGCTGCTGTCGGGGCGTTTACCTCTCTGCTGACTTTGGGTTGACTCTGGGGCGCCCGACACATCCGGGGCGCCCTGCTCAGCTACGGCCTCACTCCTTTGAGGCTCTCTGAGCTGCAGAAACACAGTCCTTCGGTCCTGCATCCAGGGTTAGTCCAAAACAGCAAATAATAAGTTAGTTAAAACAGCCTTAGCTGTCTTGGTTCTGACTTTGGGTCTCCAAAATGGAGCCCTAGGTCGAACCGACGCCTAATGTTCCCTCTAGGGGAACGCGTCCTCACCTACTCCTCTCGGGAGAGTTTACCTGGTGCCAACCGGATCCTCCAGCTGGACTTTTGCCCGGCAGCCCTTCGCCAGGTCTTGGTTTTCGCCTAGCAGCCCTTCGCCAGGACTTGGTTATCGCCTAGCAGCCCTTCGCTAGGTCTTGAGTTCCTGACAGCCCATCGTCAGGTGCCTAGCATCCCTTCGCTAGGACTTGGTTTTCGCCCAGCAACCCTTCGCCAGGACTTGGTTTCCTGACAGCCCATCGTCAGGTGCCTAGCAGCCCTTCGATAGGACTTTGTTTCCTGACAGCCCATCGTCAGGTGCCTAGCAGCCCTTCGCTAGGACTTTGTTTCCTGCACTCTCAAGCAGCATTGTTAGATACCAAACAACCCTTAACTTTGAATCCTTTGCCAATATCAAAACAAGGTTCGATTTGGTGCTTCCTGCACCAACACTTTTGAGATAAATTATGATTTGAAATACATACGTACTTTTAGAAAAGTATTAGATTTTTTTTTTTGAAAACAAAATATTTCACTTGACTAGGTTTCTTTTCCAGTCTGACACAATCCTAGGAAACCTTGTTAACTACAAGGACATTTCCCTAAGTGTCCTGGAAATTTTCAAACTCAAGTAAATTTTAAAAAAATGATAATACATAAAAATATATGCTAAAAAAGTGTGTGAACTTTTGAAGGTTCAATGTTTTACTTAACTTGGTTTATTTTCCAGTCTGACACCATCCTAGGAAACCTTGTTGACTACAAGGACATTTCCTAAGTGTCCTGGAAATTTTCCAACCTAAGTAAATGTTATTTCGAAAACAATTTCATAAGTCACACAAATTCTAACAAATAGTATTTTGAAAAACTTAGATTTTTGCAAGAGTTTGAAATAAAGCATGTTATTAAATAATTCCTTTAATTTTGACCTCCCCCTAAACTTGACTCAGTCCTGGGAAGCTTGTTGACCACAAGTACTCTTCCTTTGAGTCTTAAGGTTTGAGTCAGATTAGAAAGAACTGTTTAACAAAGACATAAGTAAAAAGAAACTTTTTCTGAAGTTTTTCTTTTGACTTAGACTCCCCCTTAATTTGACACATCCTAGGAGTCCTTGAAGATCATGAAGTAGACCTTTCCTCTGTATCTTTAGGGTTTGTCAAGATCAAAAGAAGCACTTTTGAAGAATCTTCTGAGTATGATAACTTTCAAGGAGATAAATTTTTGACACCTAAATTTGGAATAATAACACAGTTTAAAAAATTTGAAATGATAATAATTTTTCCAAAGCGATAGTAATATATTAAGGTTTTTGAATCAACTTTTGAAAGCCTTATTTTGAGATGAAAATAAGTTTTAAAGCATAAGGATTTTGAGAAATCAAAAAAACATTAAGAAGAACTCCCCCTGTATCAAACAAGGTTCGACTTTATCTAAGACCTTAGTGTTGACTAGGTTTGACCATGTTAATCATGGTTTGACTATGTTGGAATTATCCTCTGAATTAAAACACAACATAAAAGAAATTTTAATTGAACTTAATTTATTTGTCTCACCCAATCTAGGATTTTCAAACAGTTAACCTTAAAAGTTCTTGTGAGACAGGTTTGAAGGTAAAAATTAATTTTGAAAAGGAATTTTCATTTATTTTGAAAAAAGTTATTTAATTTTGAAAACAGATTTGAAAAAAAAAAATAAGTTTAGAAAGCAGAAATTTTGAACACTGATTAAGTGATTTTTGAAACAGAATAAGTTTGAAAAATAGAAATTTTGAAAACAGATTAGAATATATAATTATTTGAAATTTGTGTTAGATTCGAATTTGACAAAAGATAATTTGAATTTGAATTTCAGAAATTTGCTTCCAGGTCTTGGCGAGGCACTAGGCCTTCTTTGACCGTAGCCTTATGGGATCATCCACCCTTTCCTTGACAAAGCCTTTTAATGAAATTTCATTTTCAAATTAAATTAGGTCATTTTCTGGTCTAACTAGCTTGGGTCTTGGATCGGTAGCTTCGGCTGGTTTCACCAGTCTAAAGAGACCAAGTAGACTTGATCTTATTAGAGTTGGTTTCCCCAACGTACTATCATCTCACCTCCTCCCAATACTATGTTTTCAAATTTCAAGTAATTGGTTATGTCCTTAAGCTAACTAAACCTAAGTCTAAGCATGGTAAATTACAGAAATTAAATAAACAATCAATCAATCAAACATGCAATTTAATAAAAAAAATTATTTAAGTCACTTCAAAATGGTAATAATATTCTAGATTTTTGCAATAAGCAATGTTATGAATTACATTTTCATATGAATTAATCATGTTGTTCATAGTAAATAATGGATTATTAAATACTGTAAATTTACCATTTGATTCCCTTTTGGAGGTCTCCCCCTTGATTTTAGTCATCTTCCCTTTGCTTGATTGTTTCCTCAGTATTTTGTAGTGGTCGCGAGCTAACCGGACAAGTTTCCTAGGATACCTTTCTTTGTCGTCAGATTCTGAGTCTGAGTTGGACTCAGGTTCTAGTTGAGGCCTCTTTTGCAGTTCTCTTGGAGTTTTCCCTGCAATAAAACTTATACCTTTCTCGACCATTATAGTATCTATTTGATTATTCAATTCTAATTTAGAAAAAGATTCAAAATTAGTTACCGTCTTAGTCAGTTCGTCGTCTGATTCTACTGGTTCGATTTCGATTCTGGATTGAGTTCAGATTCTGATTCAGCTATCTGTGCTTGGACATCAAGTACCTCAATGTCGGAGCTCTCTTCGTGTAGGTTGATTAGTTTCTCCCACATTTCTTTAGCACAGTTGAAGGATCCAACTAGCTTGAGTTGTTCGTTAGTTAGACCGCATTGAAGAATTGCAGTTGCTCTTGCATCAGTATCAATTTGGTTGAGGGTTGGTTCATTCAATTTGTCCCATGTAATTGATAGTCCATCTTCTGTAGGGAGGTGGAACCCTGTTTGAATTATCAACCAGAGATCTAGATTGTCCTTCAGGTGGGATTCCATTAGACTTTTCCAGGTTCTAAAGTTCTCGCCAGAGAATAGAGGCGGACGAACACTATTCCATTCTTGATTGGCCATTAAGGATAAATCTTGCACACAAGGAAAAAAAATAGAGATGTGCCAAGACTTGGTCTTGGATTAGTAGTGCGGGAGAGAGAGAAAAACAAGCTCAAAAGGTGTTTGCACGAATTTCGAGGTAAAATAAAAAAAAAATTTGAAAATGTTGACCTTAACAATTTTGATTAATGAAGAAAAAGTAAGAAAAAAAATTTCTCGAATTAAGATAGCACGAATTTCGAGAAAAAATATTAAAATAATAATAAAAAAATTTTACGACAAGTTTTCACAAATTGATTCTTTTATCAATTCTGACTTATGGTGAGAAAATGAGAATTCAGAATTGAAAAAGGCGTAAGGATATTTTAAATACACTCACAGATATTATTTATTTGAAAAATAAAGCGAAAAAAAAATCCGAAAAAAAATTTCAAAGTGGTGGTTGCACCAACTTTGAATAACCCCGCTCTGATACCACTTGTTGGATCGAGAGATGCGATAGAGGGGGGGTGAATGTCGCAAATCGTTCGGATTAAAAAAAGAGTAAGTGCGCGGCGGAAATAGAGACAAAGCAACACAACGCTAACAAGGTCGTTTTACTTGGTTCGGAGCCTGGGTCGACTCCTACTCCAAGGCCCACAGTCGTTGACCCTTTACTTTGGGCAATTCTATAATGCGTAGAATGAGTACAGAAGAGAAATACAAATTGCAATAAGAAGGATTACACTTCTGTATTTACCAACTCCCGGGGTAGGCTCGAGTTTCGGTGCAGCGGGAGGTCGACGGCGCTTCGGACTTGAGTCGGGAAGTTCCTGGAGCAGAGCGCGGTCGTCAGAGAGTTTGGATGTGTTGAATGAAAGCGGTGTAGCGTGGAAGCGTCGCAGTAATTGATGCTCTGAAGAAGGAGGTCGAGGGCCCTTTATATAGGGCCTGGGGGCGCCCTGGTCGACGGGGGCGCCCCCCCACGTGGCGCTTGATCCCCAAAAGGCGCGGTCAAGGGTTTATCCCTAAGAACTCGGGATAACCCTTTGACGGGGGCGCCCTGGACGCTGGGGGCGCCCTGGTTGACTCGGCCAGCTCTTATCCGCAGCGCTGAGGTCTCCTCGGCAAGTCTGGCTGGGGGCGCCCGGGACAGCGGGGGCGCCCTGGGCATGTAGCGCAGACGCGGCAGAGTCGGTTTGCAATGGGGGCGCCCAGGACAGCGGGGGCGCCCTGGGTATGTACTGTCGAAGTCCTTCTTGTCTTGTTGTGTTTTGTGTTCACCATGGGGGCGCCCGGGACACTCCGGGCGCCCTGGTCAGCTGTTGCCTCACTCCTTTGAGGCACTCTGAGCTGCAGACACTCGTTCCTTCGGTCCTGCATCCAGGGTTAGTCCAAAACACAATAAAACAATAAAATAATAGGTTATACAGCCTCAGCTGTCTTGGTTCTGACTTTGGTCTCCAAAATGGAGCCCTAGGTCGAACCGACGCCTAATGTTCCCTCGGAGGGGAACGCGTCCTCACCTACTCCTCTCGGGAGAGTTTACCTGGTGCCAACCGGATCCTCCAGTTGGACTTTTGCCCGGCAGCCCTTCGCCAGGTCTTGGTTTTCGCCTAGCAGCCCTTCGCCAGGACTAGGTTTTCGCCTAGCAGCCCTTCGCCAGGACTTGGTTTTCGCCCAGCAACCCTTCGCCAGGACTTGGTTTCTTGACAGCCCATCGTCAGGTGCCTGGCATCCCTTCGCTAGGACTTGGTTTTCGCCCAGCAACCCTTCGCCAGGACTTGGTTTCCTGACAGCCCATCGTCAGGTGCCTAGCAGCCCTTCGCTAGGACTTTGTTTCCTGCACTCTCAAGCAGCATTGTTAGACAACAAATAACCCTTAACTTTGAATCCTTTGCCAATATCAAAACAAGGTTCGATCTGGTGCTTCCTGCACCAACATCAACTTCTTATTGAAACCATTCGTTATTCATATCTAAGAGCATTCTTAGCTACTACATGTCATTCTATATGGTGCATGCATCTTAGAACAAGCATATCCTATATATTTAGCATGTAAATCAAAAGTATCAAGCTCTTATCTCTAAAGCTTAAGCATGGATCTAAATTACCATATTACAAGTAAATGACTCATGACATTCAAGCATTCACAAAACCAATATTAAGTTAGGTAAGTAAACTACTTCAAGCATACTAGGCACCACGAATACAAGTCTAATTAAATTCATACATGGTTCACATAACATATTGCAGAATAACTAAAGAAGCATAATAAAGACTATTTCTATGCTTTGCAAGTTCCGAAGACTTTTATTCCAACTCCACCATCACACACACTTTGCATCAAGCCCGCCGCGTCCGCTACTAGTGCTTTCCTTTACCTGTATCTGCAGTATAAGGAAATGCAAACTAATAAGCATAAAGCTTAGTAAGTACCATCTAGCCTCACAAAACTATGAAAACTCGAATTATGCTTTTGTAAAACATGTTATGCACATACATGCTCATATCCATAAGAAATCATGCTAGGCTCATGCTAAAATACATATCATAGAATGTCATGGCATATAACTGAGACATGGAACATACTGAACTAAAACTGAAAAGTAAGCTGTAGCATGACATACATATCTGAACTGGAACTGAAACTAACTAACATAAAACTAATTATTAAATTCACCACATGCTAATATGAATTTCTGAAAACTAAATACATATAGTAGGTGAAAATAATAATCAACTGCTGTGGCCCGACAATGTACCAACTGTGCGCGCATCCCTAATAGACCCGAGGTAGCAAATCCCGAATCCATTAGGGTTCTACTAGGTTATCTAAACCTAGGGGCAACTAGGAGCCCATCCCATACTAGGTTATCTGAACCTAGGGGCAACTTGGAGCCCATCCCTGGACCGAAGTCCGGTACAATGCCAACTGAAAATAAAATAGTTCTTTTATACTTTTCTTTTTCTCTTCTGATTCTTGCTTTTACTAGGTTATCTAAACCTAGGGGCAACTAGGAGCCCATCCCGTTGGACCTTGGTCCCAATCATAACTGAAGCAAGAATTTTTATTCTTTAATGCTTTCTATAGCATTAACTGACTAACAATTTAACAAACACCTTGCGACTTAACCCTTCTTTTCTTTTAAAGTCGCTCCCTAGGCACTCGAACGTGCTCCTTAACCCGAAACTGAAGGGTAAGTGCACTCAAGCCCATCCAGGGATACCTTCAGACTCTAAAACTAATCTGAAGGGTTAATACAACGTGCTTGTTCATAATCCACGATTTCTAATCGTAGGACATACATATAAGGAAATAAAGCATACGAAACATCAACCGAAACTACTTATACTGCAGGTGAGAGATACTTACATCCTGCGCTAGGTTTCCTTACAAATATAATATGAAATCTCCGAGGGAACATCGAACTTCGACGTTCTTCTTGCTCCTTGGCGTTCTCNTTTTTAATTTTTTTAATTTGAATTTTTGAATTTTAATTTTAATTTTGAATTTGAATTTGAATTTTAATTGAATGTGAGTTATCAATCAATAATTTGAATTTGGTTATCCTTATTCATCTCACTCGGTCTAAGTCATCAATCAAGGGAGTCCTATGATTTTGTGAGATGATTTTTGAGTTTGTTTAGAAAAGTTAACTTGACCTTGTGTTTAGATCCAAGTTCAACAAGTAGTAAGTTAAAAGTACACTTCAATAATTTGCTTCCAGGCCATGGCGAGGCACAGTGGCCTTCTTTGGCCGAAGCCTTATTGGAGCAACAACCATTTTCTAGGCAAAGCCGCTTACAGAAGTTGGACTTTTAACTTACTCATTGAAAACCCTGGTACTAAATAGTACAAGAGTCAAATTAACTTTGAAGCTAGTCCTAAGTGCCCACCTGGGCAAAGGCTGATTTTGAGGTGCCAACTAGTTTGGAGCCTCCCCCTAAATTGTAGACTGGATGTCTAGGGTCAATGTAATGGATGTCCCTTTTTGGGACATAAAATTGATTCTGACCTACTTGCTTTGTTAGATAAGCTTTCGGAACCCACGCTTTTCGTTGATTTTTGCGGGGTGGATAAAGGAGATAAAGGATCTTTGGTTCGATCTTGATTTATATCCTATCCCAGATTTGTTGTACATGCCCTTTTGTGATCCAAGAATAAGGTCAAGGTTCTTGGATCGGGTTGTGAAAGTTGCTAGTAGATCCTTAAGTTTTAGGACTTCGCCCTTTAGGGTTGAGTTTTCAGTTTCAAGCTCAATTAATTTTTGATTTTGAGTTTGTTCGGTTAATGTTCTGGTATTAATTAATTGCTCCTTAAGGTCTTGATTTTCCTTAAGGAGCTGGTCATTTCTAGATTAGATGCAAGCAATTTTTTATTTAAGACAGAAATAATTTTAAAGAACTTTTCATTTACTGAATCTAAATATACCTTAGTAGAGCCGTCTGAAAATAGTCCGATCTCTTGGCTCGACTCGTATTCGGAATCCTCGTCTTGCTCCGAGTCCGATTCTGGTCCGGTTGCCATCAGTGCGAGGTAGCTTGCATTCTTCGGTTGTTCATCGTCGGAATCGTCCGAGCTTTCATCCCACGTGGCTTGAAGAGCCTTCTTCTTTTTGTTCTTAGTGGGTTGGTTCTCCTTCTTGTAAGGGCATTCATGTTTGAAGTGCCCTTTTCTGTTACAGCCGAAGCAGATCATTTTGCTTTTACCTTCAGTGCTGGAGGGCTTCATTACCTTTTGAATATCTTTCTTTGAAAATTTGTTCTTCCTTCTGGTGAACATTTTTCTTACCAAGTTCACCAGTTGTTCTTCTTCATCTGAGTCAGAGTCTGACTTATCTTCAGTTTCTTCTTGAATTTTTCTCTTTGATTTGGCTTCTTTTGGTGAACCTGCAAATAAAGCTAGCCCTTTCTCGACCTTGGCGTTAGTTTGCTCATGCAACTCTAATTCACAAAATAGTTCATCCAGATTAATTTTTGAAAGGTTCCTAGAAATTTTATAGGCATCTATAATAGATGCCCATAGTGAATTTCTAGGGAACGCATTTAACGCATACCTTATGATGTCCCGGTTCTCCTGTTTGTGCCCGATCATGTGGAGTCCATTCAGTATGTCCTTGATCCGGGCGTGGAGTTGGCTTGCAGATTCTCCTTCCTGCATTTTTATATTAAATAACTTATTTAAAAGTAAATCCCTTTTTGTTACCTTGGCATCAGAGGTGCCTTCATGTAGTTCAATTAATTTGTCCCATAGCTCCTTTGCTGAGTCGGTTGGTCCAATTCTGTTTAGCTCCTCTTTGGTAAGTCCGCACTGGAGGGTGTTCTGGGCTTTGAACTCGGTCTGAGCCTTTTTCTTCATCTCTGGGTTCCATCTGTCGGGCTTCAGTGGAGCATTATTTCCCTCATCCATTGGCGGTGTGTAGCCTGTTTGAACTGCAAACCACTGATCCATGTCGGTCTTCAGATAAACCTCCATCCTTCTCTTCCAGTAGGGAAAGTCTTCCCCATTAAAGAGGGGAGGGCGGGCAGTGCTATAGCCTTCACCTTGAGCCATCTGAAATAGACTACACAAAAACTTGTCCCAAGACTAGGTCCTGGATTAGTAGTGTGGTAGAAAAAAGGAGAAGAGAGAGAAAGAGTGACTCGAAATGGTGTTGCACCAAATTCGAGTAAAATCAAACGAACGAAAAAAATAATCCAAATCTAGGCAACAATACCTAATTTAGATCAAGTGTAGCGAAAAACCAAAACTCGAAAAAAAACTGGATTTCCCCCGGCTCTTATGGTGGTTGCACCGATACAGAGCGTACCAGGCTCTGATACCACTTGTAGGATCGATGCACGTGAGAGGGGGGGTGAATCACGTGACTTTTAAATTTAAATCAGAGTGCTTTAAAAAGCGTGCACAGCGGAAATGAAAGAAACGAAAAACGAACACGCAAACACGAACGATTTTTACTTCGTTCGGAGCCTTCGGCGACTCCTACTCGAAGGCCCAGGTCCCTCGGACCTTTCCGTTGGGCAATCCACTAAAACTCTCTATCGGTCAACCCCGATAGAGTAGGCGAGTACAAATGAATTGAAAGTGTGACAACCCCACACTTTCAAGTAATTAAGTGCAATAAAAATATGTATTAAATAGTTAAGTTCTTCTTTTTACCGACGTCCGGAGTAGGTCGACTCTTTCGGGGCAGCAGGACGTCGTCGGCTCGAAGTGAAGCGTTTCCGGAGCAAGGCGCGAGCGTAGAAGAACTTGGAGGCTTTTGAAGAAGTGTTGTTCTGAAGAAGAGGGTCGAGGGCCCTTTATATAGGGCTGGGGGCGCCCGACATGCTCGGGGCGCCCCCCACGTGGCTCTTGATCCGGCGAGCCCTCTGGTCAAGGCTGATCTCTTCATCTTCGGGATCAGCTTTGACCGGGGCGCTCGACGCGCGCGGGGCGCCCGGTTGACCGGTCAAAGCATCATCTTCAGGGCTTCGCGAGAGTGAGCTGCAGCAGCCTTCAGTGGCGTGGCACAGTGGGCGCCCGAGACACGCGGGGCGCCCGACATGCGGCTGCTGTCGGGACGTTTACCTCTCTGCTGACTTTGGGTTGACTCTGGGGCGCCCGACACATCCGGGGCGCCCTGCTCAGCTACGGCCTCACTCCTTTGAGGCTCTCTGAGCTGCAGAAACACAGTCCTTCGGTCCTGCATCCAGGGTTAGTCCAAAACAGCAAATAATAAGTTAGTTAAAACAGCCTTAGCTGTCTTGGTTCTGACTTTGGATCTCCAAAATGGAGCCCTAGGTCGAACCGACGCCTAATGTTCCCTCAAGGGGAACGCGTCCTCACTGGTTCGCTCCTCCAGTGACTTACCTCACTTACCTTGTGCAGCTCTACTTGACTTCTTGACCCACCAGGACTTCCTGCCAAGGCTCAACCACCTTGGTCTTCCTGCCAAGTCTCAACCAACTTGGTCTTCAGCCAGTTGTCAGGTCCCGCGGACCCAACTGGACTTCCCGCCAGGACTCAACCATCCTGGACTTCAGCCTGGTGTCTGGTCCTAAGTCTTTCAACCCTGCACACTTAGTAAAGGGGTTAAACACTAACAACCCTAACTTTAACCACTTTGTCATACATCAAAACCCGAGTTTGACCGTTAGTGCAAACTGCACCAACACTTAGTAGTCGATTGGGCAATTAATTAGGAACCCTAGGTTGGCGCGATATAAAAGGTTTTTTCACGCAGGTTGAAATAGTTCTTCTCTTCCTCCTTCACCCGTTCTTGTGCGCTTCTTGGGGACAAATGTGGTTGCATTTCCAAGTATCAAGGGATGATTTTAAGCTAAGGGAAAGCAAGAAAAATAAAAACTCATTATTGTAAATCTTATAAGATATTATTTGTATTTGTTTGTTCTTGTTGTATTTCTTGTGTAAGCTTATACGAGGCTTCTCCGTCTCCATGAAGAAGACATTCATAGTGTTTGTAAGTGTGAGGAGAACGGATCCTTAGATTAGTCATCTCAAAGAGATAGATACCAAATAAATCCTAGAGTGTTAGAGTGTGTTCAAGTCTTTCGCAGCGACAATCTTTATCAAGCAAAAGAGAAGTTAATCACCCCTCCCCTCTAGCTCTCAACATGCCCTAACAATTTTACCTTGATATCCACTCTATATTGTCCTTGTGATTGATCTTTGTTGCTTGTCCTTTTTTGTTTGTCGTTATTGACATGATGACATCTATGCAATTTCATTGTTTTCATGCTCAGATTGTTTGCGTACATATGATCAGGGCCGGCTGAAGGCATAGGCCATTAAGGCCTATGCCTAGGGCCCTAATAAAATTAGGGCCCATTATTAATAATGAAATTTTTTTTATATATTTACATCACGCACGTTTTACATCTTCCTCTCAATTGCTGCGCCAATTTCACTGTTCCCGCTGCAATCTGTACGCCAGCTTGATATTTTATTACTTTCATCATTAATTTTATTGCATTAAACAGCCTGTATACTATGGGATGGGATAATGGTAATGACGTAATGTGCATGGGAAAGGAATCATCCATAAGAAATCGTTTCCAAAATTTACACCTACATGCATGGAAAAGTGATAGGATATTTAATAATTAAAAATATCAATTAAATAATAATTAATTTCATATTAATTATAATTATTATATTACCATAAAATTTTATTTAAAAATATAATATGATTATGCATCCTATTTTATACTTATTGACTCAATCTTCTCGAGAGCCAATCAGCATTAATATTCAATACCAACTACTAAATACTGTGTAATTTTTTTTTCTCGTCAGTGACAGTGATTTTCTAAGAAGGCTTCCTTCTACTCAGGGCTTAATTTTCTCTTGTTTGATATTCGGTAATATTTTTTCGCTCTTTTTTTTTCAATTTTCTTTAATATAGTTTTTATTATTTGTATAAATAATAAATTCTAATTGGCATGCATAGATTTTTTTCTTATTTTTTTATGCAAGTAAATTATTAAATATGATTTATACACTTAATATAGTTTCTTATTTTCTTATATTTTCTTTATAATTACTATTTTAATTTGAATATGCCAACTAAAAAAATATGATTCTGGTTATACAAAACATATGAAGAAAAAAAGATAGAAAAATTTATTCGATCTCAAAAAGGTGCACTTGGTAGGTTTATTATTAATAATCAAAATCAAAATAATTTTAATTTTAATTAAAATTAAAAATTTTTTAAAAATTTTAAAAAGGGTGAGGGAAATTTTAATTTTTCGGACTTGTCGGTCCCAAAGTCCGAATGAAAAAGGGTGAGGAGAAATTTTAATTAAAAAAAAAATTATTAAAAGTCTACAAAATAATTTAGCCTAGGGCCTTGTCAAACCTTGAGATGGCCCTGCATATGATATATATCGCCGGACCATAGTATAGTTATAGACGTATGCTTATGTATTTATACTGTAGTATATTGTTATCGTCTTAGGCTCGTGCCTATACGTGATAGATATTATACTGTACCAAAGTGATAGAGTATTTTCCTAGGTTGTCTTCTTTGGATCGATATCCATGACTATTTGATTTTGAACTTGTTAGTTTACCGTATTTATCATACTACCCTGGAGTTAGATGAGATATTATGACCATATAGTGGTAGCTTATTATCCCACGCAGTCCATAGCTAAATAGTTATATATCATGATAGAAATTTCTTCCGCAGATACTGACTGCACAACTGATTATCCATGGTTCTATCTTATATACTTACCTTTATCAATTAACTTCACATCACAATTGAACGATGGAAAGTGATTTAAGTAAATATGAAATTTAACTAAAAATATTTTACAACTTTAAAATTTATAGATTTATATCGAATGGTACATTGTACTTGTAGTGCTCCAAGCAAACTAAAAGATAATTTAGTCCATGATCTTACGAACTATTTCTCTATTATTTTAATTCTAATTCAAACATTTTTAATTAAAAATACGAAATCTGATATATTATTATTATATAATAATAAAATTATAGTCTCTTTGTTAAATAAAAGATATAATTTACTGCAATAATTTTACTTATTTTTAATCCAAAATACATATTTTTTAGGTAAAAATTAAAAACGCGTAATTTAATGAACGGTCCAAATGAGCGTCCGGCTTCTGACAATTTTTGTTCCAGTATTACGTAACGGAAAAGTATTACGTAACGGAAAGCTGCATGTTACATTGGAAGGTAACAATTAATATTTTTGGCATCGGATTAAAAGACAAATTATTAATATTTTATTTAAAACCAATTATTAGAAGAAAAAAATTAGCAAGAATTTGAGTAGATTTTCCCATCAGTTGTATCTCTCTTCGTCTTCTTCCTCTGCCTCTTGATTTTGCTGAGACTTAGTAGTGGAGATGGCCGTCGAGGGATCGAAAATGGCGATGAAACCGACGGTGGTGTTCTATCCCATGTCCGGCATCGGGCATCTACTCCCCATGTTAGAGTTGGCCAAGCTCTTCCACCGCCACGAATTCGCCGTCGCCGTCGTCGTCATGCACTTCCCCTGGAAGCACCCTTCCGCCGACGACTTCATTGCCAGTGTCTCCGCCGCCAACCCCAGCATCTCCTTCCACCGGCTCCCTCCGCCCGCCGACTTCAGAACCTCCCACGAGATCATACCCATGGTACTCGACGGCGTCCGGCTCAACAACCCCGGGCTCCTTCGTTTCCTCACTGCCCACCGCCGGGAAAACGATGTCCGGGCGGTCGTCCTCGACTTCTTGTGTACCGACGCTCTCGACGTCGTCGCGGCCGAGCTCGGCCTCCCAGCCCACTTCTTCTTCTCCACCGGCGCCTCTGCTCTCGCTTCCTTCCTCTACTTGCCGTACCTCGAGTCCACCACTGATTTGAGCTTTAGCGATCTTGGTGATGCACCCATCCACTTCCCCGGAGTTCCCCCTATTCCGGCCTCCGATATGTCTAGAGAGGTTATGAGTCGTTCTTCGGAAGTTTATAAAAGGTTCGTGAACGACGTCGCCCGACGGCTCCCCGATGGTGACGCCTTTCTCGTCAACTCGTTCGAGTCGTTGGAAGCAGAGGCCGTAAAGGCTATCAGAGAAGGGGCGTGCGCTCCTGGACGCCGGATGCCGCCCGTCTATTGCATTGGACCGCTGATCGCCGAAGGTAGCACGGGAAAGGACGAAGGAAAGGCAGAGTGCATGGCGTGGCTGGACGGGCAGCGACGCGGCAGCGTGGTGTTCCTCTGCTTCGGAAGTATGGGCTCGTTCTCGTTGGAACAGCTCGAGCAGATCGCCGTCGGCCTCGAAAGAAGCGGGCAGCGTTTCCTTTGGGCAGTGAGGGCTCCCAAGGATGCGCCCTCGGCACTGAACCTGGAGGCTCTGCTGCCGGAAGGATTCTTAGAGCGGACGAAGCAGAGGGGGATGGTGGTGAAGTCGTGGGCGCCGCAGGTGGAGGTGCTGAACCACGAGGCGGTGGGATGCTTCGTCTCACACTGCGGCTGGAATTCGACGCTGGAGGCGATCTCCGCCGGTGTGGCGATAGTGGCGTGGCCGCGGTACGCGGAGCAGCGGATGAACAAGGTGTTCCTGGTGGAGCAGATGAAATTAGCGGTGGTGATGGAAGGATACGACAGAGACATGGTAGAGGCAGAGGAGGTGGAGTCGAAGGTGAGATGGGTAATGGAGGCAGAGGGTAGGAAGGAGATGAGGGAGCGGGCGGCGGCGGCTAAAGAGATGGTGGCGGAGGCGTGGAGCCAAGGTGGTTCATCGAAACAGGCATGGCTGGAGGATCGTCAAGACCTTAAGAATTAGAAATGCCTGTGCTCAATATCCCTATGAGGCTCTTATCCAATAATCCTCCGTATCCAAAATCAAAAATAATGCACTTGATTTTCCTTTATTCAGTATAAATCGTAGTAAAATTGTTTGATTATAATGATGATATCTTGCTCGGGCTCCCCTCTCTAGAAAATTTGAAAAGTGACATAGATTAGAGCTTGACTTTATTTATCGACGGGCCCCTTTGATGCTCAAGTAGTCACCAAAAAATACGAGAAAAAGAAGTAGAGAGCTTAGTAAAGAAGAGTTGTCTTCGCTTACAAGAATAAAAAAAACGTACTTATGAGTTATCCCAGTTTATATGATCATCAAAAATATCTCCACATTGGACGTTCTGAATGACCTCACTTCTTCACGTATGAGTTAGCGAAGAAACTATCTTTGACAATTGTCATCGACCTCTCCATTCACTGATTGTCACGTATTGAGAGGAAGAAATAAAGGAGACCAGATTCGATAACTATTACCTGCCTCTCCATTCACTGTTGCCACGTAGTGGAAGGAAGGCATCAAGGGAACCAAATCTGATATCCACTACTAACTTTTCTATTCACCGATTGTCGTGTATTGAGAGGAAGACATCTAGAAAACCAGATCCGACTATAAGAACCCTTGGTTAGTTTTAATATCATCAACCAAGTCAAATTAGATCATGATTATCTTTGATCCTTGTGTCTAGGTGTACAGGAGCTTAGAATCACAAGAAGTCCAACGGAAGAGGAAGCAGACGAGAAAGATGACACGAGGAAGGGAGCCGACGGGCTTGGTGCATCTGAGGGACACAAAGGCTGCTCAAGAGTATACCAGTGGACGAGAATGGTATATATGACGTCCGAGGGATGAGAAGCCAAGAAGGAAACCCATTCGAGGAGAAGGCTAGAATCAAGTTCGAGTAAAATCAACTCTGGATTGTTGGAAATCACTCACAAGGATGAAAGGTGAAAAAGTCAACATGGATGTTGACTTTAACCAAATAGTCAACTGATGCATCTGGAGACACCTCAGTTCATTCGAATCAGTTCTGCACTAAAATAGAACGGAGGTGTCTCAGTTGGAACCTAAAGAACTTCAAGTTAGAACTGAGGTACCTTAAGTCGAAACTGAGTAGGAAAATGATTACAAGTTATTCTCCTTTCTTCCTAGCTCTAAAGCGCTATTTATAGCCCAAAACAAACGTGAATATGAGACGTCTTAGTTGTGATCTGAGGTGCCTCATCCTCCGATTGGTGTCGAGCTCCAACGAAGAATTGACGAAGCCATCCTCATCCTCTGGAAGCGCTCATTTTCCTCTTGTGACTGACTTCTCCGACTCATCAGGCTTTACCTCTAACAGTGTGAAACGATCCTTCACAGACGTTGCCAATAACGAAACCCGAGCTCTGTCCAAAATCCAACTCGCTTAGGTAGGAGGTACCACAGATGACACTGTAGGAACTACGACTTGTGGCACTGATGGACCTGCCTTTGATGGTACTACTGGAACTGTTGTCGGATAAGGAGGTACTCTCAGTGATGGAAGTCTCAGCTCACGCAAAAGGTCCTGGTGAGCTAGTCCCCGACCAGTTGGCTCCACCCTGGTGGGTCTCTCAACCTCCTGACTCGAGTCTCTCTCGGCCTCCTCTGGCCTCCCCCGTGATTGTCGTCCACGACCACGTGCACGGGGTGGAGACAACTCAATACGACGAGGCATACCTGTTAACAAAACCAACACGCATTACTTAGATATAATTTCATCAAAATTTAAAGCCAACTTACTTCTTATTTGCCGGGAGAGATCTCATTGCTGCCAAGTCCCAAAACACAACCATGTAAAGAAAATGACTCCGCAAAAATATAAACAAATTCATAAAATATAGATAGACGTCGTAAAACAACTCCGTAAACCCACAGACACCAAATTACATCGCAAAACTTCGGTCTGATACCAAACATTGTCACGTCCCATGAGGCTCGTGCTTGTTCGAAAATCGGGCAACATCTCCCCTGTACGGCGGACAAGTTGGGATTGATATACGTCACATCTCAACATAAATGATGGCTTAGCCATTATAACTGAAAAATAAATACACAACTGCACAGTTTTTATCAATAAGAATGATAAAGATAAAATAAACATAAACATTCCAGATCATTATTGTCATTTAACCGAATAAAACTAGCAAAAAGTCCGTATACAAAAAAAAACTCCAGTATGAGTCCAAAAACGTACCTCTGCTATGATAATATCGTACTAATAAAATAAATATCAGTCCATGAAATACATGTGAAAATAATGAAAGCGCTGAACCAAAGTAAGTGCGATAATAAACTAAATACGGAAACAAACTCTAATACTACTCGACATCGTGGGACTGGCAATTGGATCCTCTCTTGGCCCCAAGTAGTGCATCTACCTGCTACCTGAAACAAAAATAGGTGGTAGGGGTGGTGAGTTCAGGCAGACTCTGTGGGTATATGAGTAGATAAATGCATGACATCAAAAGATATATGAAACAACAAATACAACAGTGTATAGTCTCTAGGAAATAGAGAATCATTTAAGTATGTATAAAACAACGTGATAATATAGTATCAAACATACATGCATGTCAACCAAATGTACATGCATGTCAACCAAATGTAGCAATCATAGCTCATATAAATGCAACAAACACAAGAAAACGCATAATGCAATAAATACATATGATGCAATGACATGTGTCACCCCCTCACGCCAGTCAAGTCGCCAACACATCACATTTGTGTGGCCGAGTGAGTAGGGCTGTGACAACTGTACGCACTTCAACGAATACCACTAGTATATGTGGTTGAGCGGACAGGATACTAGGGAGCCAACTACTCCAAAAACCTCGAGAATTAAGAGGGAGCCACCAACAGCTCTGATATCCCTCGGAAACAACGGTGAGGGTGTCAACTGCTTGCCTACAATTCCAACATCCACTGTACATAAGTGGTTGAGTGTGGCATAACAGGACAGTTGCTCGTACTCTATCAACTACCACGACGAGTGATTGAGTGGCGAAACAACTAAATGATTGGTGACAGCTTAATCATATGGAAGTCAAAAGTCGTCAGTATGCAACGGTACAGATATGGTGCATGATACAAATGCACAAACAACCGAATAACAACGATGCAACGATATAAGCAAACAAGTACCATAAATCAACAAAACATGCAACTAAACTACTAGGTAGAGTATCTCTAATGTCAACAAACCTAGTTGTGTTTAATGAACATTTTCAAGTGCGTACAAGTGGTACTTTACAGAGTAGAAAACCAACGATGAGACTGTACGGATATAAAATACGATTAACTCGAAGATCAAATGAAGAAAGTATCAACGGACGATATTAAAATAAATAACAGCAAAGAACAAGGTCAAGCAAACCTACTCAGACATAAAAAGTCATACATTTAAGATAAATGAACAAGAAAAATACAAAGGAGAAGTACCCGTCTTTTATGTATAACGTGTCCAAATACGAGAAGAGAATCTCCCACACAATCAACAATACGTATCGAACTCAGTGTCCTATATTAAGGATAAAATTTAGCTAATTATAAAATTAACAAATTAGCTAAACAAAATACTAAACACCATTAGAACAAATCCTAATCATAACTTCTTAAATCTTACAAGATTTCCATAACTCCTTTATTAGCCGAAAATAGCACATACTGCTACCTACAACACACCTTATCAGACCTTCGCTCCAAAACAAGCCAATAACCAAACAGTACAAAACAAAACAATAACATCTCGCTCATAAAACAAACATGATTATTACCAAGATTGTCTTTACCCGTTTGACCTACCAGTGGTGATAGTAATTCGATAATTCCAATATATCCATTGAGGCATCAACTCACAGATAGCTTTCCCTATTAAAGTTGTTTCCTTCAAGTCAATATCAGATAAACCAACAAATTTCAGACAGTCCCAATTTGATACATGAATTATCAATTTAGTAGACCTATTTCGACCACCACATTCAATAAATCATATGAAGACTCAACCTAATAGGAAGGCTGAGATTATCAACTCTGAAAATATCCTACTGCACCCAATCAAAACCAAATCAAAAATAGCACAAAGCCTTACCGAACTCACCCACGTTGACTCCACTGAGTTGAACCAAACCCATACATTCACAACTCGATCAACAACACAATAACTTGATGAAACTCCAAATCAACCGTACGATTCAAGAATAAAAACAAACCTCAATGAATCAACCTCGTGAGCCCCAAGTATGCGACAGGGGCAAGAAGTGAATCACGGGGAAGAAGAAGAAGAAGAGGAATAGGGTTCGGTTGCCAGCTTGTTCGCGCGAGGAGAAGCTGCAGCACGATCAGGGAGACGGGCGCTCGGCGCCTCGTTCATGTGTGTCGAAGCAGACGAAGAAGAAGAAACAGCAGAAGAAGAAGCAGAAGAGCGGCGACGTTCGGTGCGGAGAAGGGGGAAACTGCTCGCACGCGGCGTGGGTTCGGCGTCAAGGAAAGAACACGGAGAAGAATGAATTAAGGGAGAAGATTTAGGGTTTTATTTGTTTTTGGCTTTTTGCAAAAAGGTCCTCCAAGCTCTGTTAATCCCAACAAGACCCTACTTTTCGAATTTTTATCATTCTACTCCTTTTTATTTTCGGTATTTAACACAGTGGCTGAAGAAATGTTCCATTGGCAAGCAACAATAATGGGTCCATCATACCCTGGGGAGTCTTTCTTGTCACCATACACTTCCCTCCAGATCATCCATTTAAGGCACCTAAGGTATCACAAACATTGAACGTCTAGGATTGATTATAGTTGCTTTTTGTCTTTCTACAATCCGTATATATTTCTTCTTCAATGTGTTCTTCTACAATTGCACATTTTCTTTTTGCCAAACAATCACACACATCTATAAGATGAACTTTTCTTGTTTTATCATGCAAGAAGAACATGCTCACCTAAGGTTAGGTTTGGGCATGTCTTAATAAGGGTCGAATCATGTATAAGTGTTTTCTTAAGTTAATTAAGGTTTTTGATAGACTCATGTCTACAGTCCTTGTACTCAAAGCACTACATTCTCAAAGCTACTTTGCCAATGCAGCCTGCACGTGGAAGAGTACTTTCAAAATCTATTTTCCCAAGCATTTTATAAAAATCAACTAACAATATGTAGTTTTCAAGAGATATAAAGCTTATGAAAGAAATATAAAAGGAAGGAGAAACTAAATATTTTTTTTTATATTTATTGCATTGGTAGACATCACATATATATATTGCTACAAATTGTTATAAACTAAAATAAACTGCTATAACTCTTTAAAACTGCTATAAACTGAAATAAATTACCTCCTAAATATAACATGCCAAAAGTCACGTTCAGAGACATAACTATAAAAGACTAATTCAAATTATTAAGGTAAATTACTAACAATCTCCTCCTTGGCTTAATATTTGAATACACCTAACTTGGTCCTCAATTCTTTAAATTTTTCTTTAGGAAGTGCTTTGGACAAGATATCTACATTTTGCTCTTTGTTTTGTAGAAAATTAAGTTAATTTCACCATCTTTCTGCTTTTCTCTTAGGTGATAGAGCTTGATGTTGAAATGCTTTGTTTTTCCATGAAAAATTGGATCCTTTGGTATTGCAATAACAGCTTGATTGTCAACAAAAATCTCGGTAGGTCGATTATATTTCATATGCAAGTCTTCAGGTATTTTTTTAATCCAAATTGGTTGATTGACAGTAGCATTTACTGCAATTAACTCTGCTTCGGTTGTACTTTGAGCAACAACCTCTTATTTTTTTGAACTCCATGAGAAAACACCTGAGCCAAAACAGAAACAATAACTGGTTGTGCTTCTCATATCATCTGTGGAACCTGCCCAATCACTGTCAGAAAAGCCTTAGGGTTGAATATTATGACATCCTTGAAGCTGAAAATCGATAAGCCTAGAGTACTTGATGTCGTAATCAGTTGTTCACTTTACATATCTCAAAACTCGCTTAGCAACTACCAAATGTACCTCACTGGCACAATTCATAAACCTTGACAACAAACTTACATCATAAGTTATGTCTGGTCTATTTGCTATAAGATACATTAAGCAACCAATCAAACTTCTGTATAATCCTTCATCTACCTTTTCAGCTCCATCTTCTTTACTTAACTTTTCTTTCAGATTTGTTTCTAATTTGTTTGCAATTTTCCATGTTGAACTTCTTAAGAATTTCCTTTGCAAACTTATGTTGGCATATGAAGACTTCTCCAGTAGATTGTTTAATCTCTATGCCCAAAAAGTAAGCTAACAAACCAAGATCTGTAATCTTAAAAACTTTAAACATATCAACTTTAAATTCATTCACCAACATTTCATTACTCCCTGTCACAAGTAAATCGTCAATATAAATAAACAATATAATTATGTTAGTATCTAATTTCTTCATGTATAAAGTGGCTTCATTTGGACATTTTGAAAAACCAAGACTTTGAAGATAGTCATCAACATTGTTGTACTAGACCCTTGGAGCCTGTTTAAGGCCATACAAAGCCTTCTTCAACTTGAAGACTTTCTCCAACTTTCCCTTGACTAGAAATCCCTCCGGTTGCTCGACATATATTTCTTCTTGAAGGAAACCATTTAAAAAAGCTGACTTCACATCCAACTGATATAGTTTCCAATTATTTTGTGCAGCCAAGGCTAGTAACATCTTGATTGTATCCAAACGTGCAACAGGAGCAAAAGTTTCTGAAAAATCAACTCCAAAAACTTGATTGTAGCCTTTCACAACTAACCTAGCCTTGTGCTTGTTCATAGAGCCATTAGCATTAAGCTTGGTCCTGTAAACCCATTTCGTTCTAATGACTTTTCTGTTTTGTGGTCTTTCAACCAACTCCCAAGTGTCATTCTTCTTAATCATTCAAATCTCCTCCTTCATTTCTTCTATCTATTTGTCATCTTTCTCAGATTCATTAAATTTTGCAGGTTTGAAGATAGCAATGTTGCTTCTTGCATAGACATTAGACAATGATCTTGTGCCACGAACTAGAACATCGTCTATATTCTCATTAGGTTCATAAGTAAATTTTGGAACTATTTCTATTGCCTCAGGTTCATGAGTAAATTCTAAAACTATTTATATTGCCTCCTCCCAACTCCATTGTTTGTCCTCCATGAATTTGGCATCACGACTTACAATAATTTTTCCATTTTGCGGTTGAAAATTTTGTAATTTTGGAGTGATGGTTGTATCCAATAAACACACCAGGTTTTGCCTTTTTATCAAGTTTGTCTCTTTTCACCTGCGGCACATGAGAAAAACAAACGCAACCAAAAATTTTTAGGTTATGTAAATTTGGCTTATAATCAAACCATGTCTCAAATGGTGTTTTTCCTTCCACGACTTTAGTAGGCAGCCTGTTCAGCAAGAAGACTGCATACTCGCTGCTTCTGCCCAGAGATTATTTGGCAACTCCTTTTCATGAAGCATACACCTTGTCGTCTCCATGATACTTTGATTCTTTCTCTCACTTACTCGATTTTGTTGAGGAGTGTAAGGAGTAGTCAACTGGTGCTCAATACCCGCGGCCTCACAAAACTTGTCAAAAGCTGTATTTTTGTATTCTGCCCCATTATCTGACCTTATTGTGCGCAATCTGCAACTACTTTGATTTTCAACCAAGACTTTGAAATTCTAGAATATTCTAGCAACCTCAGCTTTAGATTTGAAGAAATAAATCCAACAAAATCTAGTGAAATCATCAATAAACGTAATATAATATGAATTACCGTTTAAAGATGATATTCTCTGAGGCCCTCCAACATGTGAATGTATCAGCTGTAACTTTTGCGAAGCTCTCCATGTTGTCTTAGGAAATGGTTTCTTGACTTGCTTTCCATACTGACAAGCTACACAATCAGCCATCTCTTCTTCAAGTAGTGGTACACCCTTCACAAAGTCATTTTTTTGCATGTACAATAGTCCATCATGGTGAAAGTGTCCCAACCTTTTGTGCATAGTTCTGCATTGTTGAAGTGATGTGTAACTGCTGCGTGGCTATCCTCCAACAAATTTAGTGCAAAACCCTTTGCTATCATCTCCACCTTAAACACATCTATACCCTTTGTATCCTTAATAACACAACACTTATCTTCAAAAATAACTTTGTAACCTCTTTCAAGAAGCTACCCAACACTTAGTAAATTTTGGTCAATATCAGGCGCATACAAAACCTCACAAATATGTTTCAAACCTGTCAAGCTTTCAATGGCTACTGTGCCTTTTCCTTTGACTGAAATAAGCTGGCCGTTTCCAATCCTCACTTTAGATATGAAAGTCTCATCGATATCTACAAAGAGAGATTGATCATTAGTCATGTGATTAGTGCAACCACTATCTATCAACCAAGAATCAGATGAGATGTTCTTAGTGGCAAAATAGGTTGCCACAAAAAGTTGCTCTTCATCTCTGCACATGCTTTTGCTGCATCAGGTTGTTGGGATTTGCACACTCTTTTCATGTGTCCCATGTTACCACACTTTCTACATTGAATATCAGGTCTCCACCAACATTTTTTGGCCTGATGGTGGGTCTTTTTACAGTGAGGGCATGGAGAACCTCCAACTTTGTCATTGTTGGAATTGTTGCTTTTATTTTTTTCTTTGAGATTCTTGTATTTTCCTCCTGAGCTTTCTGATTTAGCTTTCAATGCTCCCTCCACGAGTCCATCTTTTCTCATCATCCTTTTTTTCTCTTGAGCCTGCAAAGCATTAACCAATTATGCCAAGGAAATACTCGACAGATCTTTTGACTCCTCTAATGAAGAGATTTTTGACTCATACTTCTCAGGAAGAGTAACAAGAATTTTTTGAACAATTCTTTCATTGGAAAAGTCCTTACCTAGCAGCCTCACTTTGTTGACAATGCTCAACAACCGGTTTGAATAGTCTTTAACCATCTCAGACTCCTTCACCTTCACCATCTCAGACTCCTTCACCTTCACCATCTCAAATTCTCTAATCAAATTGAGAATCTGCATGCTCTTGGTTCTTTGTTTCCCTGGTATTCCTTCTTAAGATACTCCCAGACGGCTTTGGCTGAATTTAGAATCATAATCCTGAAAAAAAATAGTGTTTGAGATAGCCGAGAAAAGACTTGCCATGACTTCGACTTTGTGGTCCTTCTCTCCTTGTGACTTTCATCTGCACTACCATTGGATTTGATGGCAACGGTGCAACTTCATAATCTTTCTCTACAGCCTCCCAAAGGTCCATTGCATCAAGGTATACTTTCATCCTTATAGCCCACACTTGATAATTTTGTCCATCAAAGACTAGTAGAGCAGTAGGATGGCTAAAAGTTGATTGTGTGTCATTCTCTATTCTCACAAGTCCTCAAGATGAAAACTCTGATACCAATTTGTAGTTTTCAAGGGATATAAAGCTTATGAAATAAATGTAAAAGGAAGGAGAAATTGAATACATTTTTTCTATATTTACTGCATAGGTAGACATCGCATATATAGTCCTACAAACTGCTATAAACTGAAATAAATTGCTATAACTCCATAAAATTATTATAAACTAAAATAAACTACCTCATAAAAAATAAACAACAAATAGAACATGCCAAAAGCCACGTTCAGAGACATCACTATAAAAGGCTAATTCAAATTACCAAGGCAAATTACTAACACAATAATATTAATAGTAAACACTATCAATATTAATATTGAATATTTACATGAGTATGTTGTTTGATATTAATAACAATATTTAATATTTAAAATTTAATGTTTAATATTTTTTGTACAAATAAAAAAATTAAATTACTTTTTATATGTTAATATCATCATATAGTGATATTAGTTAAATGAAAAAATGAGTTTTAAAATATTATTGAATAAATTAAAATGTCTACACTTAATATTTAATGGGAAAAAATAAATTATAGAAATAATATCTGAAAATATTAAGTGATGATATTATATTTAATACAATCATTAGAATATATTAAAGTAATAAATAATTACAAATATTTTAACCATTATCCTATTGAATAAATACTGCTTATGTGTTATGAAAATATTAAATTATAATATTAATAGTTTCTTTAAAATAAATAATTGGCTAAAAACAATATGACCTATAAGTAAATATTTATGTTGGCGAACAAATTACTACTGTAATATTATTATAATATAACGTGAAAATAATTCAATTGCAAAGATATCATGCTTTAAATTGAGAATAACTCAATTTTTATATTTCACATTAATAAAGACTAGAAAGTGAGTATAGTTTATTTTAATTTTTTATTAATAATGTACTTTATTCTAATTATTCATTATATCATCATTGTTCCACTTAAAGCTAAAAATGTTTCTAAGTATTCTTTTACCAAATCTAAATTGCTTTTCAAAACATTTTAAGATTTAGATTACTAAACACTATAGTATTTCACATAGTCAAGGTAGCTGAAAGTTGGTTCTCTAAATGCACCTTGAAGTACTAGTGCAATGCAAAACCCAACCCAAATACTTTGATTCAATTTAATAGTTTTCTTATGATAACGCTCCTATATTTCTTTTTAAGGATCAGAAAAATAATAAGATTGAATCTGACTACTATCATGGAAAATTAAGGTTTAGTAGTATGCTTTCACTTTTAGTGTGCATTTTGGAGATTGTTTTCCTAGCATGACCAGTTTAATATTTCTTTGATTAAAATAATCGTTGAGATTTTTTTAAATTTTTTAGCCAACTTATTATAATTTTCAGGTTGCTTTCAGAACTAAAGTTTTCCATCCAAACATCAATAGCAATGGAAGCATTTGTCTTGGCATCTTGAAGGAACAATGGAGTCCAGCACTGACCATTTCAAAGGTTACCTTTGCATTATCGTCATTAGTTTGTATACTCGTATTCTCAATTCCTTGAGAATGATGACTATAGATAGTCAGATTGAGGAATTTGAGCTAATTTTTTCAAGGGAGGTTATCGGTATTAAGTCAAGAGCAAGCTTAGTTGGAACTTGTATATCTTGTGTCTCACATACAGAGATTATCAAAACAAAGAAATTTGCTGATTACTTGAATTTCCAATGAGAAGAATTATCATTATACAAATTGCCAAATGTGTTGATCAAACAATCAGGAGGGAGTATGAATGCATTTGCATGCTATTCTAAGTCAATCAAACCTAGATTAGCTGTCATCTCAATCTTTTTTCACCTTTTTTACTCAATTTGAATCCTTTGTTAATCAAGTCGAATGAGCTTATTGTTTCTTTGTAGGTACTGCAGGTAAGTCAGATGGAGTAATTAGAGCGTATCTGTATTGCCTATTTTGTCATCACACTGTAGTCAGGTGAAATTATTGGGGTACTTGAATGCCCAATTGGAAAAAATATTGTTGTAGAAATTGTGAAATGATCAAGAAAACAGGAGGAAATATGCATGCATTTTCATGCTATTCATTCTATTAAGCAAACGTAGAATAGCTGTCATCTGAAATCTTTTTCCCCTTGCTCCAAATTGAAGCTTTTTTTTTCCTTAATCAACTCAAATAAGCTTATTGTTACTTTTAAGGTACTGCTGTCAATCTGCTCACTGCTTACCGACCCAAACCCAGATGATCCACTGGTTCCAGAGATTGCGCATATGTGAATACAACGACAACTGCCCGGAGCTGGACCCAGAAGTATGCAATGGGCTAGCACCAGCAACTGGAGGAGGTTGTATTTGTACTCGGTCAGTTGTTAATTACTTGTGGTGATGTGTTATATTGTTTGTCAGTGGAATTACCTACTGTGTCATGTAACCTACTGAAGACGAGTAAGGAAAGCTTCTTCAAGCTTTCCACTTCTCAGAACAGTAGTACAAGTTAATTGTATGCATTCGTTTGCAATGATGTTCATATATGAACCTTGACAATCTCTCCTCTTGGCTGACTAGATTTTGGATAATAGATAATATCTGATCTCTGTGTCTAACCAACTTTCAAATCCCAGTTAACTGTCATTGGTTTCCTTTGTTGATTTGATGTCGAACTCAACTCACTGAACCAACCTTGAACCTGATTCTAATTCTTACATTCTGAGCCAAGGATTGGTGAGTTGTGTTGGAAAAGTTAATGGAATGCTCACAGAGCAAATCATGTCACCAAAGGGAAGTAGAGAACCTTTATACATGTATCATCAAAGGCACGTAAATGATCTATGCCTCCTCGCATAGTCAACCCAAGCTACTCCCAATTGTTTAGGTGCATAATTCATGGAAATCTGAATAGAAATAATCAATTTTGGCTCACAAAATCAGTATCTTATGCTCGCCGGAAACAAAATTGATATCAGGGCAAGTTGCTACATCATGGACTGATACCTTCCTTTCTCGTTTTCAGAAGAACAAGCAGATCAAAATACAGTCACCAAGTATTCCAAAGCCTTCTGTAAAAGCCTCTCTTTACAAGGAAATTCCTCAGATAATAGTTGAATCAAACTGCTCCAGGAACACCGAGTATCAATTTCTCTACCATCCTTCCTGTGGACGTTTCATAGCATTGTAAAATGGCGACGCACTGCCGCTTGGATGAGCACTGCCGTCCCTTGGACCTGAATTCAACATGGCTAATTCTTGAAGTTGTTGCTTCTTATAGTGATCCTGCAATTCATCCTGACAATAGAATTTCAGTGTATGTCAAGTCTAACATGGCATACTACAATTATATGGTAGGCAACCAAGGACTCAACTGCTAGACATGCTGAGCTTGGAAATTTTTTTTAATGAAATACTGAAAGTGATTGAATGATTTCGTACTCACCACTGGTTTCAGCAACTCTTCTATAACTTCGTGTGCATGTCTCAATCTATCATCAATCGTATTTGCTGGTGACTCTACCTCAATCAAGATATGCAACGGATCATTCAAGTGTTCATAACCTGGTCTTCCTCTCATTTTCTCCTCCTTCAAAACATTAAGGACGATGAAGGGTAAATAAATACTAAGGCAGCTGCAAAAGCTAAATTTTCATGTAAATTTTCATTAGGTGAAAATGTAGTCTCCTTTCTGTTCTCAGTCATGTAAAACTCAAACATTTCTATAACTCAACTATTCTGCTGAACATTCGGTGCTCAGACTTGCAATGGAAAAGATGCAGTTGAGCTGCCATGCCACTTTAGTTGCTCGCAAACATTCGTTAACAAAAAATAATAATAATAAAAATGAGATCACTGAATTTATGCTAATGGCCATCCATTATTACAAAGAAAATACATGCTTAATAGCTTGTTATTTCAACTAAAATTCCCAACCAAATATACATTCAATGACATGCTAAGGAACTAGAAAAGTTTGTTTTAGAGTTCTACAAGTAGATATTATTATTTTTGGTTATCATAATGCAAGTTCATTACACTTGTTTAGATATTGCTTAAGAATACACAAAGCATAGATCATAATTTGTTTCTTCTGGACACGAGCGATTCATTCGACTTAGATAGCTCAAGATATAATTTTGGGATAAAATAATGTGAATAAGCTTTTGGTAAAGATAAACTTGGAATTTCACTGTTTTTGCAACCATATAGTGAAAGAGACAATTCTGCTTACCTTGTCAGGATCTTTTATCGAACCCTTTCCTCTAATGTAAACACGACATCCGGTTGATGCTTCAATTCTTTTCAGCGAATTACCTCGGGGTCCAAGTAGGCGTCCAACAAAATTGAACTAAATGCAATCTAGAATGTGAGTGTCACAATGACAGAGCAATTACAGAAGAAAAATAAAAATGAGATGAAACAAAACTTACATTAGGGTAGCTATCCACTGGAATCTCTAAACGCAATACCTTCTTTATTATGCATGACTTTGGACTTGTAAGTGCTCCTCGCCAATCGATTGCAATTCCTTGTGAAAAGCCTATCATCTTCTTGAGAAAAAATTGAATGTAAAAGCAAAGACCACTATTCAGAAAAATGTAATTGTACACTTGAAGAGATGCAAATAAGAGAAAGTTAAATATGATTCCGATTAAGTAGATAAATATACTTCATCTGAAAACAACATTAGAAGTCCTTTCACATAGAAGCAAGTTAACAATACATGATGCATAAAGAAATTCAGAGATAGTTCTTTGGAGTTCGAAGTGCCTCTTTAGGGCAACAGATTCCAAGTATTGAAACTTGCAACTTGAAATGTATGTCGTGTTACTTCCATGCATGAAAATCTTCAATAGATCTTAACCTGATGGACCCTCCAGCTACAAATCCTTACTATATTAGGAGGATATGATAGGTCTAACCATAGAGATTAATCTCTTTCCTAAAAATGAACTTTCGAGATAAGTGATCAACTAGTCAAATTTTATTGAGACGATATGTCAGCAAGCTCATTACAAATGAATAATTCGGCAAAAGCAAGCAAATGATGAAGACAATTGAATAGTAACAAAATGGCACAAGGATATACTGAAGGTATAAACTTGTCTACCTCTTGTGGGGGTGTATTCAGAATACTGATACAAGTCCCAACATTACAATTCAATTCGGAATTAGCCATGGGACTGGGACTTCTTTGCTGTCTCCAGTTACAGTCATCAAATCCTGGGCTAGAAACCATGCCTGAGACTCTTAATATCTCTGATAGCAAGGAATTTACCAAACTTTAAATCAGTTAAAAACATACAAGAAACTAGAAGTATTATTATATATATCGAGAAATCCTACTGACTCATATCCAACTGAACATTGATTTACTTGTCCATAAAGCTGCACATGATTTATCACATTTTTTTTTCAAATGTAATACAGCATAAGAGTGTATAAGTTACTGCACAATCTTAAAGGAGTTTTGACTTCTAAAATATTTGAGAAGTTGAAGCCAAATAATGAAAGATATTCAAGAAAGAATTCATAAAGTGCTGGTCAAAAGTGAAACTTAAAAAAATGAAGATGTTCAAATTTTAAAAAATGATCTTAAATGGTAAAAGTTTCATATATCTTAGATCTACTATTTGATGGTTAAGTAAAATAATGATTGCCTGGGAGATCCTTACAATCACAAAGAACAACTAAGATCCTCATATGCCAAATAGAGACTGACATGAAATGCAAACATTGGTAGTCTGTTAGCAAATATGCAGTTACCTTTCCAACTTCTACTTCAAAATTTCCTCTCAGAAGCATTTTTTCAAACACTAGGGGACATGTATGCTCTCTATCTACAAAACATACTGAGACAATTCGACTCACCACCCAAAAGCAAGTATTTAAATGCGGAATTTTCCAAACATACAGATTAGCTTGTTCGAACTCCATGCTCTATATTGAAAAGGCGTCGACAATGAAGATGTAGCCATTGAATTATTATCAGAAAATGATAGTTCAGATGTAACCATAGAATCAAACAGTTGATACGCATAACAATGACTGCAGATAATTAAGATAACAAAGAACTCATGTTAGCTGATTGGTAGAATGAAAGCATCAAATAAACCTTAAGAAGCACTTGAAAGCACATCCTGAACACAGTTCTGCTTAACGAAATTTTTTCTCTAATCTGAAACCTCAAATCAATCCTTAGAAAGTAGTCAGTCACTGACCTTTGTTCAACAAGTGGCTACATATAGGAAGAACCTGCATGAAAGGCCCAAGTTTTTGATGCTCCGATAGCAGCTTTGCCAGATACTGACTGTTATTTGCAACACCAATTCTAATCACAAAGCTTGATTACAAAGACAAGAAATTGGAGTAAACACTGACCCTTCCTGTAGGAACTTGTACCTGACTATGTCTTCTTTGCTACTTGTCTGTGAGGATACTGGTGCAGCAGGGGAGGCGGACCTATGAGCATCTAAGCTCGACATGATGGTCGTTGAGAGGAAAATATGCGAGATGGAAGAAAGGTGAGGTTTTTAATGCAGGAGGAAAGCTGCTTCTACAGAACTCTGTAAGTCTCAATCCAGGCAACCCTTGCAACTCATAAAAGATATAAATAGAAGGAAGAGGAAAGAATTGGAAAAGATCAATGAACATTTCTGTGGATCCATTCTTCGAAGTATTTAAGTAATGCGGTTGGCTTTAGGCATGTCCACAACTTTTTTACTGCGAGAAACAAAAAAATAAAAATGAATAATTGTGGTTTTAATTGTTGGTATTTCAAACACACCAATGAAATAATCAAACACATCTAACACTACAAAATGGAGTAACAAATTGCCATCTTTTGGGAGAACAGAAGAGACTACTGCAAAATTACCAATGAATTATTCCCTCTGCATGCAAATATCATCATCACCTTTCTAATGTGTTTTGGCAAAGAGATTGAACCGTATACGTGGATATATAGTTATTGCATGGCAAAATGATGGTAAAGAAACTTGAGATCTATGGAGGACATTTTGGCTTTGCTGAATGCTTAGCATGCATGCTCATCATAAAGGTTGTGGAACAGTGTCTGCAAAAAATGTTGTTGTCAAATCCAAAATTCACCTTGTCTTCTTTTGCAATGGTTAACGCCACATGTTAAATGAAGGAGCAGAGTCTAGGGTCGGCCATGAAGACTGTGAACAAGGAACCCCAGTCATGGAGCAAGCTCGTGCGTGCATAATCTTGCTTTTGCTCGACACAAACTGGACTAAAGAAATGCTGATATGGATTCACGCAATGAGATTAGCGTTATATATATAAAAACTTTTGCCTATCTTACTGTCGGAGGCAAAGTAATCGAAAATGGGGCACAAGTACAATTGAGACATTAATGACAGTGGGAGATGAGATGGAGGAGGAAGAGGAGCAAGCATAGGATTCCCTGGTGGTGTAATTTAATAAGGATATAACAAGGCACGTTGAGCTGGGGCATGAGGCAGCAGGGACAGATCTGTGTGGGTTTGCCCACAAAGCTGACTCCTCGCTCTTGTTAAGCCACTGCATCATGTGCTATCATCTAAAATCTTCCCCCTCACAGCCAATTCACGTATATGCATACCAACTCCCATCTACTCTCCAAAAATCACAAACAGTAGTAGAATGAGATTTTTCAGATTTGTAAGAAATCTCTAGTCATTTTCATGCTCTGCTAGCTAATGCTTTTGTCCTGCCCAATACGTCCAAGGAGGGATGCCAACAATGGCTGAACAGCATCGGACCACCAAAAAGAAGCATTAAGATACTGATGGGCGATGGCTCGTGGTTCAAACAAAACCGCCAAATAAGAGAGAGGAAAAACATATTTTGATGGCTCGTGCAAGTCATCTTTTGTAATGACATATGCAGAAATATTTAGGGAAAACAAGTCAAAGCTATAGGCTCATTGTGTTTGAAACACTGGAACAAGAACTTTTTTTTTTCTTTCAACAATTTTGATGTAATCCTCATTTACAGTCACATTTGATCATTTATACGGAGTAATATATCAAGTATTTAAGTGCAATTAGCAGATGCTTGAGCTTTATTTTACTTAGTTATACTTGCTGATTTGGGTATAAATGAGATAATGAAATTGAAAAGAATTGAATATTTTCTTCAAAATAAACAACTAAAATTGATGGTTTTTATTTTTATTTTCTTTATTGTTATTCATTTCTGTATACAAGTAAAGGCTGTGGAGATCTCATCTAGACTGATTATTATAGATTTATTGTAGATTTATTGCACAGATTTATTATAGATTTGATTATTATATATTTGATTTGATATCCTATAATTAGGAAGATTTGATTTGATAATAGTTGTAATTGATTAGGAGATATTATGTGATTTCAATTACTTAAATAGAAATGTGTAATTTGTAAATAAAATGAGACAAGGTTATTGAAATAAAGGTGAAGTTTTCTGGATAAAACCATATGGTATCGGAGTGAAGTATTCTTCTGCTGCTCAGTCGCCTTTAGGGTTTCGGTCTTCATTAGTCATCGGGATTCTAATCTTCAAGGCTGACAACTTTCAACTAGAACTTCCACCTCTGTCTACTTATTAAGACTATCGTCAATCATGTCGAACTTCAAGCAAATGTTGGTGAACTCATCCACAATCAACTCCGCTCTAAATCACCTCATGATGTCGCACATCCAAATTCAACCAGAAAACTATCTCTGGCTCAATTATCATTAACAAACTAAATGAATACAATTATCTTCAATGGTCACAATCGGTAATGATGTTCACCAATGGACAAGGAAAAGATGATTATCTTACGGGTATTTCGGAATCAGAAATAGATAGTCCAAAGTATCGAGTCTAGAAAAAAAACAACCTTATTATGTCATGGCTAATCAACTCTATGGATACAAAAAATAGTGAATATTTTTTTTATTCATGACTGCCCAAGACATATGGGAAGCAGTTCGTGATATTTTCTCCGACCAAGACAACATTGCTGAATTATTTCATGTTGAAAGCACTCTCCAAGACTTCAAGTAAGGTAATCATTCAATAACTACCTATTTCACAACTCTCAATCTTATTGGCAATAGGTGGATTTCTTTGAAACACATAACTGAAAGTATTATAAAGACCAAACATATTTCAAGAGATTTGTGAAGTCCAAAAGAGTGTTTAAGTTTTTTAAGAGACTTGATTAGTCTCTGGATGTAGTAAGGGGCAGAATCCTCGATACAAAACCACTGTCAAGTCGTCGGGAGACATTTTCATAAGTCTTAAGGGAAGAAAGTTGTATGCGGGTAAGGTTGGAATAGCCAAACCTCGAAATTCAATCTCTCAAGTCAGTGCTCTAGCTGCTTGAAATCCAGCACACAACACGAATGAGAATCTAGCCTCTCAAGTCCATGGTGTGACTACTGTCGAAAACAAGGGCACACCAAAGACTCTTGTTGGAAGCTTCGTGGAAAACCGACATATTGAAAGCCCTCCTGGGACCACGAAGCAAAGGAAAATATTGTAGTCACACCCACGACTACACAATGTGACTAGGGATGGCAATGGAGTGGGGCGGGATGGGTTTATCATCCTCATCCCCACCACCAAATTATATCTCCGCCCCCTATGGTCGCTCCCATCCCCAGTTATTCGTAATTGAGGAATCCCCATCGCCACGGGAAATCCCCATCCCTGACCCGTAGGGATTAAATCCTCATTCCCGTTCTTATTTTGGCTTTCCATCTCTGAGAACAAATCTAAAAGGATAGTCATCTTCGCTTCTTATCCAACACTTATGAATCCTCATCCTCATCCCTGTCCCCCATCATGTCGTATTGGGGTGAGTTCAGGGATGGGGATAGCATCCTTATACCCGCTCCCATTCAAATACGGGGTTTTGAAAAATCCCCAAACTCGAACCTATATCCAAAAATACTCTCTGAATACGCCTCCATTTCAGGTTTTTCCCACGGGGCCCCTAACTCATGGGAAAAATTATCATCCCTAAATGCGACAACTCAGTTCCTTTCTGTAAGGAACAACTTGACATTCTTCAACATCTCATTCAGAAGGTAAACATATCGTCTCCATTAGCAATGCACACATCTACCCACTTCCCTTGGATTGTGAATTATGACGCTTCAAAATATATGATAGGTGATAAATTACTTTGTTTCCACATTTTCACTATATGAGAAACTCCAATTGGTGTGTATATGCTAAAGTAGATGGGAATATTCCACATTACTCTAATGGATCATTAAAAGTTTTGTACTTAACCTACATCCTTCACTAATCCATTGGGCTGTTCCCCCACAGTAAGCAACTTTGTCGGTAAAATTAGGTTGTCCCTTTGAACTTAGTTATTGGGATGTCCATCTTACATAGGTTGGATTTTTTTTGCATCAACATTTCTCATCGGCATTAAGCCATCTCTCACGATGAGCTTTCAACTAACTCTCGATTTAACCCTTTGGTTAGTGGATCTGCTAGGTTAACCTTTGACTTTACATAGTCAATAGTGATAACTCTACCAAGAATAATTGTCTAATGATATTGTATCTACAACGTATATGTCTAAACTTACCACTATACAAATAGCTCTGTGCCGAACCAATTGTTGATTTACTATCACAATGTATATAAATTATCGATATATGTTTCGGTCATTTAGGAATATCTTCTAAGAATTGTCATAGTCATTCAGCCATTTCATCATATTTGTCAAGAGTTACAAACTCAAATTTCATTGTAGATCTGGTTATTGCAATTTGTTTAGAAGATTTCGACGAAATGGTTATACATCCTAGAGTGAATACATATCCATTTGTAGACTTCAAGTCTTTTGCATCAAATATCTAATTCACATCATTATATCCTTCGATCACAGTAGAATATCTCGTATAGTGAAATACATATTTACAAGTGCGTATATCTCAAGTACCTTAGTCTCTTGTTGTCCCTTTCTAGTGCTTAACACCTAGATTACTTGTGTATCTACTCAATTTACTTAAAAGGTAGGCTAAGTTTGGTCGTGTACAACTCATCAAATACATCAGAGTTCCAATCACTCAAGAGTACTCTATCTAAGTGATACTTTCTCCTTGATTTGTCTATAGATGTTAACTCATATCTATCAATGTTCATATCAACATAGTAACACCCTTAGTGAATTTCTCAAGAATCTTATCCTTGTAATAGGACTGGCAAAGAATAAGTCCTTCTGCTGTTCTAAGAATTTTGATTCCTAGATTCACATCAGCTAGGTTCATGTCCTTCATGTCAAATCTTTAGTTAAATATATATTTAGTAGATTTAATTTTTTATCATTACTCCTAATGATAAGTATGTCATCTACATATAAGCATAAGATGACATAGTTATTCTCTATGACTTTCATGAAGACACATTTATTACATTCATTGATTTTGAATTCACATTCCTTCATGACATTATCAAATTTTTCATATCACTGTTTGGGTGTTTTTTCAAGCCATATAAGGACATCACCGATCTACAAATCTTTTTTTTCTACTTTGGCATAGAAAGCCTTTTATGTTGATTCATTAAGATTTCTTATTCTAAATCTTCAATTTAGAAAGGTTGTCTTTATATCAATCTAATGCATTTCTAAACATCATATAACAATGATAACCAACAATATTCTAATTAGGGGTGATCAAAAATTTGGTTAAACCGAATAAACCGACCGAACCGACTGAATTTTAAAATTCAGTTCAGTTTATTCGGAATTTCAATTTTTTTCAAAAAAAAAATTGGTTAATTCAATTTATTCGGTTCGAGATCGATTTTAAAATTTCTTATTCCGTTAAACCAAATAGACCGAATTTTTGATAAAAATCAAAATTTTATATCTTATTTTTAAAATCAAAACTAAATTTTTTACAAAAAAAACTAAATTTTTAAACACTAATTAAAAATTTTGGGTTAAACCGAATTAACCAATATTTATTGGTTTAAAAATCGATCGGTTTAGTTAATTCAAAAAAATTGGTTTAGTTCAGTTCAGTTTATTCAGTTTGGATTCGATTTTAACCAAATACTCACTCCTAACTCTAATGGAAGTTATTCTCGATATTAAAAAATACGTATCAAAGTAATCAAGGACTTCTTATTGTTGGTAACCTTATTACCAATCTGACCTTGTAATTACTAATTGTGATATATAATTTCATGTTCTTCTTAAAAATCCACTTGCAACATAATGGTTTACTTCCCAGAAGAAGATCCACAAGTTTTCAAATATGATTTTGTAAGACGGAGTCTATCTTAGATGCAATTGTCTCTTTCCAGTGAGACCCATCAGAAGAACTTACTGCTTCTGAGTAACTGTATGGCTCACTTTCCAATATAAAAATGATAAAATCCGTTTTGTAGGATTTTTCTACCTGATCTCTTTTACTTCGCCTAAGCTCAATCTCAACTAGTTCATCATCATCTTTTTGCTTTTGTATTTTATATACCTATTTTGAGGATCTTGCTTCCTACACAAAAAATAGAAGAATGAGATATTTTTTAATTCTATTATTGAGTTCTTATGTACGTATATCTGATATTTGTGACTCATACACAAAAAATTAATATGCACTACTGTTATGTTCATATCTAATAAATATGAAATTAATAGTTTTTATCATATCTTAATCTTTTTCAGATCAGACATCAAAACTTTTGCAATAAACCCCTACATTCGCAAGTATTTGTAGGATGATTGTCTTCTATTCTACAACTCATAAGGACTCTTATCCATTTTCTTTCGAGACACCTTATTTAAAAAAAAATAATTGTTAACACAGCTTTCCCCCACATGCACTCTAGCAGTCCAAAACTCAATAGAAAAATATTCATTATCTCCTTTAGAGTGTGGTTCTTTCTCTCCCAAGCAACTCCATTTTGCTAAGAAGTATAAGGAATTGTAATTTCATGTCTGATCCCTTGTTTAGCAAACTACTAAGTAAACGATGATACATATTTACAGTGTCAGTTACTTTGAACCACCTTGATCATTTTATTAAGTTGGTTTTCAACCTTATTATTATAAATAATAAATTTCTCTATAGCTTCATCCTTATTTTTGAGAAGATACATATAATAATATTTTGTATTATCATCTCTAAAAGTGATGAAGTACTTATTCTCACCGCATGCCAGTGTATCCTTTAGGTCACACATGTCAATGTGAATTAAACTGAGTGATTCGTTGGTTCTTTCAACATATTAAAAAGATGACCTTATCATTTTCGCTTAACACAAATCGCACACTTGTGTTTCAGGTCAAAGTGTAATGTAGGTATGTTTTGCATGTTAATTAATCTAGGTAACACATCATAGTTAATATGCCCTAGTCTACCATGACACAAATATAAAGACTTAAGTATGTAAACAAAAGAGTTTTCAATTTTATTAACCTTAGGCCTAATAGTCATTCCACTAAGCTTGAATAGGGTTACATAATTCTTTCCTAAAAACACTCCATTTTTAGACAAAACAACTCTATCTGATTCAAAAATAATGCGGAAGTTATGTTTGCTCAAAAGTGATCCAGACACTAGATTCTTCCAAATTTTTGAAATATATAACACATTGTTGAGAGTCAACTCCTCGCCCGAGTTCATCTTCAGAACAACTTTTCCTTGACCCATATGTCTGAGGTGTTAAGTTCCCAATGAACAATATGTCCTCATCTTTGACTTCTTCAAAGTTGTGGAGCAGCTCCTTATTTCAATATATATCTCTCATGGCAATGGTATTAATCCACCATTGTCGCGGATTTGAACCCACCAGGTTCAGTTCGGAGACTATGATGCAGAGATCATCCATTCCAGGTCCTTCATTCAGGTTGGTCTCCTTCTTCTTCTTCGTCACCTTTCTACATTCCAAAGATTTGTGACCTACTTGGTTACAATTGAAGCACTTCCCAAAGAACTTCTTTTACTTATGCCTGTCATGACCCCAGGGCCCATGTTTGCTTGAAAATCTGACAACATCTCCCCTATACTGCGGACAATATGAAGCTTGTCTACATACATCTCAACACCATATACAAGCACAGCAAACACGGCCGACAATAACAGAGATTGAATAACAAACTCCACAATCACACAGTTAATATTATCCACACAATAAATACTAAACATAATAAACTCTGTAGAATAAATATAACAAATCAAAAATCCAACGAAAATAAATACAAGTAAAATAGTGATATCACTAAGATAGTATAAAACAACTCGAAATGAAAGACGCAATACTAAGAGGCTGATAGTTTGATCCTCTCTTAACAGTACAAGTCGTAGCTATCAACTACCTGAAACAAAATTAAAAGCAAGGGGTGATGAGTCTGGGCTCAAACTCTGCGGGTATAAGGATAGATAAAAGCATGGTATAAAATAGGATAAATCAAGCAATAAGAATCAAAAGTATACAGTATAACGACTCGGCCCGTCGACCCGACCCCTCGGCCCCTTGGGCGGCCAAATTCCATTTTTGGCGGCCCAACAACCTGGCCCCTTTGGTCGTCGACCGTTGACCGCCGTTACTCACAAGAACTTCCAACCCCTGGCCAGTGATTTTTTGCCTTCCCAGATTCGAACTCTAGACCTCCAGGCTAAGTACTAAAGTTTATGAATCCTGGTAGCCAAGTGAACCGCGCTCACTTGGCTACCAGATTCATAAACTTTAGTACTTAGCCTGGAGGTCTAGAGTTCGATCCTGGGGAAGGTAAAAATCCACTGGCCAGGGGTGGAAGTTCTTGTGAGTAACGACACGATCGACGACCAGACCATTATTGGGCCACCAAAAAAATGAAATTTGGCCGCCCAAGGACCGAGGGGTGGGTCGACGGTCGGGTCTTACAATAAAAAGACGTCTTTTATTGTAACGACCCGGCCCGTCGACCACCCTCGGCCCCTTAGGCGGCCAAATTCTATTTTTTGGCGCCCAACAACCTGACCCTCTGGTCGTCGACCGTGGCTACCAGATCATAAACTTTATACTTAACCTAGAGGTTAGAGTTCAAATCCTAGGAAGGCAAAATTCACTGCCAGGGTGGAAGACCTAGTGAGAAACGGCAGGTGACGGTCAACGACCAAAGGGGTCAGGTTGTAAGGCTGCCAAAAGAAACGATAACCGCCAGCATGCCAATGTCAATGGGAATGATACTAAAGTCATTAACCTCAGGTCAACATTATGCATCACTAGAACGTGTATCCAATCAATCCATTTAGTAACATGCCACTTGTCTACTGGTGGATGTATCTAATAACTTCCACCCCTGGCCATGGATTTTATCTTGGATTCGAACTTTAGACAGATAGCATTAGCGTATAAAGTAAATCGTATTTAGATCAGAAAATAAGAGTTGAGACTGTATAATAATCTGAAAACTTTGATTATTACTTAAAGGTTAAGCAAAGAAAAGTAACAAGCAGGAAAACAAGCAAAACAGAGTTAAGGTAAATAAACCTACTCATATAACAAAATAACCATGTATTTAAAGATAAACGGAGCTAAAGAGTCAAACAAGAAATACCCGCTTCATAAATGCAGTGTATATCCCAAAGAACCTCCCACGATCAACCGTGCGAGTACAAAGTCAAAATCATGTATCAAGGACTATGTTTAACTATTTATAATAATAAAATAGTTAAACTAACTACTAAGCATAATTAGGATATAACCCTAATTACTAAAACCCGTTTAAATTAAATTTAAACACCAATGAGTTCCTTCTTAATCTAATTTATCAAACGTAGGTCAAATTAAACACCCAATTTAACCCCAGGAACAACTCCAATTTAATTTAAACATAATCCGTTAAGCTAATCCTTATACATGAGCAGATCTAACAAAATGAACTCAAAGCCTTCAATTGAAAACCAAGATCAACAACCATCTAAAAACCAAATTCCAAAATTCACAATTCAGATTAGCATTCATGAACAGGTTGGCTAATACAAATCTAATTCATAGTATAGTGGAAAACCACATGTCCAGAAGATGGAGTAACCAAATAGCCCACTCACTGATCTAATACAAACCGAACAGCTTCCTCCCTCCAACCCAACATCCTCTACCTAGTACATGCTCACGGCAACTTCACAACACAACCAAAAATGAAATTTCATCCACAACAGATTCTACAATAGAACAACATCAACCCTCAAACCGATTCTAAATCCAAATCCACAAACCTAAAACAAATGGAGAAATAGCATCAGAGCTCCCAAAATGAAAGCAATTGTGAGTAGTAAACCAACCAAAACCTCAATCTGAAGAGAAGATCTCAAAATCCAAAGCATCCAACAAAATTTAGCTTTCAAACCCATCTATAGCAATAAACTTCAAATTTGAACAACCACCCAAATTCACAGATCCAAAAACAATCGTTAAAGCTCTTACCTAAAGGAGTATTGGCGATCCTTGCTTAGATCTGATGTGTCTAGCGGCGATGCAGACCTCCAAAGGATTGGCCGACGAGCCCTAACCCAATGCAGCGCCAAGTGCTCGATGGAGCACTCCAGATCTCGCGTGCCAGAGAGAAAGGGTGGAGATCGAAAAAACACTAGCACGATTTGCTGACCTCGGCGGCACGTCCAAAGGTGAGGATCAAAGGAAAATGATATGCTCAGTGAAAAATCTCAAGGAAAAGCTCAGTGAATAACGTGACATTTTGCATGCAGCGATCCTCGACGGGTTCACCGTGCCCCTAAGAGTATAGTTTGATTCGGGGCGGCGGTCGGAGGCCTTCGATGGTATCCGAGCAATAATCAAGCGTATGCATGCAAAGTGTCACGCCATTCACTGAGCGTTTCATTGAGTTTTTTCACTGAGTGTATCAGAGCTCTTTTGAAAAGGAGAATGGAGGAAACTAGATTTGTAAGTGGATGACATTTTACAAATAAACCCTTCTAATGTAGCCAATCTGATCCAACCCCCTAATTTTAGGGATTTTGCATTTATCCCCTCCTAAATTTCCTAGATTTAACAATGCCTCCTCTGGATCCTATCTTAGAAGACTTGGGATTCTTCCATTTCACAATATCCTGAGAGGACAACTTTCTCTCGAAACTCTCGTTGTCTTCCTCAATTCAAAGTCTAATAATAAATTCTTCTATGTTCATCTCCTTCCGTTTAAACTTTAGGTAGTTCTTGAAGTCCTTCTAGCCGAGAGATAGCTTCTCAATGATAGTAGTCACCTAGAACGTTTCACTCAGAACATATCTGTTGATGCAATCTTGCCATGATTGTTGTTTTGGTGTTGACATCGATTTTAGTTTAGGTGGATGATCATTGATTATGATTAAGTCCTGATCGGGGATCAGGCATGACATGGATTATGATTAAGTCATGTTCGGGGATCAGGCATGACATGGATTATGATTAAGTCCTGATCGGGGATCAGGCATGGTATGGAAAATCCTAGTCTGGAGGGCTAGGTGTTGGAAAATCCTAACCTGGAGGGTTAGGTGTGAAAAATCCTAGCTTGGAGGGCTAGGTGTTGGGAAAGTCCTAATTCGGAAGGGTTGGGTGAAAAGTCCTAGCTTGGAGGGCTAGGTGAAAAGTCCTAACTTGGAGGGTTAGGTGCAAATTCCCATCCTGGAGAATTAGGTGAAAAAGTCCTAGCTTGAAGGGTCAGGTGCCTAGCTTGGAGGGTTAGGTTGGATGATGTTCTAACTCGGAAGGGTTGGGTGAAAAGTCCTAGCTTGGAGAGCTAGGTGAAAAGTCCTAGCTTGGAGGGCTAGGTGAAAAGTCCTAACTTGGAGGGTTAGGTGCAAATTCCCAACTTGGAGAGTTAGATGGAAAAATCCTTAGCTTGGATGACTAAGGTGGATGAATTCCTAGCTTGGAGGGCTAGGGTTGAGTCTCTGGATCGGTCTGGTGACCGATCAGGGACATTGGCACGCTGCTCCTTAGTGGATCGGTCTGGTGACCGATCCAGCTATGTCTGATCGGACTGGTGACCGATCAGGGAGCGCACAGTGAGATTGGGAATCTACTGTGTGGCTCCTGATCGGACCGGTGACCGATCAGGGAGCAGGCTGCTTCCTTGCTGCCTTGCTCCTGATCGGTCTGGTGACCGATCAGGGAGCAGACGGTGAGTGAGTTCCCTTGCTAATCAAAGTCCTGGATCGGTCCGGTGACCGATCAAGGATCTTGGATCTGATTAAAAAATCACTGTTCATCTGCCCTGATCGGTCTGGGTGACCGATCAGGATTCATTCTGATCGGTCTGGTGACCGATCAGGCTTCACTCTGATCGGTCTGGTGACCGATCAGGCGTGTATAGCTGCGAGAGCTGGGAATCCCAGCGAAGCAGTGGATCGGTCTGGTGACCGACCCACACGCCCTGGATCGGTCCGGTGACCGATCACTTTAATTCAAATTCCACTGTCAGACGTGGTCAGAGCGTCTGATCGTATCCGATTCGCTGATGTTTGCTTCTGATATTTGATTTACTGTATGATTTGCTGCTCTAACAGTCTGATTAAGCTGCAGGTAACAGGGGAGGATTCAAACACTCAAGGAGAGGTCAACGGAGGCTTTCCTTGGAGCAGGTTTGTCCGATTCTCCATTTCAGGGTGCAACGGCCGAGCTGCAGACTGGAGCCGAGACTGGGGCTTGGCTGAGGGGATCTCAGGAAAACCAGAGAGGGCTCAGTGGTAGCTGGCGTTGGCAGCAAGGTAGCTGGAGGCTACGGAGGATACTGTCACCTGATGCTGAGTGGAGAAAGAAAAGGGCGGAAATTGGCTTCGTGGCAGTAGAGTTCTGGAACTTGTGTTCTTGCCACTCCTAGTGTTCTCCACAATCTGCTTGCTGCGTTCTTGAAGCTGTCATCACTTTGAGCAAGCGATCGTGAAGCAACCAGTCTTTACTTGAGCGCTTGAAGGAGAGAACAAGTAGCTTGGAGTCCGACAGTGGGAAGACACGAAGAAGAGTTCTTGTGTGAGATCGCCACTGGGTGGAGCTCAGGGAAGCTAGCTGTGTTCTTATCCCGGCTAAGTGTTTGAGTAAGATCTTTCTCGTAGTTTCTTTGTGCTTAAACTTTATCCTGATTGAAACACTGTGGAGAGGTTTCTCCACCGAGAAGGAGGTTGCATTATATCCGGTGAAACCGGGGCTTGATCTGCCGACGATCAAGGGATCGCCCACCTTAAAGGCACGCCAAGGAGTAGGGGCAAGTTATCCCCGAACCTTGTAAACCCTCTTGTTAGCGTTCTTGGCAGTTGCTTTTGTTTGATCTCATTTCGGTTTTAGCTTACTGCACTTCCAGTTTCTTTTGTTTCTTCCGCTGCTATGCTACTGATAAGTTAAGTGCAGGAAAATTGTTAATCGCAAGTGAAAAGTGTTTGACTATATTCACCCCCCCCCCTCTCTAGCCATCTCGTTTCCAACAATATCTTCTGAGTGAATCTCGTGAACGATCACCTAAAGCTCCTGGACTTTGTTGATCACCGTCTTGAAGTCAATCATCTTATAGTCCAGGAATCGGGTCAAGCCACAATGAACTTCTTAGCCCCACATTCTCCATCTTGTAATTTTTGTCCAGAGGCTCTCATAGCTTCTTAGTTATTCTCTTTATGTTATACACAATATATAACTAAGTCAGCAAGGCAGTTGATGATGTAGTTTCAGTATAGGAATTCAGAATGAATATATGCCTCCATTGCATTGCTAGTCTAGACATTAGTAGCATCCTCATGATATTTGGGAGGTTCATCGGTTAAGAATTCAATCAAATTTAGCGTGGTCAGTAGAAGAGCAACTTCTTTTGCCATAGCTTGAAGTTCCATCGAGTGAACTTCTTTGACTTTTCCCTATGATTTAGTAGAATATTTTCAATCGGAGAGGAGGGGGTCTTCATGTGAAGAGTTTGTTGCACCTTAACACTTTTCGTAGTCATCTCAATATAATTGATTCGATTTTAAGATTATTGGGCAATCTTGTAATCGAATATGGAGGGAAATTGTTGAATTGAAATAGAAATTCAACTTCAACTTATCTGTTGAGTGACCTAGGAGAATAATCTCAAGCTGCCAAGTAAGGAAGGATGAGTTGCTTGGATGGTTGTTGAGCTGCCTAGAAGACTAGGTTGCCTTGTATAACCGAGTCCGAGTCCTAGAGTCCGAGTCAGCAAGTGTCGAATCATCAAAGTACCCAAGCTGCTAAGGCAGCCGAGTGCTCCCAGAAGGAAATCGTGTGCCCTTGTCGAGTCCGAGTACTCCTGAGTCAATCACGTTGAGTACTCCTATCGAGTTCGAGTACTCCCGAGTCAGCCGAGCCAAGTAATGCCAAGTAAGGACGTAAGTCGCCCGAGTAGGTCACCGAGTCAGGAAAGAAAGATGTCGATTACTCGGAAGTAATCTTGAGTCTGAGTGGGTTTATGAGTGCTCGAATATTGAGATGTAGAGATCTGTGTTCAATATAGTTTCCTTAAAACAGATTCATTCCATCTCTGCCTGTGCTTCAAGGTTCTTGTGGGTCGTTTGTTTCCCAGAATACAATGGTACACTGCGAATATCATCAAGCACTGGTGGTCACTGCGAACTAAGATTGTACCCAAACCTACCAACACGATCTGTCAAGCAGAGTGCTCAATAGAGAGAAAGGAAGAGGGGAAGGAGGTGGGCAATTTTTTTCTTTCTCTATCTTTCTTTGCTCTTGGTCACAACCTCCTTTTATAGGAGCTTAATAAAAGTTATTTATTGCCATTAACCTATCCAACTAGAAATGTCCGTCGGAATGTTGGTTGTTCCACTTGGGCAATTTTTGTTGATATTTCTAAAGTATGAACGACAGAAATAAATTCTGTAAATCTAAACACTTACAGTGATCTGCACTTAGAGAAGAAACCGGAAGACTTTGCCATCCGAAGAACGATCACGAACGAATCGAAAAGCTCTTCATAAGTTCACAAACCAAATCCCTCTTCTGTAATTAGACGAACCAATCTTGAATGTTCTTTTCAATAACCTCTTCTTCGTCATGTGCACTTGGACGAACCTTGCACAATGACCTTATACACACTAGACGAACCCTTTCTCTTTGACCTCACACGGACCTCACACATAGCTTGTCTCGTACGATCACCATTGGCTTGGACGCACACACATAGCATGTCCTCTCTCTTGTCTTGTTCACCTTCTTATCCCCTTTGCCTTGGAAGCAATATATATAGGGGTAGAAGGTCTCTTCATATTCCTCCATTAATGGAGGAATATGAAGGAGTTGGAAGATGAAGAGGAAGGGGTGCCTCTTCATCTTCTATAACTCCAACATCTCCCACTCGTCCAAGTCAATCCATATAAGTCATCTAGTCACATAGACCATATAAGAAAATCACAAAGACCATATAGGAACATTCAATTCATACTCTAGGGAAAATGGTTCATGCGATAGCAAGCACACTGAGCAATTACTGCTAAGAAAGTTGTTACACTTAACTTAGCTGCTCTATAGAACGAATTAGAAACATCAATAACTTGTCTTTACCCCAGATTAAATATTTACATCAATATGAACATCTCTAATCCCTCAATTGACCACTATGTCAAGAGCATGTTCAACATCTCTAATCAATACATTTATTTACAATTATATTTTTAAGTACTTAACAAAAAAATGTAACTGGTCGACCAGTGAATAAGTATTACAGATGTAAATCAATTATAATCTTCCTTTTTAGCTAAAATTTATTCATTCTAATCAGTCGCTTTCCTAGTTATGCTCCATAGACCGAATCATTCATAGCCAATAGGATACACACTAAAGTAGCAATCACTGATTAAAACTTCAAGTAGACAGCTAAATAGTCACTTAGGGTAAGATTGAGATTAACTTATAATCTCAAGGGTCTCACATAGTAGAGAAGCAGAGATCTATTCTCCTACCTTATTGTCGCTATAGCACATGTGATATGAATCACATGCTACGATGTTTTTCTCTTTACCAAAAAGAGTGCATGTTTTTCTCAAATATTTAACATCGTACAGATTTCGATCTAGACATACCTAATATCTAATCCGAATTCAACTTATGAATTCCAATCTGGCCTTAAACAAGTTTAGTAAATGGTGGGTGCATTTACTTCGATCATTATACAAATGATCTCATCTTAACACAATTATCAAGGCGACCTCAACTTATGAGTATGTCTCTATTCACAACTACATAAGTTGTCTCATAAGTAATGGTCTGACCTCTATTTATACTCAACAAATAGAGATGATTGTTCATGTGAGTGAACCAATCTCAACCTGCCAACATGCTCATCGAGACTTTTATCCAAATGTAACAAATACATTAATTTACACTAAATAGATCATGACATTTTATATATATAACAGTTGTGTTATATTTTTCGAAGTCCCAAAGACTTCACATGACCTTGCACATGACCTTGCGCATGTCCTTGAAATGACTCTTTAGTCAATGACTTAGTAAAAAGATCTGCAAGCATTGCTTGTGTAGGGATATACTCAAGAATTATCTTTTTCTTATCAACAATATCTCTTACATAATTTCTATGTACTTGCCTTTGCTGTGATATTTAGGATCCTTGGAAAAAGCTATAGCAGCTTGATTGTCACAAAACACTGTAACAGGACTCCCACTATCCTCAGCAATCTTCAGATGCTTTAAAAACCTTCTCAACCACGCAGCTTCTTGTACAGCCGCTGTACAAGTCACATACTAAGCCTCCATTGTCAACAGCACTACACAAGCCTATTTGACAGGGCTACACAAGCCTATTTCGACAACGCTACACAAGCTTGTTTCTTGCTGTTTCATGAGATAACGCCACCATTCAACAAAAAGGCATGGCTAGATGTGGATTTTCTGTTATCAAGGTCTCTTGCCCAATATGCATCTGTAGAGCCCTTCTGACTCAACTTTGATCCTTTTCACTACTTTCCAGTGTCTCGATCCTAGGTTTGACTGGAAACGACTAACTAAGCCAACAGCATAGCTTATATCGGGACGAGTACACAACATAGTGTATATCAAACTACCAATGGCACTAGCATATAGTCTTTTCTTCATCTCGGCTATCTCTTCAGGAGTCTTGGGAGACATACTTTTGCTCAGAACAACACCTTTCACTGTAAGTGTTTGTTCAACTTTGCAATCAAACATATTGAAGTGTTGTAGTATCTTAGTGATATAAGCCTCTTGGGACAAACCCAAAAGTCTTTTTGATCGATCACGAATGATCCGTACTCCTAAGATATACTCAGCTTCTCCCATGTCTATTATGTCAAATTGTGATGACGGCCAAGACTTGACTTCAATCACAACTTTTAGGTCACTTCCAGCTATTAGCATATCATCAACATATAATGATAAAATGACAAACTTTCCTTTATCCTTCTTTAGGTAAACACAATGATCCTCATTGATCATTTCGAAACCATAAGATAAAATGACTTCATTGAATCTTATGTTCCATTGCCTTGACGTCTGCTTTAGCTCATACATAGACTTCTTAAGTCTACATACTTTATCCTTTTGGCCCTCAGCTATATAACCTTCTGGTTGTATCATACAAATTTTTTCGTCAAGATTACCATTAAGGAAAGCCGTCTTTACATCCATTTGATGTAATTCTAAGTCAAAATGTGCTCCTATAGCTAGGATGACTCTTATTGACACAAATTTCACAACTGGGGAGAATGTCTCTTCAAAATCAATACTCTCTATTTGGGTATATCCTTTTGCAACCAAACGAGTTTTGTATCGATTAATCGACCCATCTGCATTCCTCTTAATTTTGAGAATCCACTTATTCCCAATAACCCTGCGGCCCGGAGGAAGATCAACTAAATCCCAAACTTGATTCTTTCTCATGGACTCAATTTCCTCATCCATTGCAACTTTCCATTTCTCCTTAACTGAGCATTTCAATGCTTCCTCAACCGTTCGAGGTTCTTCATCATCAACTGGGAGAATCATTAATGCCTCATTTTCAATGTCAAACCTTCTCCGAGGAATAATCTTACGATTACTTCTTCGCAGGTTTGACTGTTGAGAAACTAATTTATTTATAGGTCATTTACTCCCATTAGGTTGACTAGATTCAGGTATCCCTTGTAATTCCTGATTCGTTGATAGAGGAACAGTATCCTCCTCCTCTATTGCAAATAGAGGAGTTGATTTATCAACTTCACCTCTCGTTGGGAACTCAATTTCGAGAAAAGTAGCATCTCTTGACTCAATTTTAGAGATGATTCCATCTTGTTGCTCACCAATAAAAACATAACCCTTAGAGGTATCAGAATATCTTACAAAGATACACTTCCTATCCCTGGGTCCTAATTTTTCATATTTGTGAGTCTTATCATGAATATAAGTAGCTGACCCCCATGGTCTCAGATTACTTAAATCTAATTTTCTGCCTGCCCAAAGTTCATATGGAGTAGATGAAACAGATTTAGAAGGCATCCGGTTAAGTATGTAGGTTGTTGCCAATAATGCATCTCCCCAATAGGAAATAGGCAAATTAGCTTGAGCCATCATTGACCTAACCATTTCAAGAAGAGTTCGATTTCTTCTTTCAGCAACTCCATTTTGTTGTGGAGTCCCAAGGATAGTTAACTGTCTAATAATCCCTTTCTCATTACATATTGTCTTGAACTGATCAGACAAATATTCACCTCCACGGTCAGTGTGTAAGGTTTTAACCTTACGTTCCAATTGATTCTCAACTTCATTCAAATAACAATTAAAGCAATCTAATACTTCAGATTTATGAGAAATCAAATACACATGACCAAAACGCGTGAAGTCATCAATAAATGTAATGAAATATGAACTACCCTGTCTAGCTTTCATGTTTATCGGACCATAAATATCTGAATGAATCAATTGCAATGGTGATTCAGCCCTAATAGTCTTACCAAACGGTTTCCTAGTTGCTTTTCCAGCAAGACAATGCTCACATATAGACAAGTCAATTTTAGCACGAGTGCCGAGCAGAGCCTCTCTTGCTAATCTATTCATTCTTTCTTGTCCTATATGTCCCAATCTAGCATGTCAAACTTCATCATTAACATCAGCATTACTAGTAAGAGCAATGTTTGAAAAACAACCATTATTTCCACAATTAACATCTGGTTCGACATCAAGAACCATGAAACCGTTTGATATATAATCATATCCAATTAACACAGAGTTAATTTTAAGTTCCACACAACGACTATAAAAGTTCAAACAGTTACCCAATTCAAGAAGACAATTAACGGAAATCAGATTCCGTCGAATCTCAAGAGCATACAGGAAATTATGCAGAAACAAGGTACGCCCACCACGAAGGTTGAGTTTGCAAGTGCTAATTCCTTTGACTTCAATTCTTGCATTGTTTCCCACATATATCCACTTATTGCCAACTGGTACCCGACGGTACTCCACGTATGCAGCTCAATCATGAGCTACATAGTTCGTTGTTCCTAAATATATAATCCACAAAGGATAAGAATTAGCTGACAACATTGAACTAGCAACATAATGCTCATGAGACTTGTTCTTGTTTGGGTTTTGTCCAGCAACAGCAATAGCTTCTTTTTCCCTTTCCTTTCTTGAACTATTTTTCTTATTCTTGGATCCAGAACCTTCAACTACAAAAGCTTGTTTAGAAATCCTTATGGATTCTATTCTCTCCGCCTCTAATTCAATTGGCATGAGACATTAGTGAGAGTCTTGATACTCTCACTATGAGTATGGTTCTCTTTCATCATTTCCCAAGAATCAAGAAGGGAACGAATAACTGCCTGAACCTGTTGTTCATCGGTCAACTCATGACCAGCAGCCTTCAGTTCCCGAATTATATTCCCCAATACCCTCAGATGTCGGGCCATGGTAATATTCGGGTGCTTTTTACAACTGTCAAACTTAATTGTCAGTTGACGAAGCTTGCTCAAGCTAACTTCACTACATTTCTTTCTAAGGGCTACCTAGACGGCATGAGCAGATGGTAATAACTCATACTCAAATATCAGGTCGTCTACCATTGAACTAATCAATATGCCCTTAGTAGTGGAGTCATTTTTCTTCCATGTCCTATAGGCATCAAGATCAAGTTATGTTGTGCTATTGAACCATTAACAGGTTCTTCCATGAACTGATTCACAGTCTCTAGAACTTCTTATTCCTCAAGAACATATTGTATCTTGAGATGTCATATTTTATAGTTATCCCCGTATAATTTCTCTCTATTCAGTTTAGCTATGATGTTCTTAGTTGTCATGATCTATCATAAATAAACACATTATTTATTAACTCAGTGTAATTTATATGCATGTAATTTATGATTGACTCGTTGTAAATTAGAATTGGTTTACAAAATCAAGTGGTAACTACGTTTCCACTCATCATTCGTATAATCCAATCTAATCAACATTGATCATTTATATTACATACATCCCATCAAATGAACTAATCATTTGTATAATGAACTAATCATTAAATGAACTAATCACTTGTATGAATGAACTAATCATTAAATGAACTAATCATTTGTAGGAATAAACCAATCATTTATAAAAATGAACTAATCATGTGTAAGAATGAACTAATCATTAAATGAACTAATCATTTGTAAGAATGAACAAATCATTAATTAAATGAACCAATTATTTATAAGAATGAACTAATCATTTATAAAATTTGTTAACATATAACATGACCTTTTTTTTCATAAAATAGCACTGCTTGTACATAACAACAGTCTATACCACTGACTTTCATTAACTAAATGGGTCAATACTGTTCGTACATAACGACAATAACAATAACAAAACTTTAACAAATTAAATAAGATAATGTCATTGCCACTAGGACAAACACTAGTGCAGTTGTTAACATAATCCATTTTATGTTAGACTTTGCTCTATCTCCTCAATCGCCTCCCTCAGCTCATTCTGTCACACATCGAGACAGGTCATCGTGTATATCATCTTTGGCATGTGAAATTGAAAAATATTATTGTCAGTACAAAACTGGCAATCCAGTAACAAAACTAGTTCATTTCAATTCACATATATATGCATAGAACACACAGAATCATAAGCAAATAAGAAAAACAAATCTTCTTTATTTGAGGAACTCCAATTGACTAACACACTGGACTGGTCGATTTGAAAATTAGATCTCAAGTATTAGCTTATTCCTTTATCCTTATTAGAATTGATCTAATTGGATATCTTATTGTTATTGTTTAAATTTTAAGCTCATTTAAGTTTAAGTCAAATTTATTGATCAAATCAATTAGACTCGTTATAATTTAGACCAAATTGGTCTGGTTAAACCAACCAATGGTTTGAACTAGACCCAACCTAGTTGGACCAAACTGATCTGGTTAAACCAACAAATGGTTTGAACCAAGTCTAATTAGATAGATTAATTCAAATTAATTGAACCAAATCTAAAAGAATTTGTCGTTACATCTCAGTGGTATAACCTTTGCCTTCTTCACAAAGGTCTCCTGTTCGATCCTTCATGATGGTTTTTCTCACAAAAACCGAAACAACCACGACACATAGTCACGAGTTCCCGACCACTACGTTGGATTCTCACCCGGCAAGAGAAGAATACGACGGAGACAAACTCCGGTCGCGACATCAAACAAGGGCTAAGAAGTGATCGATATACAGAAGTAAAGTCATGCTTTTACAATCTAACGTGCTCTGATACCATTGTTGATATTTCTAAAGCATGAACGACAGAAATAAATTATGTAAATCTAAACACTTACAGTGATCTGCACTTGGAGAAGAAATCGGAAGACTTTGCCATCCGAAGAACGATCACGAACGAATCGAAAAGTTCTTCATAAGTTCACAAACCAAATCCCTCTTTTGTAATTAGATGAACCAATCTTGAATGTTCTTCTCAATAACCTCTTCTTCCTCATGTGCACTTGGACGAACCTTGCACAATGACCTTATACACACGAGACGAACCCTTTCTCTTTGACCTCGAACAGACCTCACACATAGCTTGTCTCGTACGATCTCCATTGGCTTGGATGCACACACATAGCATGTCCTCTCTCTTGTCTTGTTCACCTTCTTATCCCCTTTGCCTTGGAAGCAATATATATAGGGGTAGAAGGTCTCCTCATATTCCTCCATTAATGGAGGAATATGAAGGAGTTGGAAGATGAAGAGGAAGGGGTGTCTCTTCATCTTCTATAACTCCAACAATTTTTGCGCCGACCAATCCGGCATTCAATGCACGCAGATTGTACTCGCACACTAGTCAACTTGGTTCAGTGTAATCCAATCCTTAGATTTTTACTCCCCCTACGAACTCACATGTGAGAGAGAGTCCTTCCCATATATATGTTCACAACATCAATGCATGTGATACCATATAAACCAAAATTAAAACCATGAGACTCTCAATATGAAATTATAAATCCATACACGAATCTCTTCATCCACCTATTATTCTTTCCCTTTAAATTTTCAACAACCCCCGGGGCTATGGTGTAGTGGTAGGGCGACTAGTTGCTACCTAGGCATTCGCGGTTAGATTCCTAGTACGGTATATTTTGTAGGAATTTTTTCTCCAAATGGAGCGCTAATTCTGAGACGCTGGACTTCTAGACCGCCCACTACGAGCGCTGGTGACCGATAGAAAACTTTCATGGGACCGGGCCGGTCACCCCGGCTACCTGGTCAACATTTTCCTTTAAATTTTCAACAACTAAATCAGAAATATGCTGTTGTACAATGTTTTTGTTTCCGCTTGTCTTTATTGTTGATTTTTTTACATAACTTCGAGAATCTTGAAAGCAATGACAGTTCATCTTTGTGAAGCATTTGACTAAAGTTTCCATGCAATTATTATGCTCGCGCATATATATAGAAGCCAATGCTTGCTGGTTCTTAACCTTTCTTTCTTTTTTTTTTTTTGAAATCATTTTTAACGTGCTCAAGTGCTCAAGGGATTTTTAAAATTACAATTAAAAATATATTCGGGACTAGTCAAAATGTAGTGAAGTTTCAAATATTTTGAGCAATTATTGAACGCGAAGTCCGAGTTTTTCAGGTTTCCTGATTAGATTTAATCAATGACAGTTATTGATCCAGTTGGAGATAATCTGACCATCTATCAGACAGAAAAGAGCTGATCTGACTGACCACGAGATGTATTATTCAATACTTTATCGAAAACAAGTATCCATGGTCAACAACAAATTTTAGAAAAATGAAATTCTAAGAGTTGTTTGTGTCTAAAAGTATACAACCACCAGCATCCCATAGCAAAGACAGAACCGGTGGCACATTAAGCTGGTGAAAACAAATGTTTTGTCGAAATCCAATTTGTATGAAAAGCAGGGTAAGTGCAATCAGATCCCTTCAACATCTGATGATGAACTAAACTCCGTTTCCACAAGCCCAGGCTCTTCAACAGTATTAAGTGAAGCAGAGAGGGGTGGGCTTCTTGGTGCGAGTGTAGGTAACATTTCATGAATTGAATGTGATGGTGAAGGAAAGGTCGGGAATTGGTTGATGGAGAATGCTTCTGAGTTATCTTCTTCAATGTTTTCATTGAGATAAACCATATCCTGGGTGGTGAGTTGATGGTATTCAACAATCTCCCTCAGGAACATGTTTTCCCTTATGTAAATGGTGTTTTCATTTGCTAGCCTGGATTTCTCGGCTAATAATGTTTCCATCTGGAGGCGTACCTGCATCATCAAATTAAGCAAAGATAAGTGGGGCATTAAGCTCTGTGCAATTGCAGTAAGTGGCATGGGAAATTAAGCAGGCACATAAAACATATCGCACACTTCTTATTGAAGTATTTCGGATTTTCTTTTAAAGAAAAAGGGGCATATATGATAAAATGAAGAGGGCAACCAAACCTGAGGCATCTACACTGATTAGTTGCAACTTAACTAGGTTTTTTTTTTCTTTTTAGTACTTCAAGTGATTTTGCTAAATATTGGTTTTCAGATATCAGGTGCTGTGAGTGAAGCTCAATGGTATAACTTTGGAAAGTACTGGAAAGTAAGAGCAAGATAAATAGAAATCGAGAACAGACCAGGTCATCATCTGCTGGATTGTCTCCATTCCTACTATTTTCTCGCAAGCTCTTGTTCTCTTCTTCAAGCTGAGTGCATCTTTCGTTTGTAAAAGCTAAATCTGCCTTGATAGTGTTTAGCTCCCGTAAAAGAATTTTGACCTTAGCAGCCATTTGATTTGCAATCTGCAAGAACGTAGCAAACAGCTAAGATATCTACCAATTAAATAAGATGTTATAGAAGATGGAACAAATAGACAGGTACCAAGAGGAAAAAAACTAAGATATCAGTCAAACCACTAAAAGTCTAAAACCCTTTCATTCATCAGCAATCTATAACTTAATAGTTATTCTCCACTTGTTGGCCCTATCATGAGTGCTTCACTTCTATAAATACAATTCCTTTCAGAACTAAGTGGAAGATAAGAGAGAGTGCAAATTCACGGACTGAAAAAAAGTCATTCGTGGGAAATTTGAGATACTTGATAGTAAGTTTACAATTATACATATACCATTGAAAATAGAAATTTTGAAATTTTGTATGAAAATGACAAAATTTGAATGTTAACCAATCAAACCATACACAGTAGCCACCTTACGTCGCGAGAATCCTTCAGTTGGACCTCGTAGTCAGTGTCACTGAGTGTGACATCTGTTTTTGTAGATTGATTCGGTGCATCAGAGATTGCAGGTTTTCCTCTTATTTGCAGCTTACTTGTTTCTTGGATCATATCAGCTGTTTTATTTCCCACAATTGTCCGACCACCCTAGCAAATAATGAAATAAAAATGTTTGATGAGAATATAATTACAAGTCATTTCTAGGAGATTATATTGCAAATTACATCAACACATAAATAAATAACATTATTCTTCGAAATAAAGCAAGCTTGCCTCAGCAAACAGCTGTTTAGATGACAATTGACAAGAGTTAAAAATGTAAAACAAAATAATTGGCAATGTTGCTCTGAAAAACATACCTCAGTGGTACTTTGGTTTGGGACACCCATGTCCCTCACAGAAAACTCCCTTAATCTGTTCCTAGAAGTTAGGCTTTCTTTCTCATGGTAACTATCAGATGACCATTGTGATTGGAGCTGCATGGTGTTTGAGTTTCAAATTTCCAGTGCATAAATTCACTTGTGCATAATAGGGAAATGTATCCCTTCAAAACAAAAATCTTATAAGCCTGAACTCAAGGCTAAAAAAACCAATACTTGGAAAGGAATACAATAGCACGTTATCTAGTTCCTTAGCATGTAATAATATTAATTCTAACCTGATTCTTCATTGAGTTGAGTGAATGGGGCGGGTGGTTATGGTCTGCATGTTTCTGAGAACTCTTGTCATCTTCAAGCATAGTCTTTGTTTTTCTAGTTAGAACGCCCCAAAATCCATACTTGGCCTCATTCTCGTTTTTCATTGACGTGTAGTAATAAGAATATGAATCCTAAATCAAAAACTCAGTCAATGTATGAAGATGAAGTGATAGGATAGGATAATTAAGTCATATCACACACGAAATACATACTTATGAACCGCATTTCTGCTTGCTTGTATAACTAATTAATTACTTCATCTCCATTAAATTAGACACATTCGATCAAAGGAAGCTGATTATTTTTATTTTCGTTAACCAAGATGAAAATTTCTTAATCTACCTAAGGTTTGTAAATTGGAACTATACAACTCTTGCCCCTTGCATCTTACCATGAAAGTAATATTAATCTACTCCAATTTCTAGTTTTTGAAGGAAACATTCCTCAAATTCTTATGTAAACTGATAAAATTGCCGGATAGAGGATCCTCAATGCAACCTTATCCCATATCACCGTGGTATGCCGAAAATGCTTCACAGGATTCTGGATTGCAAAATAAAATAAAATCCATCGGCAAGGGACTCAATCGCAGATCAACACATTGAACGATATCAAACCAACTAACGCGTCTCCTAATCGCAAACATTCCCATCACGAAATCGACGGATATCACCATTGTATGAGAGATCGGGAGGAAGAACAAGACGAAGTATAGCGCGAACCTGAGAATGGGTATAGGAAGAGGAGGCGGAAGAGGAGTCGCGGCTGGCGGAAAGCAACGACGACTGCTCCCTAAATGGCCGGAAGCCCTCGAAGGTACTCGATCGCGGCGCGCTTTGTTTCCTCCGGTACGCCATCGCCGCGAATTCGTCCTTCGTCGACGCCATCCTTGCGGCCATCAGAATAAATGGCTCGGGAGACCGTGGTCACCTCAAGGGGATGGACCGTGTCCGAAATGGATGTCGGCCCGGCCTTTCTGTCCAATAACGACGCTGGTACATTTGGGCGAAGAAATCTTAGTCATGAACAAGACCGTTGCTGTGGCGGTTAGTTTTCTCCTGACGAGCCCCTTATTTAGCTGATCGATAAAAAAGGAAAACAAATAAACAAAAAGGTGCAATGAGTTTAAAAATGGAGAAGTCAATCGTCACAAAATTAGTCATATAATTTAACGTTTTGAATTTTCAATTAAAATCAAATTATAATAGAGCTCTCATTAATTTTGATGGATGAATCGAGTCAAATTAGATCTTATTATATTTGATATCTTATTTTAAGTATATAAAAATTTAAGAATATAAGAAGTCGAGCAAAAAAAACGATGAGCAAAAACAATCACACGGGAAGGGACTCGACGGACTGGACATATTCGAGGACGAGAAACTGTGGAAGAGTATATCGGTGGACGAGAAGGATGTGTGCGACGTTCAAGGGATGAGAAGCGAGGAGGAAGCCTACTTGAGGAGAAAGTCGGAGTTGGATTCGAGTAAACTCAACTTCGACAGTCAGAGCATCACCCAAGCGAGTGGGAATGGAAAAGATCAACTTAGATGTTGATTTTGAAAACATGAGGCATCTCAGTTGTGATTCAGGATACCTCGAGTGCCAAAATCAATTCTACCGAAAAGCAGAACTTAGGCGCCTTAGTTCTAACTAAGAGTGTCTTGAATCAGAATTGAGACGTCCTGGATTGAACTGAGACACCTCAAGTGAACAGTGTTGCAAAGTGAATGTTGGCCGCGTGGATAAAACTTTATCCAATTAAAGCGCTCTGGGTCTCAACTGAGATGCCCTGAATATCACGTCAACAAACGATCTCTTTAACCATTGGACTATAATAGTCCCTAGAACTAAGAAGAAGAAACAACAACTGTATTTCACTTTCCTAACTCTTGTGTGAGCTTACTAACGTCTACAAAAGACTTCTCCGCCTTCAACAAAAAAGTTCCTCTATTACATTTTACATTGTCTTGGATTAGCAACCTTCTCAATTGTAATTAAGTAATCTCTAATATCTCTTATTATTTTTTATGTTATTTTATTTATTTAATTAAATTGTTTGTCCTCACTAAGAAAAATAAAAAATTTGGCTAACTTAATTTAGAGATTATTCACCCTGCCCCTTTCTCTAATCGGCCTACCTAGACCTGTGAAGAGACGAAAAATATCTAATTTTTTTTTACTCCAAAACTCATAATATTCACCTTCAAAGATAGGTACTGTCTAAAGGAATTTGTGAATTAAAGTAGATGTCATTTAATAAAGAAAAAGAGAAATCTTTTGCATTAGCTATGCTGAAATTTTTGCTGATGCAATTAGGATTTAGTTTGCTCATTTTTCATTTTTATTTTTCAGAAAATCGTATTTTTTAATTTTTGGAAAATATTTTTTTTCATTCTTCAGTTTTTCAGAAAACGCTATGTTTTTTGAAAACAAAGCTGAAAAATACAAACCAAACATGTTTTTCAGAAAACAATTTTCTACAGAAAATAAAAATGAAAAACAGACTGGAAAATACAAACCAAACGGCTTTTGAATTTCGAAAATTCTGCTCTACCTTCTAAGAAACCAGACTTGGAAGGAGGAAACATGGGGTTCTGATACCAAATTTGTTAGGTGGGGGAAGCCTAAAAATGTGAGGAAAAGAGATTTTTAATTGGAATGAGAGTTGCTACATCACACTCTTTTACCATCTCTCTCAATATTTTTTTATTTGATATAATAAGTGTTCCGGAAGGAATCAATGTCGACGGCACGCCACCGAAATTCATCCCACGTGGATGTCGAAGGGAGGAGAGGAACGTCGCACCCTGCGAGATCAACACGAGCTTAGGGGAACACGCAGGAGGTTGTCCGACGGAGCCCACTCCGACGCTCAAGTCAGTGTCTCGATGGAGATGGAGAAAGGTGTAAGACAAGAAAGAAAGTATGAAAAGTCCAGAATGCTTAACCTCCTTACCAGAGGGGTTGGACTACCTTTTATACCTACGGCGGCAGGCGCGTGCTCCTTTTGACCGGTGCCACGTCTCCACGATTGATGTCACGTCCTCCTCCCCTTTTGGCGATTACGGGATAATCTTTGAAACGGTCCAAGTCGTCATTATATTTCGACCCGTTGCGACATTTAAGGGTTGTGGTAATTCCGTGTCAGCGGGGATGCTTATCCATAGATCCGCGAGGGAGGGGGAGAGCCGTTATTTGATGTCGAATGTAGCTTGGGCTCCGCCTCCCCGAGGGGGTCTCGGGGACATCTAGCCGGGGTGATCGCGGGTGTTATAGCTCCCGAGATGGTCTCAGGCCCCCACCTCCCGGGGTGATCCTGGGGGGGATCTTTTGGTTGACTTCCCGGGACTTGTCTCCCGAAGGGGACCCTAGAAGCTCCCCTTGCCGAGAGTGTCTCAAGAGCTCTGATAAAAGGGGTCCCTGTGACTCATTGTCTGTTGCCACAAAGCTTCTTTATCCCACATGCCTGCCATGGGCTATTCAACCCTATCACAAGTCCCTCCCTTCAAATCTGATCGAAGGTATAAGAAGAAGAAAGAGATATAAACCAATAATGAATATTATTCCTGATGTGCAATGAAAAATACAATATATATAGATGTCTATAAGGACTTAGTCAATTGACCAATTCTAAATTAACTAATTCTAAATACCAATTCTAAAGACATATTAATAAGAAATTATTATGTCATAAAGAAAATATTGATTAGGTATTATTTTTCTAATAAATCTCTTTTACCCCTCGACAAATTCAACGGGAGATCTCTGACGTTGAGTTTGCTTGCTAGCTTGGTAAAACGTTGCCTAGAAATGGCTTATTAAAGATATCAGCGATTTGATCTTCTGCAGAAATATAGGAGACAGATAACTGTTTAGCTGCAACGCGTTCGCGAACAAAATAAAAATTAATTTCCACATATTTTGTACGAGCATAAAATACTGGATTTGCTATAAGATATGTTGCTCCAATATTATCACACCAAATTTTTGGTGCAATTTTTGATGCAAGACGAAGTTCAGAAAGAAGAGATTGAAGCCAAATAATTTCTGACGTTGCATTGGCTATAGCTTTATATTCAGCTTCAGTGCTTGAACGTGATACTGTAGGTTGCTTTTTCGAATTCCAAGAGATAAGATTTTGTCCAAGAAATATTGCATATCCGCTAGTAGAACGTCTATCTTAGGGAGAACTCGCCCAATCCGCATCGCTATAGGCATGTAAATCTCGAGATGGTGACGATATAAAAGAAGACCATGTAGAATAGTGTCTTTGAGATAGTAAAGTATTCTTTTCACACTTTCCTAATTTTGTTCAGTGGGAGCATGCATGAACTGACAAGCACGATTTACCACAAACGTAATATTAGGGCGTGTGATAGTAATATATTGTAAAGCGCCAACAATACTTCGATAAACCTGGGGATCAGACATCACCGAAGAGGAAGAAGTAATAGAGACGTTATCTGTAGTAATTGGTGTAGAAATCGGACATGCCCCATCCATTTTAGCTCTTTGAAGAAGCCCAGTATATATTTGCTTTGAGAAAGGATATAACCTTCATCATGTGGAATAAGTTCAATACTAAGAAAGAAACGAGCATTTCCTAAATCCCGAATAGGAAATTCTTGATTGAGAAGACTTAAAATATTTGTGATGCCCTTTTGATCATTACCAGTTAATAGAATGTCATCAACATAAATAAGAAAAAATATCATAGAATCAGCATTATGTCTATAGAATAGAGAGGAGTCAGTCTTAGATCCAGAAAATCCTTGAGTCTGCAACCAGTTAGATAATCGATGAAACTATGCATGAAGCGCTTGCCGAAAACCATATATGGATTTTTAAGGTGACAAACATAAGATGGAAATTACGGATGAATAAATCCAGATGGTTGCTCCATAAATATCGTTTCCTCAAGATTACCATGAAGAAATGCATTAGAAACGTCTAATTGTCGAATAGACCAATTAGAACTCACAACTATTGATAATAATAATCTAACAGATGTAATTTTGATAACTGAGCTAAAAGTATCATTGAAGTCAATACCTGATTGTTGACTAAACCCTTTGGCAACAAGTCGAGATTTATATCGTTCAAGAGAACCATCAACTCGATGCTTAAGACGGAATATCCATTTAGAGTCCACAACATTCATGGAGGGAGTGCGCGGAACTAAGTTCCATGTTCCATTACGAAGCAGTGCATCAAATTCTGCAGTCATCGCACTACGCCAATTCGGATCCTTGTTTGCTTGTGTAAAACAAGTTGGTTCAATAGATTTTGAGGCGACCACAAAAGCATGAGCAAGAGGATGTCGAGTAGCTATTGGTGGGCATCGTGCATATATATCACTTAATGGAAGCACACGACGAGGGAGTATCATCACTTGTTGATGGTGACGAACAAGTAGGCAGACAAGGTGATTTTGATGAAGGACTTGTATTGTTCGATGATTCAGAGTTAGGGAGCATATTGTCTGTAGTTGGAGATGCTTCTAAGATTGGGCACGGAATAGGTTCTAAAGCATTGTCACTTCCGAAATTATTAGTGCACCCAACTCTTAATGGATTAGTCACTTGGGGTGATTTTGACGACCTAGGAGAGTTTGTAGAAGGCTCCGGAGAAGGACCAAGGATGTCATTGCCTTCAGTATCTTTAGTGTGTCTGATTGGATGAGCAATCTGGGAGAATTCAGATGTGATCACTACAAGAAAAAAGTTAAACAACAACGCTTTTTCCGCGTTGTCGTTAATGCTTAAAAAGCGATGTTGATGAAGCCGTTGTAGAAAGTATATCTACGACAACGGTTTTTCCACGTTGTGGTTTGGAGCAAAGACAACGCTTTTTTCGCGTTGTCTATTGGTTTTTAAAAAGCGTTGTTATTGACGCTGTTGTTAAAAGTCGGGTATCAAAGACAACGCGGAAAAAGCGTTGTGGTTTGGCACAAAGACAACGCAAAAATCGTGTTGTGTATTATTACTTAAAAAAACGTTGTCTTTTTAATAGGCAGTGTTTTTCACAATTTATAATATTCACAATTTATAAACATTTTTATTCACAATTGATAATATTCACAATTTACAATATTCACAATTTACAAGCATTTTTATTCACAATTGATAATATTCACAATTTACGCTGATAATAGTTTACAAAATTCACTTATAATACAGTCCATTATTTACAAAAGTGTTTGTATTCCATATTAAATATAAAAAATATCTCAATTCACAAGTTCTATAAAACTTCATCATTCACAAGTTGTTCTTTGGGGCTGCTTGTTAACTCGATCTGCTTTAACACTGCATAAAAATAATAAATTGGGATAAGAGATTATATACACACAAATAAGACTGCTTCCATATGTGACAACTAAAAAGAATATAAAGCATACCTAGATGAACTATTAGAGATTATGATAAACAGAATCAAAATGCTCAGATGTCATCACTGCGTTGAAACCAACTATAGGCATCAAGGAAGCTAACAGTGTTCTACAAACCACCTACAAAGCCTGTAAATCATAGCTCAAACAAAAGCTGACAAAGCATGAGATATATTGGGGTCACACAAATGATTAGGAAAGAGCATGCATATGAAACTCAAGACAGCATGATACACCGATCTTAAGTATAAGTTTAGTTAAATCACCTAATGCTTTACTAACCTGACAATGAAGATGAATGACCTTTACTTTTGAAAAAGAAATCACATATGGAAAAATAGCAGCCAGAGCACGAGCAAGTTCTTTATTAGTCAGAATATTTAGGTTGTTGGGGAAGCATTGCTTGAAATAGTCAAAAAGACGCTGGTCTCGGATTTGGCGAGCATCTTTCTGAACTAATATACTGCAGGAAAAAAAGAGAATTTGGCACTGTTAAAGCCTTATAGGTGAAGTTGTCCAGCTCTATAGCACACAAACTCAAGCTATAGCCTGCTGTATATCTAAAACTTGGTAGAAAGCATAACTAGATTAATAATCGATTTCAAAAGCAAGGTGTGGACAATGTAGCTAAGTCCCGAAATGACAAATAGTCTTCTATTTGCTAAATATTTGGACATCAATGTGTACAGGAAATTGTTTCAGCAGACATAAAGAAACTCAATTGTGAATGATGAAAACTCACGATTCATTTTTAATGTTTCGACGTGCTGAATCAAGAACAAATATAGGAACTTCATGAAGTTCCTGCTGGTTTGCATCCAACCAGAATGTCCCAACTGGTAGATTTTTACTCCGAACTGAAATGTGTATCTGAACAACTAGAGTAGGAGATATATATCTTAACATTTCAACCAAGAGATCAAAGCCAGTGCCTGGATACAACAAAGATCAATGAAGAGTTCCTAGCCAACAAAATAAGTCGCTATTTTCATAATAAAAAAACACTTATTTTGCTACTTAAAAAGAGAAAAAATATCAAGTAACAGTAGATCTTTCAAAAATATACCTTTCACCCATCCAGGAGTGTTAATAATCAAAGGCAACACTGTATTTCCAGGATCATTGGGTTCATCCAGCTGATGATGATGCTTCATAAAGCAATCATACAATCTAAACGTAAAATCCAGATATGCTTCCGGATTACTCTTTGAGGAGATGTCGCCCAAGTAGAAGAACCTGAAATTTATGAACTATTGTGTTGTATAAAATTTTCAATATAAAATAAAATCACATCAACTTTTGAATGACTTCATACACTATTTTGTTAACATGAGAAGTTGTAGACTAAGGAGTGGGTTTATAAGACTTAGATGAGTGTACTATAGTTAGGATTAAGCATTTTGACCCAAATATTGAGACAATCATGTTAATGTCCAAGGAATTCCCAGACAAGATAGCCCATGTAACAATAAAGAGATTGATCTGGATCAAATCCACCTTCTTCGGCACCATAGATAGCCCAGGATGGTGTGCGAGCCATGTAGTCTTCTGTCCTAAATGGCTTTCCTGAAACCACCTGTTTCCAGTTTCAGAAAAACTTAGCAGATGGCAGTGAGTTAAGAGCTATTACAAGAGTGAACTCCTAAGGAACGTACCAGCTCATGAAACCGTTCGTAATCTATCCATGTGTGTCATTCACCATTTATCTTGAACCTGTCGACTTTTGCCAGAAGGACGCAACAAGAATGAGCATGCTCACAGGCAACTTCGTATTCGCCGCTGCTTTTCCTGGCCAAAGCCTCTGAGAAGGTTTTAACATCAGAATGCCAAGGGACGTTATCCATTGTCAACTTTGATGTAGCCGACCTGTCACAAGCAAGCAGCAGTTAGTATCGTGAGCAAAGAAATTGCATGATTTATAAAACTCGTGTATAAACTCATGAGCCGCAATAAGTCACTCCTTTGATTTCAATTAAGTCAGGCTTTCCAACACCCAGCAAGTTTGCATATGCATCTAAATCTTCTGCATTCCATCCTTTAACCAAAGTTAAGCGGTAAACAGTCCTTTGTTCTTTGTCTCGCAATGCTTTCAGTGAATCCTGATAACAGTTAATCAAAGCAGATCAAAAGCAAATCCAAAGTAAAAAATTTGTATTTGTTTCTCACATGAATGCAACATTTGATAAATTTATCAAAATGGTTATTGCACTGCCTTTTTGATGCTTATGCTCTCAAACAATAAGCCAAAATCCAAAATATATATGCAGGTAGTAGGTAACATTGTGGTGGAACCTTATAGCACTACAGATAATCAACTACTTTTACTGCCATACATATGCAACATCATAACTGGACATTTGATATAAATCAATTGGCAAATTAAACGAGCAGAACAGTGAAAGAGCAGACAAATTGTTCACTATCAATTATTCCATGTAATAATGTCGAGACTATAAAAAAGATCCGATACTGCTGATTTCAATTATTCATGTTTAAATTGGGTTTCCACAACTCTCTTCCTCTTGCAAGACCTCCAATAGAAGCATGCAGTCATGAGATATTTGACAAACACACTTGGATTTAACTTCCCTTTGCTTGTGCAGTGCCAAGTGATTACTTTGTTCTGATCCTAATGCACTCAACAATTGTTGCATCTCCTATCAAAAATCTCTTTCTTCTGCTACTGCCCACATCACATGAATCCAACACACCATGGGATGACCTGTTCAATTGTCAGTCTACAAATACAAATGTAGATCAATAAGAGTCTCCTATGTTCACAACACTCCGCAGCACTTAAGAACCCAATCCCATAAAGCCTTCACCATTGCAACCCATACTGGCAACCCAAGTCTCCTTTCAATGAAATAACAGGCTCCCTCCCACAGCAAATCTGCTAAAGCCATGAAACTCGAAGATGCAAAGATGGGTTTAGGTTGCAAGTGAGGAAAGAACTTCAAAATGTGAGTTTTTAGCCATCAACTATCATAATTATGGGGCAAAATAAAAAATGAGACAATAAAAAAGACATTCTCTATCCCTTAATTTAAGTTTGTGAAGTTATTGCTGTTCTTAGTTAAGAATTTATTGCAAGCGTGGAGAGAACTTTTTCAATTATGAAGTTCATGAAAGGTGATTTGTATAATGGTATTTGGTATAGGGGGATTAAATGTCAAATAATTATTTGGCTACTTTCACCGATAAAAGTCTTTCAATAGCTTTCAACACTGAGGCCATTGTGCAAAGATTTCAATTGATTAAATTATGTCGTCGGCACTTATGGAATATAAAAAATTAAATGTCAAATTTCTGTTTGTTTACTTTTAGGATATATTCAATATTGTCGAAGCTAAAACAATTATGGAATGGTTTAAAGCTTTAAAATCCAAATTACAACTACTGTGAAAAGTATGTCCTTTTTATGCATTCTAATTATAAAGCATTTTAATAATTATTCTGGAAAACAATATTCTTGATAATATAATAACCAATCCACATGAGTTTATAATTTGTTTTATAATATAACATTGCTCCCGCATAGAAACAATTTTGCTCCACCTCTATGCTTGGATTTTCTAAAATTATGTGGATGGCAAATAAAAAATTATTTAGTAAGGTATATCTAATATTATTTCCTAATAATCCCAAAATCTAATAGGGTCAACCTACAATCTCGATGAGCAATCTAGCCTGTTCAAACCTTCATTCTAAGTTTCTAATTTCAAAATCTGACAAGTTATAATTGTGAATGTTTATTTTAACCAGATTATTCCACATACACCTGACAAGGAAGAATTCAAAATTTTCAAACTTATATCATGTAGCATGCTAAGCATTTGAGAGAGATATTACAGCAATTACTATTTAATTATGCAGATACTCACCAGAAAACGCTCCCAAAAGTCACCAAAGAGTGGCCTATCAATAGCCTTAAGGCTATCTTTTGTAGCTGCATCTACACTGACATATAACTGCAACCATAGAAATAGAAATCAAACATTATAGCCAAACTTCTGGCTATATAAGTTAATATCAAATTCTATATCATATTTATGACATAGGAAGAACAAAACCTGAGTGATGGGCTTCAGTATCCTTATCCTATCAGGAAATTGAGCATTTGTGACAAGGAAAGTAGATATATGTCTCCGATGTAACTCATCAACAAGTGCATTAATCTCAGGATACATGATTGGTTCACCAACAAGTGACAAAGCACAATGTCTAGGAGAAAGACCTTCAGACAGACGTTCTGTCTTTACACCTGCAGCAAATGGAGAAAATAGCATCAAGTTATTCCCACTTTGATGAAATAAATAGGATGAATCACTAAATCAGCAAGTCTTGAATTAAATGAAAACTTAAGCTATATATAAGATAATATTGCTGAAAAAGAGAAAGAAAAAAAAGAGACTATAATAGACAAACACATAACAAGAAAAAAAAAGTAAAGACTATACTTGACAAACATATATCAAGGAAAAATTACCAGATGATAGGGCGCTTAACTCATGAGTTCCGATAAATTTATCTATACAATATATGCATGCATATATAGTCATAATAGAAAGTACAATATTATGTAATTTGTATAAATTGATAAGTAATTGAAGTTTAGTAAAGCAATATATTATAAGGTGAACAAAATCAAGAAAACAATCAATCAAGTGCTTTCAGGAAACGGCCTTATGATTTAATTGACCTGGACATATTAGCATTATAGCTCCGTGTAGCTGACCCCAAATAATTGGAATTTTTTCATGGCCTTATGATGATGATTATGATACATTGTGAACAAACATGCAAAAGGGAAAACATTTGTATCAGCTGCGCTAAAACAATAGGAAAGCAAGACACACCTGGAACACCTTTCATTTGCTTAATCATTTTGGTATGCTCACTGACTGCAGCATCTACAATCTCAAGAGGATTGTCCATTTTCCATTGCCAGCTCTTGCCAACAGGATTTGTGTGGTGCCTCCAACAGAATACACATTTGTTCGCGCAAGCCAAACTAGGAGTTGCTTCCATACATCTGTAGAATATGCAAGGAAATAAAATATTTCCACCAGTCCAGCATAAATGAAAACCATTTCTATCTAACAAGAAGTGTTCTGAAGGTGCATCTCTAGATTCCATATTTTTTTTATAACTTCATTAGAGAAAAATTGTTCAAACCATTTTATCTCAGAGACTACCATCCTCCTAATTAGCTAGCAACGTATACAATTTCCTCAATAGTTCATCCAGAGCCTTGCTACTTCAATCATGCAAAGTTCAGAATCTTTTGTTCATTACAACCTGTTGCTAAATGAAAGTTTCATTTGACTCTGCTCTAAAAGCATTCACATAGCTTCATTATCCCATGATAATAAAATAAAACAAGCATAAGAATATTGTCTGACAACTGTATTTTACATATCCATATCTATCCTGAAACTAATAATAAACCAAATAATGAATGAACTTCAACAAAAAGCAAACAGGAAGATTTATTTTTCATGAAGTTTGTTTGCAGCATTAAGATAGGTTGATTTCTAACAGGAAAATAGATATTTTATCTATGATATTGTTAATTGTTACATTATCAACAAAAATTGACTCTTAACTAGTGTCAAGCTATGTTCAAAAGCATGATTACATGTTGAAGAGAAAAAGGTACAGCAATTATATTTGGCAAAGATCTCTTGCTCAAATATTTAGCTACTAATGCTCTTATATCTACCTCCAGCATGAATAGAAACAACTATACAATCCATCAGCCACTGCACTAGTTAAACTTTCTTGCACCCAACTTGACAGAATTCCATTTCTAGACTTTAGTGAATTGTTGAAGGACAATGAAAAATTGCAACAATTAAGTATCCGAAAATAAAAATTAAATGATTCAAATTTTCTTCAGTAAATATTGCACTGTGAACTAGTCGAAAACTATGAAAACCAGAAGCAAGATTCAACAGTAAAACTTTCACCTAGTAATCTGCAAAAGCAATTAATGGTTATCCTAATTAACTAGTTTATTTTGTATTCCTATCGTTTAATACAAAAAAAAAACTGGCAATATGCATTCCGTATATGGAGTAAAAAGGGGAGAAAGGACTCAAAAAAAAAGTTAATCACAAAGAAAGTGCAAATACACGCTATCCCATAGCCTAAACAAGGAAAATAATATGGATCAATTTCAAATGCAACAAATTTTACGGGTTGGCACTATGATTTGCTGGTTTTCTTTCATACAAGGTATTAAAGAGCCAAAATAGAAGGGACTAATGGGTCAAAAGACTAAACAGGGGGAAAAAAATACAACGAGGATAACAAAATTTACCACTTGGGACGCCTACGGAACATTATCTAGGGTTTGTGAGGCATTAAGATGCTGTTTTGGGGGGGGGGGGGGGGGGAAAATCTTTCCCCACAATAAACAGGCAACAAGATTCTTTTGACTGCGGGTCATTGTTAGGATGAAAGCAAAATCTAGATTCAAAACGAACGATAACCCACAGATTCAAGATTGAAGCCGGCAAATCGCACGCGATGCAGTGAGGTCGATTATCTATAACTAAAAGTCAACAAACATCAGTCCCTTAGAACCCACAGCAAGGAACGACCTAACTGTCAATAGAAGCTTAGGTAGTTCAAACGATCGGAATGTTTTCTCGCCCAAAATTGAAGCAACAACCCAGATCTGTAAGTAAAAAACATAAATTACCCGGGGATCAAGCGGCAACGCGAAATGACAAAAGGAGTTGGGAGCGAGGAGAAGACGGCAGACTTCGTTCCCTCGTTCTTCTCTACTGCCGCTGCCTCTCTACTGCCGCTTCGTTCCCTCGTTCTTCTCTACTGCCGCTGCCTCTCTTTCCTCGTTCTTCTCTACTGCCGCTGCCGCTGGGGTTCAGTTTCCACTCGACGGACGAAGAGCTCGTGGAGGATACTTCTTGGTGGTTAGCTAGGAGAAGATGACGAGGGAGGTGGAGAGGAGAGGACGAGGGAGGTGGAGGGAGGTGGAGGGAGATATTTCGCGGAGAAAAAAAGCGCGGAGAGATTTTTCGCGAGCCGCCAAGGGTTGGCAATGTGTTTTTTATTTTAATGGGAAATACAACAACGCTTTAAAAAAACGCTTTTGTAACAACGTTATCTTTCATCCGAAACCACAACACTAAGCACATCGCATCATTATAAAACGTTATCGTTATTAAAAAGTAAAACACATAGACAACGCTTTTCACTAAAAACGTTGTAAAACAAAAAAAGACAACGTTTTTTTTAAAAAACGTTGTCGATTGGGCGTTGTTGATTGCAAAAATTCTTGTAGTGGATATTAGGTGACATCAAAAAGGTTCCACTGCTCCCTGAAGATGGAGGTCCTGTTGAGGCTGTAAAAGGAAATAAAGACTCATCAAAAATAACATGCCGAGATATATATATATATATATATATATATATATATATATATATATATATATATATATATATATATATATATATATATATATATATATACGCCCTGTTGGAATATATAGACAACAGTAGCCATGGTGCAAATTACTATAACCAAGGAAAACACATTATTGAGAACGAGGATTTAGTTTATGTTTAGAGTAAGGTTATAGCCATGGATAACATGCGCAACCAAAGATACATAAAAAGGTATAGTTAGGAGTTTGATTGAAGGGTTTTTCTATGGGACATTTATGTTGAAGTAATGGAGTAGGCAGACGATTAATAAGATAAACTGTAGTTTGAACCGCGTCATCCCAAAATTTAAGTGGAATTGATGCATGATTGAGAACAACTAATGCAATTTCAATTATATGACGATGTTTCCTTTTTGTAGAGCCATTTTGTTCAGGAGTGTGAGAACACTAGACTCGATAAAGGATGCCAAAAGAGTCTAGATGACGATGAAGTGCTTGATATTCTCCACCCCAGTCAGAGTGAAGAGAAAGAATTTTACGATCAAAGTAACATTCCACGTGCCTTTGAAATTGACAAAATATATTAAAAAGATCAGATTTTCGTTTCATGAGAAAAACCCAGGTAAACCTACTAAAATCATCAATAAAAATCACATAATAAAGAAAACCTTGATTTGACAAAATAGGAGCAGGACCCCAAACATCAGAATGAATTATTTCTAAAGGAAATTTAGACATATGAGAAGAAGAAACAAAAGGTAATTTATGACTCTTCACTTTCAAACACGCATCACAAGAATGAGATGAGGAAGACAAAAGGGTTAGTAAGTTAAACCGATTAATAACTTCTTGAACGATACGGAGAGATGGATGACCAAGACGTGCATGCCAAGAGACTTTATTTGTACGTTCTCCAATAAGCGCTTTGGCGGATGTAGGTTGTAGGTGATAAAGACAATCCCTAATTTCTCCTCTGAGCAGGGTCATTTTGGTAATGGGATCCTTCACAAGACAATAATGAGGGTGAAATTCAAAAAACACATTATTATCAAGAGCAAATTGACGAACTGAAAGTAAGTTCTTAGTGATAGAGGGAACATGGAGTGTGTTGCGCATGTGAAAGAGACGACCAGATGAATTAAAAAATGTGTTACCAAGGTGAGCAATTTGCAAACCTGAACCGTTGTCTATTTGTACCTTGTCAGGACCATGATAGGAGGAGGCTTCTGTAAGAATATCATAATTCGGTGTAACATGATGAGTCGCGCCAGAGTCTGGATGCCACCCCGGGTTTGAAGAATCTGCCATTGATATATAAGGATTGCTTGCAATAGAGAATGCTCCTGGATGAGATGATGAAGTTGATCTTGACGCTTGAGTAGAGGATGCAAAACCTCCAATAAAATTAAAATCAAATCTCTTATAACATTGATGAGCAAAGTGACCATTCTTAAGACAGATCTGACAACGACCTCGGCCTCGTCCTTGACCTTGTCCTCGTCCACGTCCTTGACCTTGTCATCGGCCTCGACCTCTATTTCGTTCAACTTGATTTCCTTGATCGTGTGGAGGATGGGTAGTACTATCAATTTTGTGTGTTGCATGTGCCGAAAGAGCGAGAGTATCTGAGACCCTTTGAGATTGAAATTGTAGAAGTATCTCGTGTGAAGATAACAAGCCATGAAGAGTATTAAGGGACACTTAATCCATGCGAGTAGTTATGCTGGGAATAAAACTGTCATATTGAGGCCCCAATCCTGCAAGAACATGGATAAGTAAATCTGAATATGAAATTGGATGGCCAATCGCAGCTAAATTATTGGCAATGGTCTTGATTAATTGCATATATTCATTGATAGACTTGTCTCCTCTTTGCACCGATTGCAATTGCATGCGAAGTTGAAGAACACGTGCTTGAGAGTCCGAAGCAAAGGTTCGGCCAAGAGCTTCCCATATTTGCGAGAGCTATCAAGCCCTACAATTATAGGAAGTATAGATTCATCGATCGTCGAGATTAACCATGTCATAATAAGTTGATCCTTCTTGCTCCAAATAGCATAGTTTGCATTGACTACTTCTGATTTGGGAGAAGTGTCATCAACAACTCCAAGTAGATCATGAATACGGAGTAGTGAAAGAAACTGCATCTTCCAAAGCATATAATTATCATTGTTGAGTTTGATGGGTAAATAAGATATGGCATTTAGAGGCAAAGAAGAAAGTTGTGTCGTAAAATTTGTTTCTGTGGTGGATAACGGAGATGACTGTTCCGACATTATATAAATAAGAAGATGAATTGGCGACTACCGATAACCTTCCAAATAATATAAAATTCTGATGTAAAATAGAAAGCTACAATGAAGCTTTCCTCATGCAAGAGAAGTGCAATCAAATCGCAAAACAGAAGGAAAGGGAATTAGATGCAAATCAAAGCTACGGTTTTCAAGAAAAAAAATAGAGAGACTGGAGAGAGAGAGAGAGAGAATTTGGCGATTCTTTGTGGAAGCAAAAATCGCTCTGGAAAAAAATTGAGGAAGGGAAAATCGCTCTGATACCATATAAGAAGAAGAAAGAGATATAAACCAATAATGAATCTTATTCCTGATGTGCAATGAAGAATACAATATATATAGATGTCTATAAGGACTTAGTCAATTGACCAATTCTAAAGACATATTAATAAGAAATTATTATGTCATAAAGGAAATATTGATTATGGCTTATTTTTCTAATAAATCTCTTTTAGAAGGAAGTGTGGCTAGCTGATCGGACTAGTATGATGGTGAAGAAGCTTAGTTCCTGCGGGTCCTCAAACCCGTTACTGTTCTTTTTAGTGGTTGCCAGGGACCCTTTGGGGGTTGTGTTAAGCCCCTAGGAAATTTCCCCTTAGCTTTATCCTTCCCCAAGGACTTCTGTGGCTTTCGAGGTACCATAATGATATCTGCCCCTTCGTTATAAAGGAGTGTGGCTTTCTTTGATGGCGACAGGGTAGTTCCGCGAATACCTCGTCGCCACATGCCTCAACGGCCACCTCCCCGACTTCCTTCTGACGTGCACCGCTATAGCGGGCTCACGTCAGGCGACTACCCCTGGGGCAACACTGATGCAGCAGTTTCTTACTTTCCACGTGTCTCTTCCCTATTGCAGCCATGCGAGCGGCTTCTTGGGTATAAGAAGGGAAGGCGAGGATGTTCAGCCAACTTCTGACTTCGTGGCTGGGTGCACCTCGTCTTCTTCTTCTTCCCTAGGGATTCTTTTGCACGTAAGTAGTTTTGTCTCCTTCTAGTTTCTTAGGGATCATGGAAGCTACCGAGCAGAATGGTATGAGTCTATTTCTTCGAGAGCTAGACCGGAGGCTCTGCAGGTAGCTATCGAGGCCTACGAAATCCTAGCCGAGATGGCGGTGGTTATCCCCAAGGTAGACTAGACGCCAGTAGAGCCTCCCGCAGGCATGCCTACTTTCTTCTTAGAACAGGTGGAGTTAGGACTCCGTTTTCCCATTCCCCCTTTCTTCATGAGTATAGCCGCCTATTTCGATATACCTCTACATCAGATGGCTCCCAATGCCTTCGCTCAGATGGGAGAGGCGTAGTCGGATGGCTGGGTTCTATGCCGGATCTACAAGAAGAGCAGCTGCCAATTACAAGCGACCAGCAAACGATAGAGAAAGAAACAAGTCCGTTGTGGAAGACCTGACGCCGAGTACTACCGAGAGCAGCACCAACACAAGCGATCGCCAGACCTACTACATCTGTAAAAGATTTCTTGGCAATCTCATTGCTGCTAAATTGTCTGACATCCGGAGCGACCAATTGGACGTCGAATTTCCAGTTTTGTGGCGAGCTTTTTTTTTCGTGATGGCAATGATCGAGCAGAGGTTCCAGTTGCTTCATCAATAATTTTCGTACCCGAAAGATGTGAAGAGATTTTTTTTTAAAATTTGTTTAAATAATCAGATAATTTAATATGGATTTTCGGACAATCAAATATGAAAATAATAATCTTATTCATGCCCAACTCAAATGATAAAAGACAATTCATTCATCTTAACATCCCCACTAACTCATCTTAGAATTAATATGGAAGAGATAAATCATAAAAATTATTAGTCTAAACAGTAACTAATATATAAAGAAAGATAGATTCATAGTTTGGATATATATATATATATATATATATATATATATATATATATATATATATATATATACACAGAAGTGATCCGCTGTGGATCACTTCTGCGGACCGGCTGCGGACGACGCTGCGTGGCATCACGCGTAGCGCATCACGTCTTCGTGGCCTGAAGCCAGCGTGGAGGAAGCCGCGTGATTTCATTTTCGCACAAAAGCTCCTCGCGCCCGCCCGAACTTGCGAACCCTAATCTCTCTCGCGAACCTCGCGCAACTCCCTCTCTCGCGCCTGCCCCTGCCCCTCTCTCGGCGATCCCCCACCGCGTCGCCTCCCTCTCTCGCGCCTGGCCCAATGTAGAGGTTTTAGGGCAAAACCTCATCGCGCGACATCATTTTCGTAAGAAAACTCGTTGGCGCCCGCTCGAAGCCCTCGTTCTCGCAGCGAACCTTAACCCTCCTCGCGGCGATCCTTGGCGTCCGCAGCTCCCCCTGCATTCCTCCTCGTGGCGATCCTCGGCGTTTCTCCTCGCGGCATCATTTTCGCAACTGCAAATCCCCCTGTGTTCCTCCTCGTTGCCGGCTTCCCCTGCGTCGATCTCTCTCTCTCTCTCAACCGCAGCTGAGCTTCCCCTGCGCCGATCTCTCTGGTCATTGATAGCGTCCCCGAGCCCTCCCTCCTCATTGCCGCCTGCGCCGAGCCTCTTCACAAGGTAAATTTCTCGCTTATCCTGCTTCGGCCTACCTTCATCGTGCTCCCTACTTCTTCCCCTATCTTCAAGCTACTGTTTTTTGCCCTAATTATCTCCCCGGCAAGCTCCGCCCTAAATCCTGTGTGCTTCGCCCTTCTCCTTCTCGATCGCGTGCCAAGATCAGCCCCGGCGAGCTTCACCCTTCCCCTTCTTGATCGTGTGCTCGATCGCGTGCCAAGATCAGCCCCGTTCTCTATCGCGTGCCCTAATTGCAAGGCTTGATTACTTGATGCCCTAATTCTAATTTTCAAATCAAATCACATGTATAGTTTATGTAAATTCTGATATAGTTTGTTTATGCCCTAGTTCTCTTTCAAATCACATGTATAGTTCTCTATATCAATCATATCTCAATGGAGGTTACTCATGTTCCTACTTCCTATTGGAATGGTAAAATATCAAACTGATATTTTGTATAGTTCTCTATACCAATGGAAGCCTATTGGTACAATTAATTAATTTGTATAAAATTTATAGTTTATTCACAAGGAATTCTATTTATGTGGTGTCCTATCACCTTCTATTGCCTTTCAATATTTTGTATAATGTTGATGTGCATCTATGGTCCGGCTTGTGCATCTACGATCTAGGTTAATCCTGTTTTAGTTTTACTCATTCTTATCGTCAAACATTACTTCGTTTATAAAAGTTTATCCATATCACGTGAAATTTGTCAAAATTTTCATACTAGGTTGCTATTGAATGACATCTTCAAGTAACAGCAGCATCGACCATACCAAATTTGAAACTGTACGATACAGTGAATGCGGACTAAGAGCATTAGTCCTAGTCTCTAGATCAATCAAGAACCCAGGGAGACTATATTATGGATGTAAGCAGCATGGATGGTTAATGTGGGTGACGTCTAATACTGGATTAAATGAAGACATTAGTCGCACACATTTTAGAATGTTGTCAACAGTAGAGTTAAGAGTAGGACGTGAACACATTGCTTATCCTTGACATAATATGGAAAATTGGAATGTACCGTTTATGGTCTGGATATTAGTGATAGTAAACTTAATTCTGTTAGATGTATACTTGTTTTGTTTGTTAGTTGGTATGGTTAAGTAATGCAAGTGTTGTAATGTGATAAAAATATTTAATTTTGTTTGTTTTGTTTGTTTATTTGAACAATGTTTTTTCAGCATCTTAATTAAGTTATTAATTTGGTTTTTATTTTTCGAGTTTGTTAGCAGTCATTTAGCCACGGGTAGACTTCTTAATCCATTTTAAAAAAAAAGTGTTCCATGTGATTTCACAATATTAGCAATCCAACCGACCATGAGGAAGAAGACCAGGTGCACAGGAAGTTTCCTAATCTTCATAGTGTGATAATAAAATTTGCATGTTAAATATTTTATTTTACATACAGAGGAAATTAAATACATCTACTGACTGACTCAATAAAAAGAAAGAAATTAAAATCGAGTTTAAGGTTTTGTTTTCTGAAAAATAATCTGGAATCTCAACCCAAAAGCAAAATTCAAGAAGTTTGGTCCTTTCAGCATCATCTGACAAAGGCCATCTACGAGAGACATCAATAAGATCATTGATCTCATTGTAGGTCCCCTTCAAAGAAAATTCATTAGGAAAGTCTTGGTCTGCAATCTCCCCATGCTGGGGTAAAGAGGAAGAATCCAAGTTTTCTTTAGCAGTCCAGTACTCAGGCGAAGACTCTTTGTCCTTGCGGCTAGTGTCAGAGTCTGCATCCTTCACCGACGAAGGGTGCTTCAGCTGTTCTTCCTTTAGAATCTTCACGGCCAAAGCAGCATCAATGGGCTTCCAACTCCCATTAAGAAGCATCTCAATCCATTAAAATCAAGTTTAAGGTTTTGTTTTCTGAAAAATAATCTGGAATCTCAACCCAAAAGCAAATTCTACAAGGTTTTGTTTTCGTATCACCAAATTCTATGCCTTCTACATAAGTTGGGGTGGTTTTCTCTTGTAATCTAGAATCAGAGCTCAAATTCACAGATGAATTAACAACAAAGACAGCATCAGTGTGATTGTTTGGGTAAGCCACGGCATTTTTGGATTGTTCTGCAAGGTGCTTTTCCTTTGGTACTCCAAGGTCTCCTCAAGTTTCCTTTCTTCAGCCTCGAGTTCTACTCTGCGTTTAAACTCCTCTTCTTGCTGTTTCAAGTAATCACCAGTTGATACAATAAAATCATGCTCCAAGGAATCAGCATCTACAACAGACTCACTGCAAGAGAATGGAACATACTTCACAGCGTAGCAGACAGAATATGTAAAACAAAGTAAAAAAGGAAATAAAAGGACAGCTTACTATCTGATAAGCAGACATCTGATAGGACTTATCAAAATGATCAAATTATTAAGAAACCTGGTGAGCATGAACTCACTAAAAATAAATTCCCCAAACTGTAACATTAACTATCTCACTACAAACTTTATTTTATCATAATTTTGTGACAATACTTTGGCAACTAGTGGTCTAGTGCAACACCATAAAATAATAGGAACTGTGATGTGTTAGGCCACAGAAAAAAACATGAGAGAAAAAAACATCACAGGTAAATGATGATTATCAAGTTATGAGTGGACAAGGGATGTGCTTACGATTGTTCAGAAGTATCCTGATGATCCAAATACTGATCAATATAGGCCGCACTCTAATGTAAAGCAAAAAATCAGCAAGAAAAAGTTACACACATCAAATATACACACAAGAAATATAGAAAATGAAGGAGACAAGTTATAAAGACCTTCTGATCTTTACTTTTCCTATTATCTTTGCTCTTCTTCTCCTTTGATTTTTCATGTGCATGATTGGTATCATTTCCTTTGTTTACATTCTTCTTGTCATCCTGTGCAAGCTCTGCTAGGAAGGCATCTCTTGCAGTATCAGACTTCTCTCTAGCATCTTTATCTACTAAATCCTCCAAATGAAACTGTTAAAGACAAGCAATAAAAAGTTCCAACTAATCAACCGTATTACGGAACCAAATATGTTGACATTTTCACAAAAGATGAAGAAAATAAGTGAACAGACCCGAAGGAAAGATTTCCCAAGTGGCAAAACAACAGTGCGATAATCCAAGGCTGAAGCAGTCCCAAGCTTCGCCTCTAATTGCTGCATACCAGTCACATTGCGCATGATCCTTGCATCAATCTTGTTAAGCTACATGCAACAAGACATGGATGAAGTTCAAAGAATTGGAAAATGGTAGCCTTACACAAAATAACCAGCAAACCTCCACAGAAAGTTGTTCCTTCTGCCTCTGGATTGCTATTCCTACACAAGTATCTGTTTGCTGCAAGTAATCATGCATCCTCCAATCATCACCTTCATCACAATCCAAGTCACACAATCGAGAACCTGTGCTAGATAAAGCCTCATCATACCTAAATTGTGACACATTCAAGACTTGTGCCTCCTTCAAAACATTAGAAATAACTTCCAACTCAAATCTGCATGAATCAAATATAATCTATGAGCATGTGACATTCTGGTCCAAACTTCAAATGGTCAAATTATCATGACTTCAAGGCAAAATATTTATGACCTCTAATCCATAATGCTAGCAAATGGAGCTGCAGTCAAGAACAAGGCCAATTGGAGACTTGAGAAGGGACCTTTGGGAAGCACCATTGAACATAAAACCACCTGCATTGCTTTAGAAAGGCCACTTGGAAGAGCTGAGGTTCAAAACCAAAATACACAAGCAATAATACAGCACAACCAAAATTACCGATCAGAGATCCTGTAAGACTCATTAACCCAAATGATAATAGATTAACCAAAATTACTGATCAACAGTTTACTCTAAAACAGTTTTCAAATTCAACAGTTTACTCTAAAACAAACATCATATCAAAAACATCGAATACAATCTGAACAGCTAAAGACAGATATCCAGATACAGAAGCAGATACTATCAAATCAATCCATCATGATATCAATCGAAGAATCCTAGCGCATGTTACTAGAACCTGCAACATTAAAGCCAATTATTGGTTGCATTTTCTCAATGAAACACTATAATTTAATAAATTTAAACTATGACAATACCTGCTATAGATGGCAAATCTGGTTTATATGTGTCAGCACTGTTATAATTATTATCTTCAATTGATCTGATGATTAACACATTAACATATTTACAAAATGTAATCAAATAAGTTTGTATATGCAAGTAAAATTAAAATAAATATGAATTCTTATTGGGCATATACCTTTACTGCAAATTTGGACAATTGCGCTTGTCATGTGACACTCCTCGATGCCCACATCCATGACATAACCTAGAATTTGAGCGTGATTTCTCCTTCGATGATTTCATTCTCTTCCCACACCCCTTTGTTCTAACCGAAGAAGGATCAAGAATACCAAGGCTCTCATCTATGGATTTTCTCCTTTGACTTTTATCACTGCATGTTGGACTAATGTTCATCTCTTGAAGTTTCTTATGCATACAATCAAATTGCTCATCCAAGAAGGTTGTCCCCTCATTTGTCAAAGATGCATGATCAACTAATACTGAAGCTTTATAGGATAACCTCGAGTGTCTTGACATCAACAACTTTTCTGGATCTGTATCATTGATGAAATATTGCTCTCCTAAAGCATATGTTGCTCCAACTTTTGCATTACGTGTCCATCGTTTGAGTATATATGTATCAGGCAACTGAAAGACTTGGTTGAGGCGGAAAAAAGCTAACATATGTCTGCATGGAATCCCCTCAAACTCAAATTTCGTACAGCTACACTAAATGAAATCCTTTTGTTTGTCATGTGTGAGCACCCTTGGTTTGGAGGAAGAAGAACTATCAAATTTCATCACATGATAAACCACTGAGTCAACTCCTATAAATATTGATTGCACATAATAGCCATGACTCTCACTCATTTCACTTTGAAACTTCAGCCATTTCTTTTTGGTGTACAGCTTAACCATTTGAGTTTCCATTGGAAAAATTGTCTGAATTTTAGGAATCTCATTCATATCAATATGGTCCGCAACTAATTCATTGTGACTTTGATGTCTCAGTGCTCTATTAAAACGGGTGATAAAATCCATCAATGAATTCTTATTTGAGACATATTTCTTAAAAAATGCATGTGAGCCTTCAGATCTTTGGCTGCTAGTCATTCCAGCACAAAATACATTGCTAAAATATGCTGGCACCCATTGTGTCGCAATTCATACATTAAGGACAACCAATCATTGTTCTCCAAATTAGCACACTTAATAGTCTCTTTCCATGACTTCTCAAAATCAGCAGGTGTTGTAGAATTGGCAATGACATTCTTTATGCTTTGGTAATGGTCTCGAAAAGTCAAAGGAGGTAATTTTTTCGGGAATTTATTCAGTATGTGCCACAAACAATATTGATGCACTGTTTGAGGGAATACTTGTGCAATAGCTTTTGTCATAGCAGGATCCTGATCAGTGATTATAACATTTGGTGCTCCTTTAGGCATGACTTCTATGAACTTGTTAAGCAACCAAACAAATGAATCAGTTTTCTCATCACTTAGAAACCCGCAGGCAAAAATAATAGTCTGATGATGGTTATTAACTCCCACAAATTATGTAAAAATTAATTCATATTTATTGGTGTTATATGTCGTATCAAATACAACAATATCACCAAATACGCTGTATGCCCTCCTTGATATATGATCTGCCAAAAAACATCTAATAAATCTGTTATCCAAATCAGTCTCATAATCAAAGAAAAAATCTGAATTCTTCTCTTGTTCAGATGTGAAAAACTTGATGAGTGTTTCGGCATCAATACCCTTTTGTTCTTCCCTTAAATTTCTTTCAAAATTTCTAATATCTCTTTCTGTGTAGCCTACCCCCTCAGGACCCCCAGACTCTATCTCCAACAATCTCATTTGTTGACAAGTTGGTACATTTGCCTCAGAAAACTGTTTTGCCAATGTTTTCTTTCTACCGAAACATTACGATGTGAGCGTAGTAAATGTACTTTTGATGGAGTCGAGAGTGGATGATTATGGGGCTCTGTGAAGTTACTGACAATCCAATTAGGCCCAGTCTGTTTCTTGATAAATGTAATATTTGACTTGCAACCTGTTCTAACTGTGCCACGTGCTCTTTCCCTTGTTAGTTGATCAACTTGTGAATGTTTCATCCGAAGATCTGCATGGCCTTCTTTAAAGCATACCATTTGTTTCCACGTGACTTCATTTGTTATCTTATTTTTCTTGCTCGTGTGCATCCTTGAACTAAATCCGGCTTCCCGTGCATATTCGTTATAGAATGCATATACCTCCTCTAGTGATGAAAATTCCATTCCGATTTTTGGCTTTCAATCTTCTGTAACTTGCGGAATGTATTCTTGATCATCAACTATATTTCCTTTCATTTCTGGGCGTCCCCACATAATATTAGATAATAGATAAGCAATTTGATGAACATGAATAAGCAAAGATTCATTAAAAGCAAAGATTCATTAAAACAGCTTGACCAACTAATAAAAGTTTGTTTCAGCAACATGTCTGACATTGTCTATTGTCTTTCAAAAAGCAAATGTCTTGAAGTATCCAAATACTTAACAAAATGCAAGATAAAAACTGTTCACTACCACGCTGGTTTGTCAGCTCATCAGAGAGTTGCTGCTCAGAGGTAAAATTAGCAAACATGCATTATTTTCAGCAACATGCATTATTTTCTACCAGAATATAATCTGGAAGGGCTGGAAGAGATAATCTTCCAGCAACATGCATTATTTTCTATCAAAAGAAAGACTTCAGTGGTATACTGTGAAGGTTCTAAAAGGGAGAGGTTTAAGACATCAATGGATCAAGCAAAGAAAACATGCATTTGCTTACACTAGTTACATCATAGAATTTGTCTAAGGTTATAGGAAGCGTTTGAGTTTCAAGGCACTTCCAATTATAACACTAAAGCTAATGGCTCTTCATTTTGACAACGCATAGCTAATATGACTTATTTACTAATGAGCTAGCCCCTTCAACCTTCATTTACTAGTATTACACGAACAATTCATGTAGAGTAAGCAAATTATTCATGCAAATATAATAATTAGCATCATTAGTGTTGAATATAATGTTATATTGCAAAAAAAACAGCCGAAAGAGGTCTACACTACAACCAGCAAGAGAAGTTTTTGCAGCACAAGTAGGCACAAAATCGCACAAAACAGCAAGCTCTAGGGTTTCCGTAGAATATGGCACGAGCTCTAGGGTTTCCGCAGAATATACCTTCTGCTGCTTTCCCCAGAATATGGCACGAGCTCTAGGGTTTCCGCCGGCGGGAGGGATCCTCTTGTTTCGCCTAGGGTTTCCGCTCGCAGGATCCTAGCGCAGTGCCGAGGGATGGGACGGCGTCGGCACGAGCTCAGTGGCACGCTGCGGGACGCGAGGGCAAGGGCGAGGCCGAGGGCGAGGGTTCGCTGCGGGAAAGAGGGAAAGAGAGCTGCGAGAAAGAGAGTTGCGGGCGCGAGGGTCAGGCGCGAGAGAGGGAGGCGACGCGGTGGGGGATCGCCAAGAGAGGGGCAGGGGCAGGCGCGAGAGAGGGAGTTGCGCGAGGTTCGCGAGAGAGCTTAGGGTTCGCAAGTTCGGGCGGGCGCGAGGAGCTTTTGTGCGAAAATGAAATCACGCGGCTTCCTCCACGAAGACGTCGCGACGCCACGCTGGCTTCAGGCCATGAAGACGCGATGCGCTACGCGTGATGCCACGCAGCGTCGTCCGCAGCCGGTACGCAGAAGTGATCCGCAGCAGGTCCGCAGAAGTGATCCGCAGCGGATCACTTCTATATATATATATATATATAATTGAAAGATAGATAGCTGACAGAATTTACTCACTGAATCTCGTGATTACATGGTTTCATGCTTTAGTCATCGGTCCGAGAACTATTGGTGCCTGACTCAAATATCTTAATATGATATTGATTTTCAAAATATCAACACAAATACACAGCAGTTGAATTTTAGCGTTGATTTTCAAAAAATTAATATCACAGTTCTTTAATGTTTTTTAAAATCCGCACTTGAGTTACCGTTGATTTTGATACTGATTTTTTTTAAAATTTAAAATTTTGATTTATTTGAGTTTCTCGTATTAGAATTTTTAAAATGGAAATGGAATGATTTTATAAAAAAAGTTAAAACTTTGAAATCAACGCCAGTTAAAACTTTCAGTTTGATGGATTAATTTGATTTAATTAAATTTTGGTCACTCATAATAGAGGACGAAGGTGATATGCCATTTAATGGATATGAAAATGAGATGAAAATTATATTTAATAACTATAATTAGAATTCTATATGGATTTTTTTAGTCTTTAATATGCCATTTCAATATCACATCAAAAATATAAAAATCAACTATTATTTTCACAATCAAAACATCTCTATAATTTTTTTTAGATCAACTATTAATATCCCATACCCAATTCGATTTTTTTTTTGTTCATTTTTTTTAATTTCACAAACCTCTCTCCCGAAAACGCATTGTAGATGATCTAACTTTACGTGCTCAGTCGACGACTACCACCTTCAAGCACGTAACGTTGCAGCCTACGAGAACATGAAAAGGACAAAAACAACGCCCAACTCAAGACAATTTCCATAATCTAATTAGTTACGAATTTTATTTTATTTATTCATTTTTGGCCGTGACGGTTGCTTGGGCCATCGTATACCGTCAATAACTTGTGCATTAATTGTCACAGACAAAAATGATAATGTGTTTGCAACTTGCAAGTTATATGGAGTATATTAATTAACCTTATAAGGCAAGGTCTTGTTTATTGGAATTTGGTAGTTAGTGAGTAGCGTGCAAATAAACTTGGCCTAAGAACATTTTCAATGTAAAATAAAATTTTTAATCATTAAAGATGTGAGGTTTGAGATTTATAATTTAAAAGTAATAGTGAAAACTAAAAGGGAAAATTTTCATAAACTTCTCAATCTCAAACTCATCTTTACATGTAGTCCTCATTCGAAAATTTCTTTACATGTAGTCCCTGACAGGATTGACAAGACAGTTTTATGAGTATTAATTGAAAAAAATTGAGTATAAAAGTTAGAAATTGAGTATGTAAGGTTACGTCAACCACATTAAGAAACTGTATACTCAAATTCCCTAAATTAGTACTAAATCTCAAATAATTTATACATAAATCTTTACAATGTATATTCAATTTTTACTCTTTTATACTCAATCCATTAGAAAGTGAATGCAAAGAATTTATCAAATAAGGAGTGCATGTAAAGATCAATTTGAGATTGGGGAGTTTTCTACAATTTACCACTTTTATTTCGAAATTGATATAATATATATGGAGTCATACAATTGCATAGTATGAATTGTATTTAAAAAAATTCATTTAGAACTCTAACTATTAAAAATATTTTGATAAATTCATATATTATCAACGCCATATATTAGATCATGAAAGAAAAATTCATTTAAAACTTTACCTATGGAATATATTCTAACTCCATGACAAATGATTCTTTCACGGCATTGCTTCGCCTTAAAGTCAGTTGGAGAGTTAATTTGGCTTTAAGGTTAGTCCCATGCTGATAGATATATTTGAGCTTTTTTTTTTATTAAAACCAACGCTAGTTTTTAACTTTCTTAAGACATTATTGTTTGTTTATGGACAAAAGTAATTCGAGCACCTTGTGACTTAAAGTGCACTTCAATTTTTTGTACATTGAAATGAATAACTAATTAGATCTTAATAATCCCTTCAAAATTTGTCCCACGAATATAAAAAAAATAATTCAGATATATAAATATTAAACGTATGATAGAGTAGAATACATAGATCAATAATTTTTGAAAATCATGTCCATCCTCCCCATGCGCTAGTCATAACATCCGAATTAGTAATACTCATGATTTATCTTTTTCATATTAATCCTGAAACGGATTGATAGGGACGCTGAATACTAACAATTCATCTTTTGCCACGAATAATTTCTGGAAATGAATCTCAAATTATTATCTCAGAATTACGCGCGTTGTGTTATATTTATGATAGAGATGAAAATAACGATATGGATTCGAATATTGTAGGAATAAAATGATTTTTTTTAAAAAAATATTTAAAATAATTGCCTCAAAAGACGTTAACTGACTTTGTTCTCTACCCCCACAGAAATTTGGAGGCTATGCCAAACAAAACCGACCCAGTTCATGAGCTGTTTCGGTGGTGGGACCAGGGATCGATATCCGAAGCCGAGGTGTCAAACGGCAGGAGGGAGATGGGGTGCGAAGCTTGCGGCAGCCTTCAGATCCCAACCACTGGAAACCCAAGCGCACGGCCCCGATCCCATCCACCGCCACGCGGCTCTGCCATCGCCGCCCCTCCTCCCCGTCGATGGCGTCAGCGTGATTTCAGCAGTCATGCCTTGGAAGGAAGATATGCTCCTCGCCTCCCTGCCTACTTAAACCCTTCCTGCTGCAGCGGCTCTAGACAGCGCTCCACGTTGCCTGACCACTCCGATTCCACGCTTCGTCCTTCCTTCCTGTTGGAATCGGGTAAAAGATCTGATTTTTTTGTCTCTGTCAGCTATATGGTTGTTTCGGCGGAGCCCTTCTCTTGTCCTTGTTGTCAATGATTTTTCGGATGCTAGTGTGTTAATACGACCTGCTAGGTGTTTTATTTCCATTGCAAAAAATAATGGGAAAAAAATAAAAAGGGTTGATTGGAGAATTGCCATGGAACGTTGGACACTTTTTCGATGTTATTATTTGTTCCGGAAGGAGTTGCCTTGATGACCAGTCAATGAGGTTCAGCTCTGGCGGGGATGACTACGTCGCTGAGAAACTTGGGGGGTCCTGCAAGAGTAACACAAGCATTAGGGGACACGCCGACAGGGGTCCAGCGGAATCCACTCCGACGCTCAAGTTAGTAGGTTGTCCGATTGGTAGTGAGAGAGAAAACTAGTATACAAAGATGAGAGATCATAACCCCTTTACCGGAGGGGTTGAACTACCTTTTATACTGGTGTCGGCAGACTAGTCGTGCCCCCTTTAGCGGCGTCACGTTTCTGATATCCAGGTCGCACCCCCCTGCTTTCGGTGGTAGAGGGGTATCCTTTGAAACAGTCTGCGTCGTTATCCCTTTCTATCTGGTTGGGACACTTGGGGCTCCCGAGGTCGGCTGTTGTGAGGACTCCGCCTCCCGAGGTGAGCTCGGGGGTCTCTGGGTGCGATATCTCCCGAAGTACTCTCAGGGCCTAACCTCTCGAGGAGGCTTCGCGAAAGTTTCCTATTCCCGAGCCGGCCTAAAAAATCGTGTCCTTTCTTCATCGTGTCGGCACGGATATAAATATTAAAAAAGAAGATATTTTGCTCTATCTCGTCCCTGTTCTGCCCTTCTTTAAATGCAATCTTGGTTGACCTTTGACCTTTCTTTCTTCGTAAAATGAAATAGTAGATTTTACCTGTTGAGTTGCAGCCTCGAACGAATGTTCATGTTTGATTTGTTTTCCGTATTTCTGCATTTTGGTTCGGACCTTGCTGCTCTTTAAATTTATCTTACTTCACTTTCTGAATGCATTGTTGCACTAAATCCTTCCTACTTCCTTTTACCTTGTTAAATTGAAGCATGAACTTACTGGATGCTTCATATTTGTTTCGTAATTCGTTGATTTTTATTTAACGGTGCATTGGAACTTTAATAGGGATTGAGGACTTTAATTTGAGTATGCTTGTAATTTTAACTTTTCTTCATTCCTATTTTATTAATACAGGCTAGCTTGGTCGCCGGGTTGTTGCTGTGAAAGCATGATGTGTGTGGGAGGGACATCTTCGGGTGCTTTTCTATGTCTTGTTTTTATGTTATTTGTTGTTCCTCATTGCCTTTCTCAAAAGCTGGAGGCCAACCTGTCCGCGCTGCTTACTATTGATGCTTCACCTCAATCTAATCATATGATTCCTGAGACTCTATTTGGTATCTTTTTCGAGGTCAGTAACATCATTTGGCTAAACAATTTGCTCTTAACTCTGCTCACACAAATATTAGGAAAGCCTCTTAGGACATGTCCAATTCTTGAGATTTTTGACCAGTGTTTATGCTGATCCTTTCCATTTGCTGTATTTATGTTACAGATAACGAACAAACAGGAATATGTTACTTTCAGATCATGTGTAATGATGTTAATTCTACACATGAGTTCAAATAGTTTTACTCTCAGTTTTGCGATGTAGGTGAATTTGATGATTTTTATTGTTCTTGTCAATTAAATTCAATTGTTTAAACTGCCTGTCGTTTCTCGGTTCTATATAAGCTCTATAACTTGTATTGTAAAAGATACACACATGCCACGAAAAAAAGGAAAACTCTTTTCCTTACAGCTTTTCGTTGCTAAGCTCAATCACCCTTGATGTCTGTCTAAGAAAAATTATTTTTGGCAATCATCTACTTAAGTGTAAATCCTGTTTAAGCTATGTAAGAAGTTCATACATGGTCTGTGTAAATCTTTCTATGTGGTGTCTAGGCTATGGCCCTTAAGGAGGTACTATTTAGACAATGCTATTGTTTATAGAAATTACGTGTGTATTTATTGAAATTTACTTGAATTCAGGAAATTAATCATGCTGGAGCTGGTGGGATATGGGCTGAGCTTGTGAGTAATAGAGGCAAGTTAAATAATCATCCTGAAATCTTAGAAGAAAAGTTTTAGTTGTTAAAAAGCATGCTCTAGTGGGTTGCCAACTAAATTCTTACTACATCTTTCCTATGATCACTATTACCTTTGACGAAGGATACATTTACATTACCTGAGTGCAAGGGAAGGTACTTTCTATTTGCATATGTAACAAACCTAGAGGTCACTGCATTATCCTTCTCTCAATGTTCAGTAACATCCAAAGATGCTACAAGTTTCTCTTACAATTTTTCCCCCTTGGACTGAAGGAAGCATTTATTAACTCACCTTACATGGGGCTCAATGGAAGGAAAAATCATGCAATAGAGGTTAATAGTTTGTATATATAGCTTGTTGGTTTGTTATCATGGACTGTTGGAAGAATTGACTCATAGCATGCCAACTTGTGCTAAGTTGATTTTGTTATCTAGTTTTCAGCTTTTTTGGTTAGTGCCATTACACTAGTGATGGACCTAGCAATTGGTACATTTTATTATTGTGTTGGATAGGAACAAGGATTACTTGGGTCACGAAATGACTTAGTATGTTTTATTATTGTGTCGGATTGGAACAAGGATTACTTGGGTCACGAAATGGCAACTCATTTATGGAAAGATATATACATGGTGTTTAGGAGAAGCATGGTGATAATAATGGGAGTTTGTTGAATTTCAAACTAGTCAAGGAACAATGGAATATGAACACAATTAGTTAGACCTACGGATTTTTGAGATCTAGAATTCTAGATTTAATTGAGTATCACTGAGGAGGTCTGAGGTTCCACATTTAGAAGAATAATCAGATCATTTTGCAATTTGATATATTGGATGATCTAGGAAATGCCAAATTGTATTGAAGTTTGTTTTGAGAGGCAGTGGATAGATCCCTATCTTCTTATGTCTTTAATTATGGTGGTTGGATGAAGGGAATATACAGTTCTCAATTTTTATGTTTTCTCAAGATTTTCACATCACCAATGTATTGCTATTGCAATCAAGTCAAAAAATGTCTATCTTCTAATGTTATAGACTATGCTTCCTACTTAATGGTATAAAAGTAGTGCGTTCATTTTAACTATGATTGCTATATCTCCTTTGATAATGTTAGAGGGAATGGCCTTTTACCACAATAATTCTGATCATTACACAAATGTGCAAATTGTGTTGCCAAATGGCATAATTTTTGTGTAAAAAGGAAAATAATATGGTGTATATGTAAGTATTAGATTCAGATATATGCACTATGAACTGATAAGCAATATAATTATACGCGCATACATGTTACCTTCTCTAGAACAGGTAAAGAACACAGACTTGTGTCTTGATATGTAAATGATGTCAAGCTGTTTGAACTAGAATTGATATGCTTTGTTTGACATCCGGGATACATATGCTAGTTATTTTTCCTCCACGTTTTGTCTCTCTTCTATATAGAGATTCTCTTTTCTTAAAAGTAGAAGGCTCATCATGTGTTCGTGGAAGATCTATAAATAGCACAAGTTTAGCAGATGTTCAGATTGATTCATATTGGAAATATTCATTTCAGGTTGTGTGGTTTTATATCTAGGACATTGTGTCGCCCAATGGTTTTCTTTTTAAATCTGTGAAAATGATAGGAGTGAACTAATGTTCAATCAAAATTTTGGAATATGATTTGATTTAATGAATCTTAATCCTTTATCATTTGTTAAATATCTCAGGTTTTGAAGCTGGTGGTCCTAGCACACCTTCAAACATTGATCCGTGGGCCATCATTGGAAATGAATATTCCATTTATGTGTCAACTGAGCGAACATCTTGTTTCACCCGTAATGAGGTTGCACTGAAGATGGAAGTACTCTGCGGCGATGGGGAATCTGTTGCCTGTCCTGATGGTGTGGGAATATATAACCCTGGATTTTGGGGCATGGTATGCATTATGGATTTGCTTAACTTGTTGATTACCTTTTGAATTAACAAGAAATTATACTAATCTGGATTTTACAGAATCTGTAATAGCCTTTTAGTAGGAGACATAAGACATTTCCTTATTTTTGCAGAGCATTCAATTCTCTTGGCACTGTTTCCTTTCATCTTTCTTCAAACATTTTGATTAGTACTCCATTTCATGGTGGCCTTATTTTGGGGAAGTGCTTATTTTTTAAAAATTTAATATGATTAACATGGTTCTATCAGCAGTTAGAACCGTTCATCTTAATACATGGAAATACACGATATCTGCATTCTTCGTCTTAATACATGGAAATGCATGCTATCTACATCTATAGTCTTAATACAGTAGGTAGAGAGCGTCAAGGTTTTGTCTGTTCTAGATTTATTAGGCCCTTCGCCTAATTATTTGACTAGACTATAATTACCAAGCAACTGATAAATTTCCTGTGTCTAACATTTCTTCCCATTGTTTTCTTATTGGCGTTCTTCAGAATATAGAAGAAAATAAGGTATATAATCTTATACTGTATGTAAGATCAGTGGACTCTATAAATATATCTGTTTCACTTACAAGCTCAGATGGATTACACAAACTGGCTTCTGCAAATATTGTGTGAGTATCTGTATTGGCTTAACCTGCTTAAGCATTTCTTATAGTCCTTCAAGCTTCAGATATTCTTAGATTAAAGTTGAATCTCCTTTTGTTATTGTTTTGGCAGAGCTGATGCTTCAGATGTGTCAAACTGGACAAGGGTGGAGCTACAGTTGGAAGCTATGGCAACAAACAGAACTGCGAGGCTTCAATTGACTACTACGAAAAAAGGAATTATTTGGTTTGATCAAGTTTCGCTCATTCCATTAGACACTTATAAGGTATGTTTTGTATAAAATATTCTGGGATCAGTTTTACTAAAGTGAAAGAAAATTTAATCAAGAGAAATCTATATGGAAAGAGGAAAATTATCAAAAGGGGGCACTCTAGAACCATCAGCAAAATGAGTTTCATAATTTGTAACTTAATGATTTGGTTAATCTGGGATCAATTTTACTAAAAGTGGAAGAAAATTTAATCAAGAGAAACCTATATGGATAAAGAGGAAAAAGACCTAAAAAAGGAGCACTCTAGAACCATCAGCAAAATGAGTTTCATAAGTTGTAACTTAATGACTTGGTTAAAACTCAACAACCCAAAGAGTATCTTATATTGTAACTTAATGGTTTGGCTAATATTCAAAACTCAAAGAGAAGTTAAACAAGCAGTAATCATCCAAGGATAAGTTAAAAAATTAGTTGAACATGAGGCAGTCTTACACTAAAGTCCTCATTTGGATCCTCTATCTTCGTAAAATTGGAGCCTTTCTATTATACAGGGACATGGCTTCCGTAAGGAATTGATATCAATGATCGAAAATTTGAAACCACGGTTCATTAGGTTTCCAGGTATGAGACTGATTTCATTGTAATTGAAATTTTATATGTCGGCTTATGTTTCCTATTTATAACTACTAATTTTTGTCATCTAAACAATTGAATCATTAAATCATATGAAATTTTAGGAAGCTCTAGATTATTTATTCTTGAATGGAGATATAGGCTGAGAACATGGAGAATATAAAAGTATTCATGGAAGATGTAAACTTGGGGAGGAAACAGATGGTGCATTAAGAAAAAAAACGATTAATGAGGTTGGGTAATGTCGAATCCTAATAATGATAGTGCATTAAGAAGCTTCACTATGATGAGCCCTAATAATGACAATAACTGAGAAGTGCATGGTACTTGGATGAAGAAGAAAGAACCACTGAGACGTAGCTTTCTTGGATGTAGAATGGAGAAAGAAGAAGCTTCCTTTTGAGCCCAAACTCGGTTGAGATAGGAAGAAAAAGCTTTGGAGATCTATGTCTTGACACGGAATAGAGGATGACAATGAAGTTCTTGTCCTGATGGGGAACAAATGAGAAGATGAAGGGTCATCTTTCTTTTGTGCTTGCTGAAGCTTCTCTTCCTCATGCTTATTAGATGTGGAAAATGGCATGAAACCCATCTTCCTCTTTGTTCATCATGAGCAAGGTTTGGGTATTGTATAGGTGGAATGCATGTTTTGCCCTTGTTGACTAGCACAAAATAGTTTTTTTAAACATTGAAGATATCTGTCCTAGAATATATTGGGTGCTTAACATTGAGAAGAATTTTGTTACTTGTGTAATCTTTGTGTCTTTTACGATGATGAGAAACTTATTTTAGATTCTGTTTCAACTTAACCTGATTTATGGGCCAATTCTTAGGAGGTAATGAAACATCCTCCAAAAAAGTTAAGGTAATTGAGATGAGAATGTTGATATAATTTCCAGTTCGGAAGAGGTAAAATAAAATGTTATTATTCATGAGCAATGAGATGACGCCTCAATCAAGATTACTAATTTGAGATTATTAGAAAGGGTACTTTCTCATCAGTTAATTTGCAGTTAATTTATTATTAGTTCCTTTTCAACTTTTATTATACTTATCATTATGGCTAAATGTATAGTTTACGTTTCCTAATTTGGTTTTTGAACTTATTTTATCTTCATATTTGTAGGAGGTTGCTTCGTCGAAGGTGAGTGGCTAAGGAATGCATTTCGGTGGAGAGAAACCATTGGTCCATGGGAAGAGAGACCTGGGCACTTTGGTGATGTGTGGATGTACTGGACCGATGATGGGCTGGGATACCTTGAGTTTCTTCAGGTTTAATTGGGAAACATTTTAGATTCAAAATTGGAACTTGGAGGTTCTAGTATAAAATAAGGTAAAGAAATTCTGTAATTCACCAAAGGTTTTTGTTGCCGTGATGATTTGTTGCAGCTTGCTGAGGACATTGGTGCAGCCCCCATATGGGTATTCAACAATGGTATTTTCATCTGCATAATAAATTAATTGCTTAAATACATAGTAGAATTTGGCACTTCTCATTTGTGCCATCTTAATTCAGGAATTAGCCATCAGGATCAAGTGGATACCACCAGCATTTTTCCTTTTGTGCAGGCATGTCTTGAACATATATCTTTATTGTCCGACCAATTTATGTCACAGTCACACATTACTTTCCACTCTGTGGTTAAATCTAACTAGTAAGGATTTGTTGGCTTAATAGACGCAACTGCACATAATATCTACAGTCTAAATGCAAGGACACTATACCTTCCTTTAATAGATTTTCTGCTTCACAATTTTAAATCATCTGTAAAAAGTATCTTCTAGAAATTTCTTATAACTTTGCTTTATTCAGGATGTTTTAGATAGTATCGAGTTTGCTAAGGGAAGTACTGATTCGAAGTGGGGCTCTGTTCGTGCTGAGATGGGACATCCAGATCCTTTTCAGTTAGAGTATGTGGCAGTTGGAAATGAGGACTGCTGGAAGAAAAATTATCGAGGTGTGTTATGTTCTGTTATTCCTATGGTCCTTGACATTCCTTGCCCACAACGGGCTGACCAATATATTGAAAATGAGATTGGCGTATGCTAAGGGCATTTTTACCAAATGAGGACCTTCTGACAATGTTGGCACAAGTCAAAGTTGACCGAGGTGGAGGAAATGACTGGAGAAAATGCCAAGGTGGACCTCCCAAAATGGGATGAATCACTGTAGTGGAAGCTCTCTCCCTATCAAACCAACAAGAAACCTCTCCATTCCTGCTGCACAAGGCCCCTGTAGGCCTTGGGATCCATGTTCACACTACCAAACAATAACACATGTCCAGGCAGGCTTTCTGAAGTTGCCATGTGCAACAAAATCGGCACATGCCCCGATCGATGGTGACATTAGCTAGTTGTCCGAATTGACGATGTGTCATTCTGTTGGGCAAATGTGAGTGAGCTTATCTAATGGTGAGGATTGTACACAGGACAAGCATCATCCTCAGTAAAGCGACAATCATCTCCCATATTCATGCTGGAATGGCATGTCATTGATCGATGCAACTGGCTAACATCAGCACTAGACACTAGGGCAAGTGATAATTTTGCTATCATCAGCACCAACACATGTGTCAATGTCATAGAACCCATCTAGACAGATGGCATCGTCTGGCGGTGGAATGCGGATCTCAAGGCCTATAAATAGGGCCTTAAGCAGCAGAAATGGAAAGGTTCCTCATAGGAGAAAGAGAGAGAAAACACATTTCCACCACATTGATTCATCCTAGTTTGGGAGATCCACCCATTTTCTCCAGTTCTTTCCTCCAACTTGGCCCTACTTTTGACCTTCTCTGGCATTGTCCTCGTCATTAAAAACTCTCTTAATAGTATACATGTATTTCTAACTAAACTAATAGTTAGGCATGTTAATTTATGTAATGGGAGACCCATAGGCTATAGTATTATTATTGATAGGTTCTGTAACTTGATAGCCACTTGACTATTATCTAACGCATCAATGCTAGTGTTACCGCCTTACTGGGATAATTGGTCTGCTAACCTAACTATATTTCTATGCAACTCTTTAATACACTAGTAGTATAATCAGCAGCTCAACACTTGTGAGTTTGCAATGAAATGGAATGTTTTCCATTCTATATATTTATATTTTGGTAGCCCACCATGCCCGTTAGCTTAATAAGTATGCATTTCGCAAAGATGGTCTAAATAGGGATGATCTTGGGATAAGGCTTGGTTGTTGTTGTAGAGTTGAAGCAGTCTCTTCCTCATTTAGCATCTCAAATACAAGGACCAACTGGAACAAAGTTTATTCACAGGATCAAATCTTGCTATATATAGCAGCTATTTTTTTTTTCCTCCCTTACATTTTTTTTTCATTTGATTTGCATAATTACATGAATTTTCAACAGATTATTTGCTTACCACGTTTGACATCCTTCAAAATTCCAACCATCAATGGGGACCATTTTCCGTTGCTCATCAACTGACTGGTTTTGAATGAAACATTGAGATGGATTAGGCCTTTGGGCTTCCTTTCCCTTAGAAAAGGAGATAACCAAATATATGTTGCATGCGCAATTTCCCAATCATTTTTCTTGCTTGATTATAGTTTGTAATTGAAATTTTAGCTACCAACCAAAGTATTAAAATGACTTGGAAAATTTAGATTCATAGCATAAGCAAGAAACATTTGAAGCTAGGATGATTACTATTGAATTTGCCTTGGACAGGGAATTACTTGAAGTTCTACTATGCCATAAAAGAAGTTTACCCAGATATTAAGATTATTTCAAATTGTGATGGTTCATCTAGGCCACTGGATCATCCTGCTGATTTTTATGATTACCATGTAAGTCACATTTTGCACATCTTCATTTATTTTTTGTTTTGTAGATCTAACAAATCAATGTAAATCATCAAGTTTTAGATGGTGACAAAAACATGACGTTTCTTTCATAGGTTTATACCTCAGCTAGCGATTTGTTTAAGAGAAATAATCAATTTGATCGCACATCACGTAGTGGGCCTAAGGTATGATAGTTCAAACTTTAATAAATTATGTGTCTGTTGTAATATAACTTTGGACTCATAAAATTTGTGTACAATCCTGTTATTTTGTTGTAACAATCACAGGCTTTTGTTAGCGAGTATGCTGTGACTGGATCAGATGCCGGGAAGGGTAGCCTTTTGGCATCACTAGGAGAGGCTGCATTCCTCATTGGAGTAGAAAGAAATAGGTAATGTCATCGTCAAGTTTTCTGCTATGGATATTAAGTCCAGGGGTTTCCCCCAAATCCAGATGAACTGAATTTTCTCACATAAACGATGAGTTTTTTTTTTTGAGGCTGCATTCCTCATTGGAGTAGAAAGAAATTGGTAATGTCGTCATCAAGTTTATGTTTCTAAATAATAATTTTCTGCAAAGGATATTCAGTTGTTCATATTGCCTCGGCCAGGAGCTGAAAACAAATTTCTTGAATGTGGGCTTGGTGTGGCTTTTAAATATTTTAAACTTATATTTGATTTTGTAAGTTTAATTTTTAAGTTTCTTGACAAACCCATGGTTAGATTGGGATAACATTAAAGGATCTTGTTTCAGGGATTTTTTTTGCATGAAAAATTTTGTGTAAACTTGGTACAGTTTTTAAATGTTTTAATCTTTTATTTGACTTTACATGCACAATTTAAATTTCTCAACGAAAGCCTGGTAGGGGATGGACAAAACAGGGTTGGGTCAAGTATTCATTGTTTCTTCAAATAGTATAAATATTTTGTTTTTAGAGTTATGTGCATATATTACCTATTTATTAAAACCAGAACTGGGGACGGGTTAGATTTTGTAGGTATTTTAATTGGAAAATCAAGGCCTTAAAAAAAATGTGGAGGGTTGGGGATCAGCTCTGATTCTTAAATGTGTTTATTTCTTGTATGGCTGAGTTTACAAACATATTAACGTTTCATAGAATTCCAAGCAGGATAGCTTCCATCTATCCAACCATAGATCTAGTGGGGACTCTTAATAATATGTTATGGCTTCTGATTTCTTATTTGATGCTATTCCATTAAGTAACGGCTAATCAAGTGGTTAGTCATGCAAATAGATCAATTTGAATAAAAGTAAAAGTGTAAAACTAATTATCTTGACATTTGTGATGAATATACTAGAATTTATATAACCTGTTAAATCTTAATTCGATACAGATATCAGACATTTCTTTGTTTCTTTCAAATGCAGCGATGTTGTATCTATGGCAAGTTATGCTCCTCTTTTGGTCAATACCAATGATCGCAGGTACTGCCAATTCTCCTCTGTCATAATGATTGCTTAAGTTCTGGAATGATAATCTTTTTTAATGCATGAAGCCTCCATTGGTGATCCCAAGTCTGGGGTCATGTAAAACCATGCTGTAGGAGCATAGATTTAGCTTATTGGTATATAAAGATTCGACAGTTTCTAAGGCTCAATGGTGCAAAAAGATCCATCTAGAACTACCTACGAAGTATATGCTAGTATTGAATGGTCATGCCAAATTAATTAAAAAAAAAAATTGAACTGCATCAGATGTCAATATTAACAGTATTTTTCAAGGAAATAGTTTGGTGAATGTAAATCTGAACAATTATCTGTTACATAAGAATTCATATTTTTCCCAGATTTCCCTTCTGTCACCTTACAACTATGTGGTTGTACTTAATCATCCAATCTATGACTGGTGCTCTCTCTTAAACTCTTATTACTGGCTATTACTGTGCATTTTGCAGATGGAACCCAGATGCTATTGTCTTCGATTCCTGGCAGCAATATGGAACTCCGAGCTACTGGATGCAATACTTTTTCAGGGAATCAAGCGGTGCAACTTTTCACCCTTCAAAAGTTCAAACCAACTTCTCTAGTTCGTTGGTTGCATCTGCTATTACTTGGCAGGACCCAGCAGACAATCAGAATTACTTGAGAATAAAGGTGGGAATAGTACTTGGTGTTACACTTTGTCATCCATATAACAAATGCTTGATATATGTTAAAGCAAAAGGTAAAATTAATTGAAAGTCCGTGCAGGTCGTCAACATTGGGAAGGATAGTGTGAACTTGAAGATCTCCATTAATGGACTAGAATCTGCCATTAACTCATTGGGATCGACAACCATACTCACATCCGATAATTTGATGGATGAAAATTCCTTCGCATTTCAAAACAAGGTAATTTTTGTTGTTTGAAGGAAGCTCCCAGTTTCACACTGCAAAACCATGATACTTTGAGTTCCTAGTTTAGAAATGTATTAAGCGCCATGTTTGAACTGATTTTTTTTTTTATTTGTTAATCTTCTTTGTCTTCTGTGTTCTTGTTTCGTCTTCTGTTTGTAGGTCATGCCAAATTCAACCGTATTGCCGATTGCAGGGACTGCGATGGATGTCGTAATTGCTCCGCAGTCCCTTACTTTGTTCGATCTGCCACTAGCTGCTGCTGAATTCAGATCTGCAATTTGAGGGTTAGGAATTAGAACAGTGGCTGTGAAGCCTATCGAATGTATGTGTGAATAAATATCAAGGGTTATGCTTCTGCTTATGTACCAAAATGGTCGTGTTGTTCTTCCATCAGTAAAATTAACTAGCAATAAACCTTTTATCACGCGAAATAACACTGATGATTGTTCTGATTATACTAATATGGTGCCTCATGTGTTATGCATCACCATTTCCCTTTTTTTTCTGAAAATAAATCTCTAATCGTGTGCTGAATGTGCCAATATGTACCATAACAAATCTAAATCCATCTTATTTGCCACATCAATCTTAATTATCTAGACAATTTTTGAATGATTATAATTTTTGAAACAAAAAATTAAGTCTTTTTTTGACTTTTTCTTATGAGTAGATGTAGAGAATTTTTGATATTCAAACTTGGGCTAAGTAGATTCAATGCTATATTCAGTAAAAGTTTATGATACATGTATAAGGTGTACTCACTAATTGCACGAGCTTGCGTTACAAATGTGATAAAATGATATCATGGTGGCAAAAGGCGATTTGTTCGCCTTCAGCATCTCCGTCAATCCGTCTCAAAGTCAACACGGAGTAGGTAAATCATAGGACTATTAGACTGGATGTTGTGGCTAGTACGTGGAGAGGACGAGCATACTGACTTTGTCAGGTTTTAATTCTCAAACCTCAAAGTGATAATACCCATATTAAAAATAATATCATGGGACAATGTAAAGTTAAGCCAATTATTTTCGCACCAAGAATTGAGGATTATATAGGTTGTTGGAAATCTCTAAATATAACTGGATTTATTAAAGAACGAAACATTATTGACTATAGAGAGTGAGCCCACCAACAACTAATATTAATGCTCTTGGGCTTGGTTGAGTTGATGCTCCGGGGCTTGATTGAGTTGTTTATCATACTGATAAAATTATAGAATGAATCAATGATCAATTCTAAGTTAAATCGGGAGAAATATCCTCTATGCAGTGGTATGCTCAATTTTTTAATTTACTGTTTTATAAATAATTATAAAATCAATTGTATGGACATCCAGGATCAACTTATGATAGAACCAACAACTAATACAACAAATGAGCTCACTGAAAAATACAAAGATAAAAAAAGCCAGCTTTGAATCTTGATGCATACGCATATCTGCCAGATGGTGCCGGAAGCATTTTGTCTTTATTCATATAACATACAAATAAGTTAGCACGATGTTTAAATCATCATTATTATTATTATTATTTTCCCAATGATTTAATAAATTATACAACGTGATGCCAACATTTGTCCAACAAGAGAGAGATGGTTGCGCGGCCTGCTTTTGGATCGCACGTCGTCTATTTCTCTTTCAACTAAATCATTGACTATGTAATCTTTGTTTGGGTCCTGAAGGTCTTTCTTTGTTAACTTGAGAATTTATAAAATGTTAATGGTGTCAAAATAATCTCACGTGAAGCAGCAGTTTCTATTCCTTCATTAATCTTTATCATCGTTAATTTCCTGGTTCTTTGCTGGTTTGGAGAGTGATATTACAGAGAGCTGGGAAACTTCCTTTCAAGAGAAACATTGAGTTTCATGGATTGTTAATTGTTGAATTATAAGCTGCATAGCATTATTGCAACTCGACATAAAGAAGAGAGAGATTCAATGATTTGTTATTCCTCCTCCATCATTTCTCTATTTCCTGAACAATTTGCAGAGTTCTGGTGAGAAGGATAGATGGCAATTTCAGAGCAAAATGATGAGTCTAAGAAGCTGAGGTTGTATCAAGCATGGAAGGGAAGCAATGTAAGACCTCACTTTTTTTCTCTATGAATCAATCTTTGCCTATTTTGGAGGCTTTGGATATGAAATAAGATCAAGGTTTGCATGCTCCTAGGAGAAGAGCATTCTGTTATCCATAATCTATAGAGTTTGTAGATTTATGAGTTACAGCAATGAACTTTTTGTATTCTAGCAAAATGGTTTGATCTTTTAACCTAACATCACCTCATGAGTTGAAGACCTACCTCAATTGCTATTGTTTTTCATATGATTTTTGCACTATATACATAGAGAAGTTGTTGAACATCAAATATATAACTTACAATTTTCTCGTTGATTTGAAATAACACAGATATTCTTCTGTTGTGGAAGACTGATATTTGGACCGGATGTAGCTTCATTATCTCTGTCAACACTTTTAATTGTTGGTCCGGCAATTACATTCTGCTGTCTAATAATCACCAAAATCCATAATCATGAGAAGAAGCCTAACCCAGAAGGTTATGTTCATGATCCAATCCTTGGAATTCCAGTTCTGATGCTGACATTACTGATAACAGTTTCAGTAAGTGAGAGCATTCAATCTGTTGTTTGCTTTGGATTACTTTTGATTTGTCACATTTGGATGATGCAGGATTTGTTTTTTTTGTTCATGACATCAAGTAGAGATCCGGGCATCGTGCAAAGAAGCACACGGCCGCCGGAGGAGGATGAAGCATTCAATGCTCCAACTGCATCCATGGAGTGGATAAGTGGAAGGACACCACACCTGAGACTGCCAAGAACAAAGGATGTCATTGTGAATGGTTTTGCCGTCAAGGTGAAGTACTGCGAGACCTGCATGCTGTATAGGCCTCCTCGCGCCTCACATTGCTCGGTCTGCAACAACTGTGTCAAGAAGTTTGATCACCATTGCCCTTGGGTTGGTCAGTGCATTGGACTAGTAAGCTCCTTGCAGTCTGAAACACTTGAAATGATTCAAAATTAATCAGTGAATAGTTTGTTTCTGAAAGTTCAGGAGGATTGTTCTTTTGATCAGTTGTAATGTTCTTTGCAGCGCAATTATCGGTTTTTCTGCTTATTCATATCGACATCAACATTTCTCTGCATATATATCTTCTTCTTTTCGTGGCTCAACATAATTACAGAAAAGAAACATCATGCAAATTCGATTTGGAAGTCCATGAAACATGAGGTCATATCGCTCATTCTCATAGTGTACATCTTCATAGTGGTGTGGTTTGTCGGCGGGCTTACAATCTTCCATTGCTATCTAATGAGCACAAATCAGGTAAGAGTTCCATTACAATCTTCAATCTTGTACTAATTCCCAAGGTATTGACAGTAGTATTCAATGGCACTGCAGACAACATACGAGAACTTTAGATACCGATACGATAAGAAAGATAACCCCTATAACAAGGGTTTCTGGAGGAATTTCAAAGAAGTTTTTTTCTCAAAGATCCCACCTTCAGAGCATAATTTCAGATCATGGGTAGATGCTGAAGCAGTGGAAGTTGGATCTCATACCCCAAACATCAGCATGAATCTAATAAGCACAAAAGAGAAAATTGACATAGAAATGGGCATGAAACTTGCAACTGAGGGTAACTTGAACATTCCAAGTATACTACAGAATCTTGACTACAGTATCATAGAGGATAATGTAGATGTTAAGGTTCGGCATGGTGGCGATGCATTTGATCCTTATGATTTCCCTGCTTCTCAGAAGAATGATTCTTATTTGCCGAGAGATTTTGTTTCCAAAGGCTATGATGGTCAGCATGAAGTGTGTAGAAATGAAGGGGTAACTAAGCAAGTTGCACAAACAATTGAAAATGTGATAGCTATTGATCAAATATGCCCAACTGTGAGAAACCAACATTAGGTAAGGATCCATTTGGCAGCTCTCTTTTCTGTGCACATCTCGAATTTGTTTGTTCATTAAATATACTAATTGATAGTTGGATACTATTAAAAAGATTAAGAACAACTTGTATTCATATGCCTTACTGATTTTAAACCAGAGTAATGATGCAAATGTTTAGTTATTAACAAAAATGGTTGCTAACTATGCAGGTTGTTGCAATGTTCCATTCAAGAGTCAAATAAACCTTCTGCTTCCTCCTTGTACAAAAGAAGATGATAAAGTCAGTTTAAATCCAAACTTGTTTAAATGTGCATTTCCAAGTTGAGAGGCCTGGGATGATGACTGCAAAAGTTGTGATGGTAAAGAGTTCTGAAGCACACACCTGAGAGATGAAACTATGATGCTCATCAAAAGTTGTGGTTTTGAGTATACTGTGGAACTTCTGGTTGTGTTGTTTGCCAGGAATTATTTTTTGTATGTGTGAATACTGACTCCATTTATTAAAAGGTCTTTTTTTGGAGAATTGAAATTATATTTGTCAGATGTTTGCAAGGTTGTTTCAAATGGCAGAACAATTTGGAAGGCAAGGAATCTGAAATGGTATATTATTGATAAATGAACATAATAACCAAGTTCTTGGTGTTAAGATACCAACAACTTTGAAACAGATGTTTAGGTTCATAAACTGCAATTTGAGGCTAAATGTATATTTAGGTTAACAACAAGAACAACATGGTTGAACATCACGAAATACAATATTTTTTCTATTTAAATACATCTCTCAATTAAAGTGGAGGCCACTATAGTAAGCACATGAAAGAGAACCTGAGTTTTCTTAGTTTGAAATTTTCAAAAGAGGCACTGATTGAGAGTTATCCCAAGCCAAACAATATGGAAGGAACAGAATAATCTCTCGATCCTATCCAACAACAGTAGCTGAGTCTTTATGGGATGGATTAATGATTAACATGTACGGTGTTGTCATCTTGAAATTTGAGGATTAAAATCTGACAAAGCCAGTATACTCATCCTCCTCATATATTAGTTACAGTATCCAGGCTAGTAATCTTCCTGATTTATTTTCTCCGTATTAATCCTGAGATGGATTAATAGGGCACTGAAAACGAATGAATTATTTTTGGCCACCTCAAACAATTATAACTGAAGTCAACATATAAGTTATGCTTGCCCATCAATATAAATTAATTGCAAATTTATAGCTACACGCAGTTATTATTCCAGGAATTTTGATGATGTGGAAGAGAATAAAAAACACGGAAATTCAAGTCATTCAGGAAAAAAGAAATCCAGAATTAGTGTTGTTAAGAAACACCCAATGGAACAGAGGTTGTTCTACGAGAAACTTGGCCAACCAAACATGCAGTGTGATATATGCCAGAATAGAGGACAACAAGCTAACATAACAAAAACTAAGTAGACTCATTTTTAATTAAAGGTAATTGTCACTTAACCTTTTTGCATACGAGGTCTATCTGTATGTTACAGATTCGTCTAATTTTTTATTATATTTATTTTTTTAACATCAATTTAATATATTATATTACAAATAATAATTTTTTTCAATGCATTTTCATCCGAGTTAAATTCTACCAATCAGTATCAATTGTAACGCGTAGCAAAACTAATCGATTAGAAAGAGGGCAAAAATAGAATTAAATATATGATTTTATCATTTTCAAACCTATGTGCGTGATTTAAATATTTAGGTGGCAAAAGACGATTCGTTAATCTCAGCGTCTCTATTTATCCGTCGAATTAATATGAAGAAGATAAATCATAGGATTACTAGCTCGGATACTATGACTAGAGCATGAGGAAGATAGACATGTTGACTCTGTCAGATTTTGATTTCTAAATCTCAAAACGATAATACTCAGTCCTAACCCTAAATCAGGGACGGGATTTAAATATTTTGGAACTTCATTTGTTTCAGTAATTTGTCACTCCGACTTTGATGAAAAAAAACTCTTTCCAAATGTATTTATTTATTAGTATATTCACATCATCACATCGTAAATAATAATAATAATAATAATAATAAATAATGATACGTAACGAAAATTTTTAACGAGAAATCTAACAGAAATGACATGATATTTTTTATGTACACGTTCGATTATCGCCCGGACACCATCGATTGTCTCTGACCGTCGTTCCGAACCAAATTATATTCTAGAGGGTACGATGAACTCGTCGAAGATCGCTAAAATTGAAATGTCACGTCATTTCTGTTGTATTTCTCGTTAAAAATTTTCGCTGTATATCATTCTTCATTAAAAAAAACATCAAAAGCAAACACTTTATTACTTTTCATTAATCTGTTTTTTGTTACAAGGAATTTTCATAAATAGTAGGCATTAAGCACGTTCCCATTTTGATTTATGTATTATTCATGTACAAATTTAAATTATAAATATGTAGTGGTTTTTATAACAATCGATGAAGCGTTTAATTCTTACAAGTTCGCGAGCGTCCCCTGCTTCTCCTCCGCCGGCGCCGGCGCCGGCGCCAATGGCCACATCAAGAAGGGTTTCTCGGCGTTACCGTCACTGCAGTAGAGGCACGGATGTTGTGATAAACCCTGCGTCCTCAGCAACCTCCTCGCCCCCATCACCAACTCCCTATTACTCACCACTTCCCCTTCCTTCCTCTGCAGCAACGTCGTCCTTATCGCGTTGGTGAAGGCCCCGTACGCCTCCCCGCCGGATTCCCCGTCCGCCTCCGGTTCCATGTCCGCCGACGTCTCGTCCGTCTGGCACCCGCTGAGAAGTATCCCCTCGTCGTCGACGCGGCGGCGAGCCGCCGCGAAGTGGGAGGAGGCGAACTTGGCGCTCGCCTCTGTTCCGAAGAGCTCCACCAAGTGGTCGGCGACGTGCGGGGAGGCGAGGTTGGATAGCGAGGCGAGGTGCTGCACCACGGACTCGAGTGGGAGCGTTCGGCTTCGGGGAGCAGGCGCCGTCGACGCGGTCACGAATGAGGAGGGGCCGATTTGTTCCTTCTCGTGGTCGATGAGTCCGCCGCTGTGGCAGGAGTCGGAGACGATCGTGAAGGTTGCGCCGCTCGGCACGCGGTTCACCAGTTCCCGGAAATCCACATCTGCATTCATATATTTTTTTATTCCTTGCGATCGATTAAATTAACTGGTAATTGATTCGACGACCAAACGAGGCGCACCGGTGATGAGATTGAAATCGCAGGGGACGATGGCCTCTTCGCGGTGGTGCAGGGGCCAGACGGGGTCCACGAGCGTGCCGTGGCCGCTGTAGTGAAAGAAGAGGACGTCGCCGGGGGCGGCGCGGTCGACCATGGCGGAGAGGGAGCTACGGATGTTGACGCCGGTGGGGAGGAGGTGGGGGGAGTCGGCGGCGGCGTCGTCGGTGAGGAGGAGGACGTCGTCGGGGGAGAAGGCGAATCGGGAGAGAAGGAGGTGGCGCATGGAGCGGGCGTCATTGATGCAACCGCTGAGCTGGAAACGGGTGTGGTCGTAGTTGCATCCAACCACAACAGCCAGTCTCTGCTGCTGCTGCGACTTTCCGGCGTCCATTTCTCTTCTACTCGTGAACTGCCGGTGCAAAACTGTTGTCAGTTTGGCAAGCTCCTCTATCGCACAGTTCAAAGCTTGATGGATATTTATAATAAGAAAAAAGAATCTTATTATTATTTTTATTTTTATTAATCTGGAAATTGTAAAAAATTTCTCATTGATCATCCTGATAAATCAAGAAGCACAGTAAAACCCGCCAAATATAAATATGTTATGTATGATTTGAACTATTGTTGTTTAGTGAGTCTAAATTTTATTATCCCTATTTTACAGGGTAGTTGAAATATTTTTGAAAAATTAATGACCATTTCAACATTATTAAACAAGCGACATGAATGATGAAGGAAGAAGCGATCAGTTTGTTATGCAGCAATATTCAGGAAGAATATAATGGATGCGTACAAGTTTTAAAGTTTAAGAAGGAATTGCTTTCAAGCTGACTCTTTCTCATCTTCGCATTGCTCTCAAGTCTCGCATCGTCGTCTTTACCTTCACGCATGAGGACGCTGTGTGTGAGTAATATTAATTGATCATTTGGCAAGAACGTGTCGTGCTGTGCCTGTATAAACGGTTGTTAGTTGATGGATAGACGCCACGAAACTCACTGAACATTAATGCATGATTTCATGGGTTAGCCAATTGGATTTATCATATGGGCCCAAATCGGTTCGAAGTTTTTATTTTTGTCATGTAAATAGCTATAACCTAGCACAAACGATTTAACAAAACTGAACTAAGAAATAAATGTATGTTGAATTAAAATAAGGAAAATGCATATGTAATAAAATGATATATTATGAATACTTAATATTAGGTAACTTGTTTTAAAAAAAAAGAAGAAATTTGAACGGATGTACACAATTAAATAAACGTTAAATTGATGAATTAAAACACTAAAAAGAAAGCCGTTTAATTTTAAGTTGCAGCAGCCGTGCAGTATTGTCATAACAGTATTAAACAGATTTTGATTATTTTTAGCAATTCTGAATAAGCAGATTAATTTTAACCAGTGGAATAAATTCTTAGTTGAAATATCCAAATAGCAATACCAAATTGAACAAGAGAATTACCTGATCCGGAAAGATCATGCAGTGGAAGATTCTTCAGACTTGGATAAGCAATAGAAAAAGTTCAGTATTGGCCTGCAAGTATTTTCAAAGCAATAACAAGGCGCCAGTAGACACATAAATGAATAAATAACAATGATCTTTAAGAAATATAACTCGAGATACAAAGCTTCTGGATTATTTGTAGTGAAAAAATAACAATAACAATGATGAGAAGGTATTAGTTATACATCCCAATATCTCTCGCCACCTTAAAAACTTTCACTTGAGATAGCATGGATTGGACAAAATAATGCAATTTCCTATCAGTGTCCACTTGAAATCTGTAGCCACCAATATAGCATTGCGTTGCAACTTATTCAACCACGCATCCGTTCTTAAGCCGGATAAACCTTGTTTTGTATGAGATATTAAAGTGTTTCAGCTTCCAAATAAATGGAGGTGTAATTTTAATGCACTTTATATTGGTTTCTGATGTGACGGATCATAATTCACTAACTCAGCATACATATCTGCTATCGCCTTGGCAAAATAAGCCTTTGCTTGAGGTCTCTTTATCTGGTAAGGTGAACTAAATATAAGGAACATATTTCATACAATTTAAAAGGGAGAAACAAGGTTATAACGCTTGCCTTGAATGTTGGGGTAAGTAGACCATTTTCTAAAGAAAAGGGTTCCACGACTAAAGTGACGGCTTTCACAAATTCAAAACCCCTCAGCTGAAAAGCATAGAAATTAAGTATTTGAGCATTTGAATCAAAGCTGTAAGATTTGGTCAGGCAAGGCGAAGAGTTACCTGAGCCTGCTTTCCAACATCATCCATATCAGCAAGGACTGCAGCTCTTGTCCGTGGGTCGCTGCAAAGCTGAGCTAAATCTTCATACTGAAAATTTAAAATGTAAAATAAATAGTCATGAATTCCTAATGTTGGAAAAACCAGTTAAAGATAATATGCTATGCAACCTTTCCGTAAGGCAAGCTAGAGATAAATTCAGCAGAAAACCGCTTTCATGCATAGGGTCTATCTCGTAGTGTGTTCAACAACGAAACAAAGAACCCAGAATCAGTCCCAATGAATCCGGATCTCACAAAACGTATATAGATGCAAATAAACTTGAATTTCATATCTCATGGTTCAAATATTCAACAATGATTGTTGAACTAGCACATAATCCACCGAGGTCCAAGGATCGACTAAGTTAAATTTCATATAATTTGGCATAATTGCCAGTTGCCACTGGGTTTTAGCCTCTTTAAGGGAACATGCACTCCCGATGCTATCATCTTTGGCGAGACTGTATACGAAGGGTGAGGCACTTTTAAATGGCAATAATACCCTTGTTCTTACCAACTTAGCAGTTAGTGGAATTTGACTTTATTTAGCCTCAATGCCCATTTGACATTGAGTAATCATATACGATGACAATTAGGGCACTCACCTGAATCGATTCATTCCTCTTATTATCCACCTGCTTTTTATGCTGAAAGTATATGAGAAAAAATTGGTTATTTTTTCCCTCCCTCTTCTAAAGAGAAAATTTTCATCTCCCGATTTCTTTTCCTCCACGTTTCCTCCCAGTAAAAATGCACGATGAACAATATGAGAGCCAGAAGTTAAAAATTTAGCCCCCAGCTTCCGGTCGAGTGCAATGGGAACAGAAAACAGAATCTTAGGTATGTGTGGATTAGAGTTAATCAGAAATAGGTTTCATTATAAATGGAATTTGAATGCAAAGCAACCTTTATTCCCTCAGATGCAGCCCAAACTATTAATACATCTTGATCAACTGTAACAATTGCAACCAGATAGGAGTTGAAGCTATCACCTGGCATCAGTTAAGGTTTGCACTGGTAAAGCATTAATCATAGTTCAAAGTTATATTATGAAGTTGGTGAACTTACCATAGACAAAGCATTGAGAAACAAACTTGCATTTGGCATATACATTCTCTATCTTTTCTGGGGCAATGTACTCGCCTTGAGCCAACTTAAAAATGTTCTTTTTCCTGTAATTTTTCACATAAATGCAACAAAAGATGTAATTATAAAGATGAAAGTTGTTTACAAAGAAAAAAAATTTGCAAGCCATTGATAAGAAATTGGAAGCCGTAACACAGAAAACCTGACAATAGGATATTAATTGTTTAGTACAGGGGAGGAAAATTATTCAAAAACAGCAGATTCCAGTTCATAATGAATGAAGCAGATTGGTCTGGAGGGAAATTATGATAGCATAAGCCCTGCATCTAGCAATATTCAGAAGGTCATCACAATGCAACACAACTTTTATGTGTGATTACATTGACGGAAGGAATTGAAAGTAGTGGAAGAATATAAATCCTAATGCTTGCCACAAATTCCAATTTTGATCCAGACTGCGCACACTCTCAACAAAATAACAATCTATATCAGGTTATTGTATCCTCTTAAAAGGGGTTATCTTATTTCCTGGAAACGTTAAAAACGTAAACAATAGTTGCAAGGTCAAGTGCCAAGGCAGAGTATATGGCTACGGTGTTATAACATATGAGCTTATTTAGGTCAAGCGTTAAATGACCAAGCTAAGATATGCCACTACAAAACCTAACAATCTATATCAGGTTATTGTATCCTCTTAAAAGGGGTAATCTTATTTTCTGGAAACGTTAAAAAAGTAAACAATAGTTGCAAGGTCAAGTGCCAAAGCAGAGAATATGGCTATGGTGTTATTAACATATGAGCTTATATAGGTCAAGCGTTTAATGACTAGGCTAGGATATGCCACTACAAAACTTATGAAGACTTACTATGACAATCAAACTGCAATGGATACAATCACAAATTAACTATTTCACAAAATGATAACATACAAAGATTGATTGTCACTTCATCAAGATATACAAACTAATGAGATTGCAGTTCTAGAATATATCTGATATAAAATGAATTTTTATAATATATTTGAACCAACTTGAGGGGAGTGTTGGGATACATTCATAATTATGTAACTCAGAGGGGTATATTGGTATTTTTTCTATATTGACAATATTTATATAAGGTAGTGGGGGCTACCTAGTGTTCCTTGATGAGGAATCCCTAATTCTCTCCTCGATGGTCCTTAACCAATCCTTTGTTTACATATTGACAAATTATTATAAAAAACACAAATTACGAAGCCTCATTTCCTTTCCTTTCTTGTCTTTTCTCTCCCCAAAAGGTAAACACAACAAGCATCAGCTTAAATCACAAGCCCCACTTCTAGCAATGTTTAAAAGATGCATCATAAGGCATAAGCACAACAAGCAGAAGTTAGAACTCATAGACATAATACAAATTAAACATCCACAAGGAGATAACAAGTACACTGACACATGATCTGCCCTAAAATATCCTTGGATTCAGCAATACTATTATATTAATCACTAACATCATGCCCCAAACAATTGGACTTTATGATTCTTGCTATTGATAATAAGAACAAACAAACTCAGCTACTCTTCCATTGCTGAATCTTTATATTGATAATGCACCTATATTTCAGTTCCCTCATGGGTGGCACAATGGTTGGGAAACAAAAAAAAAACAAAATTATATATTTTTAGAAACAAGATCAGAAAGAATAACTCGGTTATACTTGCTGTGGGGAAACAGGAAATAGATTTACCTGTCAATGATCTTTAAACGTCCTCCAGGTAACCACAATCCTATGTCTCCTGTGTGGAGCCAGCCATCCTCATCCATTACCTCCTTGCTGTCAAGTTTAGTGAGATTACAGAAATCTAAGATAGTCAAATAGAATTGTAAGAATTAAGGAAACATAATAGTTATTTTGATTACGTCTGCACTTCGTCCTTGTAATAGCCTTGAAATACGAGTGGACCTCTTACACAAATTTCTCCACGGGGATATGGTCGGTCGTCAGATGTGTAATTCATTTCAGGAACATCTTCAAGCTTGATCTCTGTCAGAACATTTCCATTGTTATAAACCAAATATGGTCCATAAATAGTGAGGGAGTTAAGGATGATAAAGAGTGGAACCCCAACATTCATATTGATGCGAAGGAATATTGTCACACATAATATGTAACAAAAATAAAAAGAAATCAAACAAGAGTATCTTGGAAACAATGAGTGGATAAATGCCATTAGTTTGAATTAAATGTCATTAGTTTGAATTAAACTTAGATGTCATTAGTTTGAATTAAACTTAGATGTCATTAGTTTGAATTAAACTTAGATAAACTCCATATATGTCTTTTTAGTCTACAAACCTATCATAAATGTCATTAGTTTGAATTAAACTTAGATGAATGATGCATGATTAAATTTATATACATAAATGCCTCGCTGTAATCTTAACAATAGTTTAATTTCATCATTCTTTACCATTCTCTTGTTACATTGCATTTTATTTCTTCTTAATCATCATTGTGCATTCAAATGTCACTCAAAACTGGTAAATAATAATATATTTTAAAAAGTAGTGAAAAAATATTGGTAAGTGTTCAAGTTCAGTTCAAATAATGTGAAAATCAAACAGAAGATTTATGGAAATTCAAACTAGGCAACTTGTTATTTTATCCCTATTTTGTAGGGATTTATTTTGTAATCTATTTCCTAGATGGATTGTAATTAGCTCATACTTATCACATCCTTAATTTTAAGGGATCTATCTTTGTATATAAGGAGGATATCCTATCAATGGAATTAAGAGAATTTTCTGTCAAACTACAAGATTCATTAATCCAAGAGAGAGGATCTCTGGCATATACATAGCAAATATTTCACATAAGTAGATCAAAAGTAGCTAAAAAAGGATATAACTGGCTACATGCATTAGTAAGGACACAGAAACCTTGTGCTGTATCTTACATCAAACTTTGTTACCTTATCATTACATTAGGTCATGGTTTCAAATGTCAACCAATATCAGCAGGAATGGTTGAAGCATATAGCCAGAATTGATGAAGCATATCATCTGATTGCCAACTGATATTGATACTATGTCAGCATGGGTGAATATCATAGTCCATGCCGATAAAGTCTCAATGGTACCAATGGCATCAATAGACAAAAGTCTATCTTGGCTGCTACCATTTGAAATAGAAAAACTGTCTTCTCGGGATTCATCCTTCAATTTTGTATATTAATCATATTGAGGACATGAAACACTAAAAGGAGGAGGGTGTAGACAAGGGCGGACAACAAAGGCCAATGTTTGACTCATGAAATCGTCGGATGGTGGGATGCAAAACAGGAAACCAAAAGCCAAAAGAAAACAAGTCCTGGCTATGCAACTCCACTAAAATTAACTAGATTATTAATTAATCATTTATACAAATGACATTCAGTAACATACAATATATTTAAAATATAAACTCTTAATTAACTACGTGATATATAATTTAATTATATACTGCATAGTATATAATAGTGGTTCAGATCATCTTCAGAGTTTTTTATATAAGAAACAGAAAAACCCAACCAGAACTGAAATTTAACATATTTAATACTTGAAACCCGCACCTCATTTTTCCTTTTTTGGAATCAATTCCAGTTCAATTTTGATTACAAGCAAATATATTGACTTTTCCCCACCCTATCAATTGGTGAACCAACAATGGCAGAGAAGAGTGATGTCAGAGTCAAAGAAGCCAAGATGTCTCCATTTCTTACATTTATCTATTGATATTGTAGTTTTAATTATGACAACCAAATCCAACTCTCAGTGGTTGACTAAGATATATTTATGAACAAGAACAAACAACAATGACAACTGAGATATGTTTATCAACATGTGAAGAAATTAATTTTACAAGACGTTTTGGGAGGATTAATTAATACGAATTGTGTAAAATCATAGGATTAAACTCAGTTGGATGCTACAAGAATCAATGTTCATATCCACTACACAACACTTAATTTAACTTTAGAAACGTATAGTCATTAGGTGAGAAACTTGTTAAAGATTAAACTCATTACAGCTGATCTTGAAATCAAGCGTGCAAACATGGCCTGGTTCCAAAACCATACCATCCAAAAGAACAACAAAACTCTAGCATGCAACGATATTTCAAGACTTACTCTAGACCTACTCTAATCAACAAAAATTCCAACTAGTTTATACACAAAAAGAAGAGAGAGGGGGGAGGGGAAGGGAAGGGAATCTAGAATTGACCTCAATGGTGATTTCGACGATGAGTACATAGATATTAGTGAGAGGTTTGAGATGCCAATCTTTTTTCTAAGCATCAAGTATGCAAAAGTAAACGTCATGGGAACTAGTTAGTAGAATATTAGATGCATTGATTGTGCTAAAGGTTTATCTATTGATCAAAGACTAAAACCAACATTTAGTTCTTTAAGTTTATGCAAGTGCCCTTGGATTATAGAGTGGGAAGAAAAAATGAGCAAGAAAAAAAGGAAAAACATATGATTATATTTGATATGGAGAATAACAACAACAGCAATGTATCAATTAGTAACTCAACTGAAGCCCGCTATAGCACCCATAATCAAAAAAAAAAAACATGTATAATATCTGCACATGTGAAAAAAGGAAATTTCAGATCACTTTTAGATTAGTAATATTCAAACTCACCACAAGCAGGGTGTGGAGAACCAACATGACCAGTTAAACTGTCACCCACATCCATTACACTGATGATACAAGATGACTCTGTCATCCCATAGCCTTCAAAAACCAGACCACCAAAGCACCTGAGAGGTAGATTAGCAGAAAGTCAATGGGCAAATCACAACAGTAAAAGCAGATCTACTTCAGTATCAAGGAATTTTACTTACACTCTTAGAAAATCCATGACATCTGCTGACAATGGAGAGGCACCTGAAGACATGAATCGGACACGGCCTCCAAGCTTTTCTCTGATTTTGTTAAATACTAATCGATCCCAAATTGGTGATGGGTTCTTTCCTGAAAAGATAATAGATAACTTTTATCGACTAAAACAACAAGGATCTTAACTATGAATCCTTCTCATAATTTGATTTCGATACACATTCATTATCAACTTTAGATATTTATAAAGTTCATGTAAGTTTTGAAGAGCAATATCATCAGATTTTGAGAAAACAGTTGTCCATCAGTGATTACTTCAAAAATGTGTAGTTTGGTACTTAAGATAGTTCATACGCATATGCACAGCAGTGAACGTCCATCAATTTGATACAGGGCCAAATGGCATCTAGCATAGACATGGCATTTTTGAATTATAGATGCTTCATTTCTTTTTTTAGATAAGTTCAGCTCTTAGCTTCTTACCATTTGTTATTGCTTGCAACTTGGCATTGTAGGCAGCATTAAATAACCTCTCTCGCAGGCCACCAGATGTCTTCACCGCATTCATAACACTAAAATGAAATGAGTTACATATCAGTCAATGGCAAATGATGCATTAATTCATATATAAAATTATACCAAAGGCTACATATATCTATTATTTGGTGGAAAAAATTTAGACAACACCAAATTACCCATCATAGATTCTGTTGTATAATCGAGGGACACTAGCAAATATGGTAGGCCTAAGAGCTGTCATATCCTCCATTAGCTTCAAACTATCCTGGAAATAGAGTAACCCTTATAAAGAATCTAGAAAAAACAATTAGATACAACTTTGAAGCTATTATCAAAGAAGAGGAACTTTGACCGTTTAAGGATTTTAATCTTGGGTATGCCAGTAATTGAAATGGTACTGGTACTTCCCAAGAATGAAAGAACTATGTAGTAACAAGAAAATCAGTTGGACAGGAACTGATATTTTTTATTTAAGTGAATATTTTGATGGGCAGTGCTAACACAGCTACATTACTTCTTTCTCTCACTATTAAATTGAATAAAAATAAAGCATTGCAGCTAAAACAATACACTCCATTTGGACCACGCTATCTAACTCTGAGCAGTCTGTGTACAGTTTCATTACTGAAAGACAAATATCAACCAGTTTGATCATTACATTTCTGTTGCATCTAACATGACCTAAAGTACTAGAAACAGGAACATGGGAATTCAAGTTACTCAACCAACTATAACAAACAAACTATGCAACTTAGAATCACCAAACTAGCAATGTTGTAAGTCCTGGCCAAACCAAAAAAGGACTTTTATTGAAAATAAGTCTAGCACTACTCTCAATCTTTCATACAAAAATTCAACCAATTCAGAAGTCCTAGCTATTTCTGTGTTATTTATACAACTTTAAGTTCTAGAATTTTTTTGCTTAACAAATAAAAGTCATAGCAGAATTGAAATTCAGACCCCCTGATAGAAACCAACTGCAACTCCAAAATATGCCAACAAAATCTGGTTAACGCGCTCATAGATATGAGCCAAAGGAAGATATGATATGTACCTGCAAGAGAAAACAAATAAATATTTTAGACACACCTTAATCAACCTGATAGAAGAACAAGAAACAGTAAACTACGATAAGAATCACTAACACATCTGAAGGATAGAACTTAGTACTCAAGCTAGATCCAGCAGCATTTGAAATCAAGTTGCCATGAGTAAGTACAACTCCCTATTGCACATCAATCATCCATTATTAGTCAAATAACAAATATGAGAAGATATTATCTTCTAAATGAAGATCCATACAGCATTTGTTCCAAACTGAAACTTTTAGAGTACCTTAGGTGTCCCAGTTGTACCACTGGTATAGCAGATAGTTGCAACATCTTCAGGCTTTGGTGGGCAATGTCGCTGAATATTACTTTGCCCCTAATTAACAATCCATAATTAATTGAGGATATGAATAGAAGAACGCACTTAAAGATACATGTAGTTTGCAGGAATTTATGATGGAGCAAGATGATGATTTTGATTAAAAAATAAGTAATGGGTCAGGGATTTCATTTTCCTAAGGGAAAAAATGGAAGATTGATACAAGAACACCAAATAATAATTGCAGTGATGGAGGAGAAAAAAAATTCTAAGTTAGGCTAAAATTGTAGACCAAGGATCTTTTTTTTTTGAGTTCCTAGATTGCTCATTTTCCATTTTGCCTCATGTATCCCTCCCAAAAGAATTGACTTCAAGCATGTTCCGAAAAATAATCAGCAGACCAAATGCCTCTCCACTGCGACCATCATTCAGAATGTAAAGATGGATTTCAAGTCTTTGGTCAAATTGTGTGGTGGACTGAAAATGATGTAGTTCTGGTTACTACTGTAACTATTTAGGCATTTTGGAATTTGCACTGTGACACATAGGTTTAAGTATCATTCAATAAATAAAAGATTAAAAGGAAGAGCTGACGTTCAGTTGATCAAAATAAAAGACACAAATAGCACAATTCCTATGCAGAAGAGGTAACTCTGTCAAACAACAAAACACTAACATTCAATTAAGTCCTACAACCCAACAGAAATCTCATTGATATAAATCATTCCAATGTATTAAAACCAAGCCTTGTTAAGTATTTCTAAAGTCTTAATCATGACTCCGTGTTAACTGTTTCTAAAGTACAATATAATAAGATATAAGTCTACATTAGTTCTTTAATTCTATTTGCTGCATAATCTTGGCTCTTGAGAAAGTTTAAGACAAAAGGTAAAAGCAACTTACTTCACTAAGCAATTTTGAATAAGTAATAATCTTCACCGAAATCGCTGAAGAAACCAAGGGCATCTTCTCATCTATTCCACCAACAACCTATGAAAGAAATCAAAATCAAGGAAAAACCTGGAGACAATTATTCATGATCAGAATAAAGAATTAGTTTTCAGTAACGTTACCACTATCAAATGAAGAGATGGCATCTGAGATAAGAAGCTAAGTAGCTGCAAACAAAAATATAAGTTTCAACTTTCAAATACGAAATCAACATTGTGCTCAATAAAGATTCAAAATCAGAGACAGTAATAAAGGTCAGGCTTCAGTTTAAAACAACCTAAAGTACAGCAAGAATAGAAAATAATTAGGAGGAAATCTGGATAGAAAGGATTCGGGACAAATTTACAGAATAAATTATCCAAGAAAAAAAGAGATAAATATTGGTTTTTGCAATTTTAAAAAATCCAGGGTGTGAAGGGACCCTAGGAAATTTGGCACGAGGAGAACAGAAAATAAATGAGTGTGGATTTTTGGTTTATCACGCCATAAGCAAAAAATCAAACACCAAAGAGAAAGCATGGGATCACCCAACTCACATTGCTCAGTGTTTCGGGTACACAAATAATGACCTCAACTGATGCATGATTAACTATATACTGCACAGCATCAGGTCCTGCAGACATGCCAATGCCTGTACTGATTACCAACCAAACGAATAGGAAAAAAAACACAAAGACAAGTGAGAAAAAAACATACCCAGTGTATCATAAAGAGGCACAGATATATAAGAATATGCTGAGCAGGCATGGTCAAAAATGATCCACTCTGGTCTGTTTAGAAAATAGAGTCCTACGCATGCACCCTGTCCATAAAGCATATGAGAATGATTCTTGTTAAAGACAAGATGAAGAAAGATCAATCAGATCTAACTACTTAATGGTTCATCAAACCCACAGCACCAATAAAATTCATGTAAGATGCACGAAGTGCATAGACTTAGCTAAGGGCAGGCACCAATTGAGTCGAGTTGGTTTTATGAAATTAATTAATTAATTAAAGACCCTATCCTCTCTAGGTTATCTCCGTACACCGAACTGGGAAAAAAATTAGGAATGGTTGGGTTAAGGTCACAGAGATTTGGAGTTTTCAGGAATCATAAAGTTTCTAGGAACTTGGGGTTTTTTATACCAGTTTTGTGCAAATTGACAGAAGCAACATTTAAGGTTTTTCTAACAATAGAGTTATAAAAACGTATATAAGATTAACAACAGTTATTGAATTAAATGCAAGTCCTGAAATTCACAAAATCAATATACAGGAATTAAACTAAAACTATGAAATGTGGATTGAAAATGAAATACAATAGTTGTCGTGTTTCAGTTGCATGAGACTGCTATGAACAGAAAGAAATTGTTCATAATTCTTCTCACTAATTATGAAGGATTTCAAGTAGCTAAATAAAAATGTCAACAATGACATGTCAGCATTTTGAGCTATTTACAATAGAACCTAATCATTCTAGTGAACAACTACGATCTCATGAGATCATGGAAGGTAGAAAGGCAGAAGAGATATTGTAAGGGGAATAGAGTTGCTAACATGGGAAAATGACACAAGGTGAGGACATACGACTAAGACAGGAGCAAATGACGAAGACAAATTGATCAATCTAGTGAGTACAGGAAATCGTGGAACAAATCAGAAACTCAATGCAAATCACATTTATACAGCTCCTTGAAAATTAACTAGGTTATTAAATAATTTGAATATACAATTAATATTGATAACATAAAACATATAGAATATATATAACTATTAATTAACTAAATAAGAAAATTTTAATTAATCCGATATATTAAATACCTTCTATAATATAGTAAGGGTCAAACTTTTGGAGGGATTTATATAAAGAACCAAAAAACCAATCCGAACCCTAAATAAAAAAAATATTGAATAAACAACCCCCAAAAAATTTGATTTTTTTGAATTAGTTTGGTTCGAGTTTCAGTTGGATTGGATATAGTGGTTTTTAAGCCCACTCCTACTTAGAAACTGATGGGCTTCAACTTTGCTACTCCCCACTGCACAGAAGTCCACTAGATTAAAATTTTTCAAGCCACTTATAAAACAAAAAGGAACCTCTGCAGCAGTTACTCTTTCCTGATGGTATATTCAAACACGTCTTCTTATCCTTCTCATCTTGCAAGAACTTTTATTCACTCATCTTTTCGTCATAATCAACCAAAATAATATATCTAATTGATTATTGCTTACCTTAGGTATTCCATGATAAATGAGGCCAGATCCTACTGCTGTCCGAGAGGAACCAATTTCTCCATAGGTCATCCACTTGTATCTTCAAAAAAATAGAGCACTAACACCATAAATCAAAGTAGAATAAAATAACATGATAGGCATCTCAAAAGACAAAAACTAGAAGTGCCTTACTCCCCAACTGTTCCATCTATACGAATCCTTGTCCCCAAATACTTGTAATTTCGGAAGGTCTCTACAGCATGTCTAATAGTCATTTAAGCAAAGCATCAATAAGTGTGACGGTAATCATATTTGAATAAGTGATATTTCTCAGAAAAATGTTGTAAAAGGTATTGTATATAGAAGATGACAGTTTAACATGAATTTAGTGTTCATATGTAATAAAACTAATAGCAAAAACACTCTTTATAATTATTTTATGGTGTGTGATAATAAATAAAACTACTGATTGCATGAGCTTGGAGAAGAGCTTAATAGAACAAAATAGAAATTAAGGCTCTGTTTATTCAGGGGCGTGGATTGAACAAAATATATACTGACTCAAAATTATCATGCAGGGTTGCAATAGCTGGATGCTCTGCAAAACTAGAGACTAGCTTCAGTGGTGATCTTGCAGATCTGCCAAGTTAAAATAATTGTTAGGTAAACCATATGCAGACGTGCAACCCTGGTATAAAGTCTACCTGTAAACATTCCATTTCCCAGTTTGCAATTTCTCAGGAAGGACAACACTGTAACCCTGTGCTGCACAACCAAAATACATGAGATAAGAAAATCTAATTTACAGCAGCGACAAAACAGAATTGTAAACATAGGTGACTAATATTGTGCTTACAATTGGAGGGGAGGAGAAGAAATACAAAAGAAGGTGAGTGATTTAAGTGAGGGAAAGAAAAGAAATGAATCCATACACTCACTTATGTTCTTCTTGTATTTTTGTTTACTTGGATGAAATTGACAGGAAGGAAATGATGTCAGGCATATTTTTGTGTTTACTAGATATTCAAATTTCCTTTCCTTTATTTTCATGAAATTCATATTGAAATAAAATGAAGGAATTGTACAAAATTAAATATATTCATCCTCTGCTCTTCCTTCAAAGTGAACAGAAGAAATTGAAAATTCATTTATACTTTATAGTAATTTATGATTGTGTTATAATTCTAAAGGAAATACTCAATATTTATCACATGAACGATAAGCTGTCATAAAAATCTAAGAATTAGTTGAGTGGAAGAGAATATTATAAATAAATAAGACTGCTCTGTCCTAGCAAGTGGAAAGAAGAGAAAGGGGCTTGTAAACTTAACAATCTCAGACATCCATGTAAGCAAAAGGTAAGAACTAGCGCCTAAAATCAAGAGAAAAGGAACAGCTGGAGAAATCATGAGTAACTTTATAAGTCCTTTCAAGCTGAAACTTCAAATAAACTGAATGACAAATATTTACTTTTGCTCCAAAAAAAATGCATATGTAAATGACCTTAGAGACGGTGAGGAAATAATCTTTTTAATAGAAAAAGTTGCACATTTGATCCTCAAAAAATGGGCAAGTAATTAGTGAAAACTTGTATCAGGATACTAGAATTCTGGAAAAACACTTGGATGAAACAATAAGCATCACAAGTAGTAGATGAACAAGCATTTGGCATATCAGTGAAAAGATGCCACGAAGTAAGAGTAAATGGACCACTAAACCAAGCATTTTACTTGCAAACAAAAAAAAAATCATGATTTAGAGTGAAGATTCATGAAATAGGAGGATAACTATTCAATTCCCAACAACCAGAAGCTGAGATGCCACAGCCAAATTGGATGGCTCCTGCTTCGTCCTGTACCATTTACTAAGGCAAACTTAATAGGTAGACCGGTTAGAACCACTAAACAAAGCCAAGTATGAATGTGAGGTTATCTCAGATGAGTCAGAATAAAACCATAGCACATTCAGCATCAAAACTTTGACCACCTGACCGTTCGAAAACTCAACCCACGGGATAAGTTTTACAGGAACTAGAGAGTAAATCCATCGGAAACTCACTTTATCCTCCTCTTTTCCATGGTAGTTGGACGAATCAGGAAATTACTTTCTAGCTACTTTAGTCGTCAAGAAAGAATCCTTTTACAATAATGATATCGCCGATGCAAGAAGGGAATGAGCATGTCACCGGTATTAAATTAAAGAAGAAGCGGAAGAAGGAACAGGAAAAACACTACGAAATAGAATTCGATCTAGAACCAACAGAATGGAGAAGAACATGTACCGAGCACAAACTCGCCGACGGTGGCGTTGGTGCTAAGGTTAGAACTCCTATCCCGATCGCCAGAGGCGAGAAGATGGCCGGAGATGGCCCCCAGCCGGCGTCGAGCAGCGGAATCCATGCCTCGATTGGATCTCTATCAGCCCTCTCTTTCCGCGATCAACACAGAGCTGCCAAAAAAACGTACAGCACCGCTGGCCATAAAACAAAACTCTTCGATTCAGTGGATGGTCACTTAATAGTCGCACCAAATCCTAACAGTTGCGTCGTAAGCTTTCTTTCTTCGCCAATATTTTCCGCGCCGGGACGGCGCAGATGTTCACATCGGGGCAGCAGACATCATTTCGGCATTGCGTGGCCCGTCGGCCACGTATGGCTCAATATAAATTCCCAAAAGGAAATGGATAAATAAAAGACCATCTAGAAATGTGAAATAGACGGTTCTTTTCGAGCTAACCCAATATCTTACCTGGCATTTCACTAACAGTCAGTGTGAGCCCCACGAACTTTGCAAAGGACAGAGAACGCAGGTCAACGCTATCGGTTAGACTCCTTGGGTATGCTTCATGGCAAAGCCTACATGTTTTAATTTATTCATTAACCAAAAAATAATGATTTTATGGTAAATTTGTCCATTGGCGAGTTTATCATAAAACCATACTGTTTAATTTAGTGAACGATAATTCAAGCAGTCTCTTTAGGGTTGCCCTAGTAAAAAAAATAGTAGAAATAAATTTAACGGTTACAGCCTCCTGTTAAGATTAATAAGTGGATGTTTGGATGTTTCGTGGTGCAGTAGAAAGTCTTTTTAATTTTTTAAATATTTAAGTATTAAATTTTAATTACGAATAAAATTTTTTAATAGATAATTAATTTAAAAAATTAATGATGCAGAGAATGAGGTGGCCCAGGATCGGAGAGAAGGTCGATATTGTGGGCTAACATGACACTCAAGGTCATGGATGGTCAACTGGGATAATAGTTCCCTGTGATACCTCTCACAAGGTCCGATCGGATAGGTCAATCGGACCTCGAGGAGGGGATTGGGTAAGTACATGGGTCTGAGTGTATAAGTTTGATTGGACATCATTGGTGCTTAATCATCACGACAAAGTATGATTGCTTAGAGCCAAATGGGGGAACTTTGATCAGATCCTAATTAATTCTCCGAGCTCTCGCTCTTATAGGGCTGATCGGACCTCCCCCGGATTCAAATCCCTGGAAACCCATTGACTAACCAAAGCTTATAAATTGGGTCGGAGGTCATATTGTGAGGCTCAGTAGGTTTACTGTTCCAGCTCATAGGGAGAATAAGGACCATAACAAAAATATCAGAGGCACGTGACACTGTATTTGGCATTGATACACTGTATAGATAAGATTATCATTATACTTGTGATTGACAAGACCGCTCCATACCTCTGAGATACAGTGATTAGGCATACTCATTTACTTGACACGACACCTCATTAAGGCGAAGGTTATTATAAGTGTTATAAATACGGGTACCTTCTCCATGGCATAGGTATGTGTTTTCAGATGTCTGCATCTCCATTTTCGTTGACACTCATTACTACCTTTTTGTGCTAACTTGAGCATTGAAATAGTTGCATCGGGGACCCTCTTACCTGCCTACTGACGTTCCTATGTTTCATTGTTGGTGTCGTAGGTTTTTCTGATGTACAATGCACTAAAATCAACCTTTTCTCATCTCAACTCTCATCATTCGCGATTCTCCTTGCTGAAGCCCTAGCCCTCTCTGGCCCCCTTGATTCTCTTCGTCGAAGCCCTCCCTCAGCGCGACGACACGACGAGCCCTCTCTCAAAGTAGTGGAGGCTTGCCACTCGCTCAATGTTATGCATCGAGACTTTGAAGCTAGAAAATTTCTTGTTGGTTAACAAAAACAACGATTCCTCCCTCAAGGCCGTTGATTTCGACCTCTCTATATTCTTCAAGCCAGATAAGATCACAATAAAATTCCTATGCGCATTCTCTAAATGAGTAATGATTCTTCCAAGTTCCAATTTGGTGTTGATTCTCTATTTTTTATCTCATAATTATTATTTTATCTACCCTTTCAAAAAAAAACCAAGGTATTTTTTTTGGCAAAAAAAAATCTTTAAAAATATATGAAAAGTAAATAAAAGTTCTTGAGACACCATCCATGTAGTAGAAATTATATTTCATTTTATGATTTTTGCAAAGTATATAGTCATAAAAGTTCTTAGGTGCTATAAATTATTAGTATTAACCCTAGAGCAATTATGAGATGATTAAAAGAAAACTTTTGTACCCTATTTAAATAATATAAGGCAAAGTTTATGGTTATTATATTTGCTTCACATATGTGCCAGATAAATAAGTATAATAATGTTTAGATAGTATATTTTAATCTATATCGTATTAATTAGTTGAATTGATAGTGAGAGGATGTAGATATATAGAATATTATTCTTAACTATTCCTAGTCAAGTATTAATATACAAGAGTAATATCAATGCGTTGAGACTAGCATGTAGGTCAATTAATAAATTAATTTCACAAGTCATGGATATATGATATCAAATTAACATATGAGTATATATTGGAGAATATGTACTGAATTGACTCGTCATGAGAAGTTTCATGGATTGTTATGAGTGTTGTGAGCATTCTTATAGTGATTATTGGTATGAATATTCCTTAGACTTGAAGTCACTTCAGCTCCCTATATAAGGAATTGTGTAGTTTAGTATCAACAAACATCACCTGTAATAAGGTGAACCATAAAGTCGATCACTAGATATATAATAAGTTATGCAGAGGAATGTGAGTGTTGTAGATGAGATCTATCCCTTCCATATGATGGAAGTGATATCTGTAGACTCCTTGATTAAATAGGACTACTAAAATATATGATCATGCTCAAATAAGTCAATATGAGATATTAAGCTCAATTAGTTAAGTGAGTTACTTGAAAATCGAGAAACACAAAGATTGATAAGAGAATGACATGGTCTATACCTTATTGATCAATCTAGATATCGAGGATAAAAGGACCAAGTCATACAAGATACTAGACATAGAAAGGTTAGATCGGATCTCGACATTCTTATCACTTGGATAGTAATGATGCATTGTGTGATGTCACTCATTATTTATGTATCTAAAATGGGTTCAGAGACATTACCAAAGTTACGAGAGTCTATTGGTCACACACACAAAGAACAAGTTAGTTATTTTAGTTTGACTAAAATGTGATGAACCTTAGGATTAAATGGTGAAGTCTAATTCAAAATTTGATTAATTAAGTTAGACTCAAAAAAATCCAAATTGGACTATGGGATTGAATCTAATCCAAGTAGACTCATTTGGATTAGACTCAACTACTATAAAGGGGTTAATGTCCATTAAAAGAGTTTAATGGAGCATTATTAAAAAGAAATACCAAGAGGAAAAAGCCTCTTGTATTCATCCAAGATTGATGAGCATTAATCTTGTATTCAACCAAGATTAATTTAGCATTAATCAAAAGGGATACTAGAGGTAAAAATATTTTGTATTTATTGGATGAATACAAAAGGCCAAATTTCATGATGATGAAGTTAGTTAATGCTTTTCTTCCTCTTCTTCCTCTCTTTGGCTGAGACACCTTTGCTTGTTGTTGGCTTGCTCCTTGGCCAAACCATCCTAGGGGCTAGTACTACGAAGGTGGTTCGTCTCCGAAATCGAGTTCGTGCGACGAACGGAACGTGTTCGTTTGGATACTGATGGAGGTGCGACCATTCTGATCGTGCTAAGATCCGCTGAACCAAGTTGTTGTCGGGATATTGTATCATGCACACAATAAAGGTAATCATTCTATCAAACGTAGTTTATTACTTTCGCATAAATATATGGAAGGGATCGTTTTTCTGCTGTGTATATGTATTTTTTTCGCAAAAGATTCTAACACAAATGTGGTTTTGTTTTATGTGTTTTACAACTTTAGAGTTGTTAAGATTTTTTTTGAAAACGATACATTGATGCACTACACTGCTCAAATGAGACAAACAATAGCATAAATGGCTTCCTAAGAGTCTAAGAGCATTTGCAACGGTGCGTTAATCGAGCATTATAACACTCGATTAACGCACCGTCCGCGTTAAAGCTGTTGCGGCGAGCGCGTTAATGCGCTGATGTGATGAACGCGTTCAGATGTTTGAACGCATTCATCGCATATGACATGACATGGATTCTTCGGATCACGAGACCCCTGATCGGTCAAGCTGACCGATCAGGATGACCTGGACCGATCAAGCAAGAGCCTGATCGGTCAGGCTCCTTGCTGATCGGTCAGCTTGACCGAGCAGCACTCCCCTGATCGGTCAAGCTGACCGATCAGGGGATTTATTAAATCCCTGATCAGGGGATTTAATAATTTAAATTTTAAATAATGATAAAAATATTAAAAATATTATTATTATTTATTTTAAATAATAATCATTTAAATTAGTAAATAAAATTGAAAATATAAAATATGTAGGTAAGAGAATGAATATGTGAGAGAATATATATGTGAGAGAATGTATATGTGAGATAATGTGTATGTGGCATATGGGTCCCACAAATAATGGGGGTTGAATGTTAAATGAATGTGAAAGAATGAAGATGTTAATGTTAATGTGTATGTGACATGTGGGTCCCATGCTTTTTGATGAGGTGGGGTAGGTGTTATAACGTGAAAGGAGTTAAACGATTACGGATACCCTAAGGAACGGATTTATAGTTTTCTTATTATTTCTTGACAAGGGTATGACAATCGTATGATAGAAATGAAAGTATATATATTAGTTTCTAGGAGTTAGATAGTTATGAAAGTCTATCTGAATTTGTGGGAGATCAACAAGCAAAGATTCAATCTTCTTTTATGTTTTTAACAAGTGGAAGACTGATTTTTTTTTTGTTTTTTTTTGTAAAATATGTTGATGGCCCAAAATAAATCCATTTGACCAAAATCATACCAAATACTTTTTGGAAATATGAAGAAGAATATTAGTTTAGTTAGAAGTATTAAATTTTGAGTTAAAATACTCATCAAGCATACACTAGGGGTAAGTTGTGTTTGTAAAAGGATGTGGTTCTTGATTTTGGAAAAAAGCAAATTGTGTTGCTTAATTTGAGGAAAAATGAAACTTGCGTAGTTTGGAAGTGTGGGCATTGGAAATTTTGTCTGCTTTACTTAATCATTTACTAATCATTTGCATCACACATGGTTGATGAAGAAGCCGGTTTAATTTCTCATTGAAAAATAATAGGGAGAGTAAAAATGAGAGAGTGAATGGTAGAGTGAATGACGTGGCACTTTGCATGCAGCGATCTCCGACGGATTCACCGTGCCCTCCCAGGATATAGTTTGATTCGGGACGACGGTCGAAGGCCGCCGATGGTGTCCAAGCGATAATCAGACGTGTGCATGTAAAGTGTCACGTCATTCATTCAAGTGTCACGTCATTCACTCTACCATTCACTCTCCCATTTTCACTCTCCCTATCATAACTCTTTTTTCATTCTCTAATTTAAATTAAATACAAGTAAAACACAAGCATTACACGAATATTTTGGTATTAGACATTGTTGTAACTTGTAACTCTCATGTCATCAACTAAGTTGGCAAACTCATAGAAGTTATATCCTATATGGAACTTGTAAACTATTCTTGCCTTACACTTTAATATATTACTGTAATATGCTTCATAATCGTCGTATTGTTCTGTTATTTTATTTTTCCTTTAGTTTTATGCACTATTGTTTCTAAAATGATTAATTCTGAAGAGATACAACTTGATTTCCACAATTCATTTAGGTAAATTTTTTAATGATGTGGTTGGAAGCATATATTATGTTGTTCTTGAGGTACTTTGCAAGTATTACGGACTAGAAGCTGATGTTTAGACTGCTAGTGTTATTATGTATTTTGATGAATAGTATACCTCTCTTTTAGGCAAGTATGCTTTCAATATCTTTGTATATTTTTTCCACGAAAATTTATCAAAACTTCTATTTTTTTCTAGAAACACAAGGAATTTTTTATGCAATTTTGAAGAGGGTCATTGATTTTGAATCAGTTCCATGACCATTGGATTCACAAAGTGACAAAGATCTTATAAGGAACATGGTATGTTCCAAACCTTCAGAACGCTTGATAGTTGATAGGGATAAGTAATCTAAGAAAAATACATGGCATGAGGAAGTTGTTGTTGGAGTTAAAGAAGATGAAGAGGCACCCCTTCCTCTTCATCTTCCAACTCCTTCATGTTCCTCCATTAATGGAGGGATATGAAGAGACTTTCTACCCCCTATATATTTTGCTTCCAAGGCAAAGGGGAGAGGTTGAAAAGAGAGAGGACACGCTATGTGTGTGTCCAAGCCAATGGAGATCATACGAGACAAGCTATGTGCGAGGTCAAAGAGAAAGGGTTCGTCTCGTGTGTATAAGGTCATTGTGCAAGGTTCGTCCAAGTGCACATGACGAAGAAGAGGTTATTGAGAAGAACATTCAAGATTGGTTCATCCAATTACAGAAAAGGGATTTGGTTTGTGAACTTATGAAGAGCTTTTCGATTCATTCGTGATCGTTCTTCGGATGACAAAGTCTTCCGGTTTCTTCTCCAAGTGCAGATCACTGTAAGTATTTAGATTTACAGAATTTGTTTCTATCGTTCATGCTTTAGAAATATCAACAATGGTATCAGAGCGTTAGATTGTAAAAGCACGACTTTACCTATCACACTTCTTAGTCCCTGTTCGATGTCGCGGTCGGAGTTTGTCTCCATCGTGTTCTTCTCTTGCCAGGCGAGAATCCAACGTAGTCGTTGGGAACTCGCGACTATATGTCGTAGTTGTTTCGATTTTTGCGAGAAGAAGTTTGATTTAATTAAATCAAACGGGAAAAAATAGAAAAAATTCTCAATAGATAATCGAACCGGCAACCTCCTTAAGAGAGGGTTGAGGCACAACCAGGAGCTGCGACCGAAAGTTATATATAACTTTGGTTCAATTAATTTGAATCAATCTATCCAATTAGACTTGGGTTAAACCATTAGTTGGTTTAATGAGATTAGTTTGGTCCAATCATATCAGATTTTGGTTCAAACTATTTGTTGGTTTAATCAGATCAATTTGGTCCAATTAGGTCGGGTCTAGGTCAAACCATTGGTTGGTTTAACCAGACCAATTTGGTCTAAATTATAACCAGTCTAATTGGTTTAATCAATAAGTTTGACTTAAACATAAATAGGCTTAAAATTTAACAATAACAATAAGATATCTAATTAGATCAGTTCTAATAAGGACAAAGGAATAAGCTAATACTTGAGATCTAAGTTCCAAATCGACCGGTCCAGTGTGTTAGTCAACTAGAGTTCCTCAAATAAAGAAGATTTGTTTTTCTTATTTGTTATAATTCTGTGTGTTCTATGCATATATATATGTGAATTGAAATGAACCAGTTTTGTTACTGAATTGCCAGTTTTGTACTGACAATAATATTTTCAATTCCACATGCCAAAGATGATATACACGATGACCTGTCTTGATGTGTGACAGAATGAGCTGAGGGAGGCGATTGAGGAATAGAACAAAGTCTAACATAAAATGAATTATGTTAACAACTGCACTAGTGTTTGTCCTAGTGACATGATATTAGCTTATTTAATTTGTTAAAGTTTTGTTATTGTTATTGTCGTTATGTACGAACAGTATTGCCTATTTAGTTTATGAAAGACATGTGGTATAGACTGTTGTTTGTACAAACAGTACTATTTTATGAAAAAAGGTCAGTTATATGTTAACAATTATTATAAATGATTAGTTCATTTAATGATTTATTCATTTTACAAATGATTAGTTCATTAATGATTTGTTTATTCTACAAATGATTAGTTCATTTAATGATTAGTTCATTCTTATAAATATTTGTTCATTTTACAAATGATTTAGTTCATTCTTAAAGATTAGTTATTCATACAAGTGTTTAGTTCATTTAATGATTAGTTCATTCTATGATTAGTTCATTATACAAATGATTAGTTCATTTGATGGAATGTATGTAATATAATTGATCAATGTTGATTAGATTGATTATACGAATGATGAGTGGAAACGTAGTTACCACTTGATTTTGTAAACCAATTCTAATTTACAACGATCATCATAAGTTACATGCATATAAATTACACTTAGTCAATAAATAATGTGTTTATTTATGATAGATCATGGCAACTAAGAATATCATAGCTAAACTGAATTAGAGAGAAATTATATGGGGATAACTAAAAATATGACATCTTCAAGATACAATATGTTCTTGAGGAACAAGAAGTTCTAGAGACTGTGAATCAGTTCATGGAAGAACCTGTTAATGGTTCAATACAAGCATAACTTGATCTTGATGCCTATAGGGCATGGAAGAAAAATGACTCCACTACTAAGGGCATATTGATTAGTTC
>JAGFNQ010008287.1:72039-129940 GCA_024364735.1 Boesenbergia rotunda | reverse complement strand
TAGAAATATCAACAATGGTATCAGAGCGTTAGATTGTAAAAGCATGACTTTACCTATCGCACTTCTTAGTCCCTGTTCGATGTCGCGGCCGGAGTTTGTCTCCGTCGTGTTCTTCTCTTGCCAGGCGAGAATCCAACGTAGTCGTTTGGGAACTCGCGACTATATGTCGTAGTTGTTTCGATTTTTGCGAAAGAAGTTTGATTTAATTAAATCCAACGGGAAAAAATAGAAAAAATTCTCAATAGATAATCGAACCGGCAACCTCCTTAAGAGAGGGTTGAGGCACAACCAGGAGCTGCGACCGAAAGTTATATATAACTTTGGTTCAATTAATTTGAATCAATCTATCCAATTAGACTTGGGTTAAACCATTAGTTGGTTTAATGAGATTAGTTTGGTCCAATCATATCAGATTTTGGTTCAAACTATTTGTTGGTTTAATCAGATCAATTTGGTCCAATTAGGTCGGGTCTAGGTCAAACCATTGGTTGGTTTAACCAGACCAATTTGGTCTAAATTATAACCAGTCTAATTGGTTTAATCAATAAGTTTGACTTAAACATAAATAGGCTTAAAATTTAACAATAACAATAAGATATCTAATTAGATCAGTTCTAATAAGGACAAAGGAATAAGCTAATACTTGAGATCTAAGTTCCAAATCGACCGGTCCAGTGTGTTAGTCAACTAGAGTTCCTCAAATAAAGAAGATTTGTTTTTCTTATTTGTTTATAATTCTGTGTGTTCTATGCATATATATATATGTGAATTGAAATGAACCAGTTTTGTTACTGAATTGCCAGTTTTGTACTGACAATAATATTTTTCAATTCCACATGCCAAAGATGATATACACGATGACCTGTCTTGATGTGTGACAGAATGAGCTGAGGGAGGCGATTGAGGACATAGAACAAAGTCTAACATAAAATGAATTATGTTAACAACTGCACTAGTGTTTGTCCTAGTGACAATGATATTAGCTTATTTAATTTGTTAAAGTTTTGTTATTGTTATTGTCGTTATGTACGAACAGTATTGGCCTATTTAGTTTATGAAAGACATGTGGTATAGACTGTTGTTTTGTACAAACAGTACTATTTTATGAAAAAAGGTCAAGTTATATGTTAACAATTATTATAAATGATTAGTTCATTTAATGATTTATTCATTTTACAAATGATTAGTTCATTTAATGATTTGTTTATTCTTACAAATGATTAGTTCATTTAATGATTAGTTCATTCTTATAAATTATTTGTTCATTTTACAAATGATTAGTTCATTCTTATAAATGATTAGTTCATTCATACAAGTGTTTAGTTCATTTAATGATTAGTTCATTCTATGATTAGTTCATTATACAAATGATTAGTTCATTTGATGGAATGTATGTAATATAATTGATCAATGTTGATTAGATTGGATTATACGAATGATGAGTGGAAACGTAGTTACCACTTGATTTTGTAAACCAATTCTAATTTACAACGAGTCAATCATAAGTTACATGCATATAAATTGCACTTAGTCAATAAATAATGTGTTTATTTATAATAGATCATGGCAACTAAGAATATCATAGCTAAACTGAATAGAGAGAAATTATATGGGGATAACTATAAAATATGACATCTCAAGATACAATATATTCTTGAGGAACAAGAAGTTCTAGAGACTGTGAATCAGTTCATGGAAGAACCTGCTCATGGTTCAATAACACAGCATAACTTGATCTTGATGCCTATAGGGCATGGAAGAAAAATGACTCCACTACTAAGGGCATATTGATTAGTTCTGTCACGCCCCGAGACCCAGGAGCCGCTGATCCAATAGAAAATTGGACAGCATCTCCCCTGTCCGACGGACAATTTACACATACAAACAATATATATGACAACCCACACAGTATATATTTGGCCTCAGGCCTCCAAAATAGATAAACACAACGTAAAAGTACCCGACAACTAAGTAAATCATACCTGACTGTGGACCGGTCCGACTTACGACGAAACAACTAATACACAAAAACCCCTTAGGGCACACGACACATATGACATATACAAATCACTAAAAGGAATATGAAACAATGGACTACACAGGATAAAACAAACTCCTGCGGTCGCGATGGGTAGGGACTGGCTGCTGGGCTCTTCTGGCGACTCCAAGTATCTCAACCTGAAATAAAAATATATGGCAACGGGGTGAGTCCATAACTCAGCGAATACCCAGCAGATATGCATAGTATGTTATAATAACAATAAGCATCTACGTTAATACAGTCTCATATCAACAATATGGAAAAACTAATACTGGAAATACTGAGGTAGATACATACCAGAATCCAGCTAACCTGAAAAGAGGATAATAAGTACCAAGGGAATATCATTAGACATATAATCTCAAATAACAAGTCTCCAGAATATGCATGTCAAACAAGTGCAAAAATCAAGTGCAGCAAACAATGCACGATGCAAAATATACACATGGTGCAATAACATGTGTGACCCACTAGTCCCAGTCAGGATCATCGTCCACGACGTCCGCGTGGGTAGAGCTGTGACAACCTGTACGCACTCTGCCATCACTGCTCCTGAGTGACCGGGTGGACAGGATGCTGGCGGAGACCACGCTCCTAACCCCAAGCAATGGGGGAGTCAATCTCTCATCTCCTCGTGGCTCAGTACGAGAAGGGACCCCTGGCTGCTACCACGCCCGCGCTCACCCTCCAAATAGTGGCTGAACGGAGCAATACAGGGCAAAAGCACACATCCTATGGTATCCACTAACCCATGAGTGGCCGTGTGCGCATATCATATACTGGAAAATGATTAGGCTCAACCACAAGGGAGTCGCTGATCGTCGGCATGCAACAATGCAAGAATGATGTATGATATGCACACATACATCCCTCATGTCAAATACAAGAGATACATCCCGATATCTAAGCATACATATAGATATGACAATACCTGAGACTGTATGAAACTAACAGCATAATAACTCAGGGATAAACAACAAGTATCCAGAACAAGCATAATAAACAAGGCTAGCGTATAATCTTACTGCTATCTATAACCAACCATGCATAGCAATATGACAATATCTAAAAGATAAGTCAAAGGGTACCCGCCTTAAAGTAGAAGTCTGTATACGAAGAAAACCTCCCGTCTGATACTCCGCAACCAAGAGTCTAAATCAATGCCCTGTATCAAAGGACATGTTTTACATTGCTATTACAAAGATAGTAACTAGCTAACAAGTCCCTAAACCATATTAGGGTTAATCTACTCAACCTATTTCATTTAATTACATCTAATTAAATGATAAGTTCCTAACTACTTCGTGTAGTTATGATTTAGGTTAACTCTTAGATTTAATACTCAACCAAGTATTCGGTAGTACCCCAGAAACAACCCAACACAGGTTTAATATCTATACCAGTATCAATGCATTCCATACTAAACATGTCATAACAGATCATCATCCATCACATTCAAATTCCAATAATCCATTATATCATTACCAATTACTATTAAATTGATCCACATTAATAATTCTCCTATACATGAAGCTCACGGTATCTTGCCACATGGTCAAAAACTACACAAGACTTCAAAATCATCATTACAGAAAAACATTGTTATAGTTCAACTCAATTCCTCCTTTAGTTCTCTACTGATCAAGGCAACAAAACACACTAGCCCAACTGTAAAACGCAAGGTATCATATGGCAAGATCCAAATCCTAAAGTAGAACCATCTCTACGCTAACTGAATTCAACTTTAGATCAAAAACAGAACTATAGAAGTAATCTCCAAATCCGAACCACAATGTCTATCCATAGCTACGAATTTGTCTAAGATCCACACCAAAGTATCATCAATTTTGAAACTAAATCCTTACCTGATTCTTGTGCCAGCAAATCCATTCCTTGCCCAAGATCTGGCGCTCAGAAATCACACGGAGGCTACCACAACAGCTCCTCCTTCTCACTAAAACCAAATCAAGGTAGCAACTAAGAGGGACGACTAAATCCCAAACTAGCGCAGAGTTTCCAACCCCAAGTTTGCGCACGGAATACATTATCTCCATCCAAGCTTCCATCGATCACCCAAAAACAAAATTGTAAATCTTAAACCACATGGAACACACAACAGAATTCCTCAAAACAACTATCTCCTCATGAGCTCAACCTACAAAATTCGATTCTAAAGAAAATGAGTTGCGGCAAAGGATCAAAAACCACAAAAATCAACAATCACCTAAACTAACTAGCTAGCATCTTTCCATAGCTCAGAATTCATGATAAACAGAACGAAAACAGCAAACTAACTCAAATTCGTATAACCACCGACCAAAACTTGCCCCAATTAGAACTGCAAATCGATTACCAAGATAACTCTTACCTGAGATGCGCGTCACCCCTTTCGCAGATCGGCATCGGCGATCGCGTACACAAGAACGAGAGCTCTTTGCTCGAATCAAATCGTCGAGGAATAGAAGAGAAAACGTCAACGATGAGGAGAGGAGAATGCCAGCGTCGATCGTGGCTAGGGCACGCGCGAAGGGGTGGAAGAAGAAGAGGTCGGGCGGCTGCGGTTTGGCTGCGGCTAAGCGGAGAGGAAGAAATAAGAGATGGTTTCGGCGGATTAAAAACCTAGGTCAGATTTTAATCAACTATATATCTATATATATATTAAGCTTCTCCAATAAATAGGATAACCTAATTATATTGTTTTCTTTATCCGATTTATCCTCATAAATTCCACCAATGGTTCAGAAAAATTTCTGAAAATTTTCCATCATATTCTACAAGGTTATTTCTTGATTTAAAATTTAAAATTACTTGCCGTATTTTACATTCTCCCACACTAATAAAAATTTGATCCCCAAATTTCGTCATTCCTCATACGGCACACACTAGCAGCTAAACATATTCGTACTCATCATGAGTAACCACTTCGTCTGATACCTTATGGTTACACTGCTACGAAGCAATTGGAGTTATCAATCCATAGGTTATCATCCGATAACCTGATCCACTCGGGTAACCATTTAATCATCACAACTATCTAGGGCACTCAATCCTAAGATCACTGGCGCCAAGTCTATACTCCGATCCTCGAACGTAAAACGTTCAATTTCATAAATATCACCCAAGTATCCCCAAGTCAATAACATCCTCCCAAGAATCACAAGTCATATATATTATATACCTATCCTCCAATAGACCATCAGAAACTCACATATAATTTAAAAATTGTGCCAATATATCGTACCATATGCTGTTATCAATAACAGACTTCTTAAATAATCAACCACCGAAAGATCATTTATCCGTTTAATGATCCATCAAAGCTACAAATCCGGTAGGTCCATTTCTACTAATAGAATCTTCAAAATACATCATATCATAGAGATTTATCAATTTCAATCCACCTCTCAACACCAACAAGAAAATCCATAGGTATCAACTTTATCATCTGGTGAACTAATAAGTCCACGATGAGGGTATTATAACTGAACCAGTGGACATCTTTGACCTCCTGATTAATGCCGAATATTTCACCGGAAGATAAGGATACAGCTAACTCCACATCCTCCGCACCCTAGCGGATCGTACATCCCGATGCACCATCGAGATTATCCAACCATATACACTCAATCTATGAGTCAGAATCCCTCATAGAATCGTGTAGCAATGAGCGAGTCGACCAACCATCGCCTCGTAACCCAATATTCTCCGATTCCTCCACTCAAGGTTCAAAAAGCTCTAAGGTTCCAACTCCATAACATAGAGATAGAGACGTGCTATCTCTCAGGAGTATCTTAACATACTCATTAAGCAATTCCTTTATTTTCCCACAGGTCATCCTTGTATCATTTAACTAGAGGTGACCTAGTCTTGTAAGTGATTTGCCTTGACGCAAATCATAAGTCCGTAGATACCTGTTTGGTTATTCAGACCAACTACAAGCGGTAAACCACAAGTGTCAAGCAACTAGCACCACACTTTTACGTATTAGCTCAAATCACCCATCAACATGTACTTTCTAAGTCAACAACAAAGTAGAAGTGATCCATGGTCAAAGCCACTAAAGAAAACCGAATGTATCAATCTGCTACTAATCATAATAATATGTAGCTACTACTACCCTATTGCATCAATGCAGATCATGTACTCAAAACATGACATCTAGCTTATCTGTCCAGATATACGCAACATAAGAAAAACTTGTAGCTCCATGAGCTACTGTGAATTGATCCAATAAAATGAGAGAATTTCTAACTATACATAAATATACAGGAATAACAACCTGATCCAATGACATGAAAGAATTTCTAACCATACCTAAATATACAGGAATGGTAGCATGATCCGATAACACGAGATAATTTCTAAATCATACCTAGATATACAGGTATAGTAACATGATCCAATAACATGTGAGAATTTCTAAATTATACCTAAATATACAGGCATAGTAACATGATTCAGTAACATGTGAGAATTTCTAAATTATACCTAAATATACAGGAATGGTAACATGATCCGATAACACGAGATAATTTCTAAATCATACCTAGATATACAGGTATAGTAACATGATCCAATAACATGTGAGAATTTCTAAATCATACCTAAATATACAGGAATGGTAACATGATCCAGTAACATGTGAGAACTACTAACCATACCAAAATATACAAGAGGGATAACATGATCCAATGACTTATGAGAATTTTCTAACCAATACCTAAATAGGATCAGGGATCCAAAAGATCAGGAGAAATACCTGTCGCCTGAAGAAGTCCCATTGCCAAGTCCCAGACAACCCCATCGAGAAAAATACTCCGAACAAATCCGACAAGACTAGTAAAATAAGTAGGCATTGTAAACCTACGCTCTGATACCAAAGAAATTGGTATCAGATAGACACCGAAAATCCACCAGTCCTCAAGGTATCCGACAACCTGAGCTCTGATACCAAAAATAAATTGTCACGCCCCGAGACCCAGGAGCCGCTGATCCAATAGAAAATCGGACAGTATCTCCCCTGTCCGACGGACAATTTACACATATAAACAATATATATGACAACCCACGCAGTATATATTTGGCCTCAGGCTTCCAAAATAGATAAACACAACGTAAAAGTACCCGACAACTAAGTAAATCATACCTGACTGCGGACCGGTCCGACTTACGACGAAACAACCAATACACAAAAACCCCTTAGGGCACACGACACATATGACATATACAAATCACTAAAAGGAATATAAAACAATGCACTACACAGGATAAAACAAACTCCTGCGGTCGCGATGGGTAGGGACTGGCTGCTGGGCTCTTCTGGCGACTCCAAGTATCTCAACCTGAAATAAAAATATATGGCAACGGGGTGAGTCCATAACTCAGCGAATACCCAGCAGATATGCATAGTATGTTATAATAACAATAAGCATCTACGTTAATACAGTCTCATATCAACAATATGGAAAAACTAGTATTGGAAATACTAAGGTAGATACATACTAGAATCCAGCTAACCTGAAAAGAGGATAATAAGTACCAAGGGAATATCATTAGACATATAATCTCAAATAACAAGTCTCCAGAATATGCATGTCAAACAAGTGCAAAAATCAAGTGCAGCAAACAATGCACGATGCAAAATATACACATGGTGCAATAACATGTGTGACCCACTAGTCCCAGTCAGGATCATCGTCCACGACGTCCGCGTGGGTAGAGCTGTGACAACCTGTACGCACTCTGCCATCACTGCTCCTGAGTGACCGGGTGGACAGGATGCTGGCGGAGACCACGCTCCTAACCCCAAGCAATGGGGGAGTCAATCTCTCATCTCCTCGTGGCTCAGTACGAGAAGGGACCCCTGGCTGCTACCACGCCCGCGCTCACCCTCCAAATAGTGGCCGAACGAAGCAATACAGGGCAAAAGCACACATCCTATGGTATCCGCTAACCCATGAGTGGCCGTGTACGCATATCATGTACCGGAAAATGATTAGGCTCAACCACAAGGGAGTCGCTGATCGCCGGCATGCAACAATGCAAGAATGATGTATGATATGCACACATATATCCCTCATGTCAAATACAAGAGATACATCCCGATATCTAAGCATACATATAGATATGACAATACCTGAGACTGTATGAAACTAACAGCATAATAACTCAAGGATAAACAACAAGTATCTAGAACAAGCATAATAAACAAGGCTAGCGTATAATCTTACTGCTATCTATAACCAACCATGCATAGCAATATGACAATATCTAAAAGATAAGTCAAAGGGTACCTGCCTCAAAGTAGAAGTCTGTATACGAAGAAAACCTCCCGTCTGATACTCCGCAACCATGAGTCTAAATCAATGCCCTGTATCAAAGGACATGTTTTACATTGCTATTACAAAGATAGTAACTAGCTAACAAGTCACTAAACCATATTAGGGTTAATCTACTCAACCTATTTCATTTAATTACATCTAATTAAATGATATGTTCCTAACTACTTCGTGTAGTTATGATTTAGGTTAACTCTTAGATTTTATACTCAACCAAGTATTCGGTAGAACCCCAGAAACAACCCAACACAGGTTTAATATCTACACCAGTATCAATGCATTCCATACTAAACATGTCATAACAGATAATCATCCATCACATTCAAATTCCAATAATCCATTATATCATTACCAATTACTATTAAATTGATCCACATTAATAATTCTCCTATGCATGAAGCTCACGGTATCTTGCCACATGGTCAAAAACCACACAAGACTACAACTGAAATCATCATTACAGAAAAACATTGTTATAGTTCAACTCAATTCCTCCTTTAGTTCTCTACTGATCAAGGCAACAAAACACACTAGCCCAACTGTAAAACGCAAGGTATCATATGGCAAGATCCAAATCCTAAAGTAGAACCATCTCTACGCCAACTGAATTCAACTTTAGATCAAAAACAGAACTATAGAAGTAATCTCCAAATCCGAACCACAATGTCTATCCATAGTTACGAATTTGTCTAAGATCCACACCAAAGTATCATCAATTTTGAAACTAAATCCTTACCTGATTCTTGTGCCAGCAAATCCATTCCTTGCCCAAGATCTGGCGCTCAGAAATCACACGGAGGCTACCACAACAGCTCCTCCTTCTTCTCACTAAAACCAAATCAAGGTAGCAACTAAGAGGGACGACTAAATCCCAAACTAGAGCAGAGTTTCCAACCCCAAGTTTGCGCACGGAATACATTATCTCCATCCAAGCTTTCATCAATCACCCAAAAACAAAATTGTAAATCTTAAACCACATGGAACACACAACAGAATTCCTCAAAACAACTATCTCCTCATGAGCTCAACCTACAAAATTCGATTCCAAAGAAAATGAGTTGCGACAAAGGATCAAAAACCACAAAAATCAACAATCACCTAAACTAACTAGCTAGCATCTTTCCATAGCTCAGAATTCATGATAAACAGAACGAAAATAGCAAACTAACTCAAATTCGTATAACCACCGACCAAAACTTGCCCCAATTAGAACTGCAAATCGATTACCAAGATAACTCTTACCTGAGATGCGCGTCACCCCTTTCGCAGATCGGCATCGGCGATCGCGTACACAAGAACGAGAGCTCTTTGCTCGAATCAAATCGTCGAGGAATAGAAGAGAAAACGTCAGCGATGAGGAGAGGAGAATGCCAGCGTCGATCGTGGCTAGGGCACGCGCGAAGGGGTGGAAGAAGAAGAGGTCGGGCGGCTGCGGTTTGGCTGCGGCTAAGCGGAGAGGAAGAAATAAGAGATGGTTTCTACGGATTAAAAACCTAGGTCAGATTTTAATCAACTATATATCTATATATATATTAAGCTTCTCCAATAAATAGGATAACCCAATTATATTGTTTTCTTTATCCGATTTATCCTCATAAATTCCACCAATGATTCAGAAAAATTTCTGAAAATTTTCCATCATATTCTACAAGGTTATTTCTTGATTTAAATTTTAAAATTACTTGCCGTATTTTACAAGTTCAATGGTAGACGACCTGGTATTTGAGTATGAGTCATTACCATCTGCTCATGCCGTCTAGGTAGCCCTTAGAAAGAAATGTAGTGAAGTGAGCTTGAGCAAGCTTCGTCAACTGACAATTAAGTTTGACAGTTGTAAAAAGCACCTGAATATTACCATGACCTGACATCTGAGGGTATTAGGGAATATAATTCGGGAGCTGAAGGTTGCTGGTCATGAGTTGACCGATGAACAACAGGTTTAGGCAGTTATTCGTTCCCTTCTTGATTTTTAGGAAATGATGAAAGAGAATCATACTCATAGTGAGAGTATCAAGACTCTCACTGATGTATCACGCCAATTGAATTGGAGGCGGAGAGAATAGAATCCATAAGGATTTTTAAACAAACTTCTATAACTGAAGGTTCTGGATCCAAGAATAAGAAAAGATGGTTCGAGAAAAGAGAGGGAAAAGAAGCTACTGCTGCTGCTGGGCAAAACCCAAACAAGAATAAGTTTTATGAGCATTATGTTGCTAGTACAGTGTCGTTAGCTGATTCTTGTCCTTTGTGGATTATAGATTCAATAGTAACGAACCATGTAGCTCATGATCGAGCTACATACGTAGAGTACCGTCGGGTACCAGCTGACAATAAGTGGATATATGTGGGAAACAATGCAAGAATTGAAATCAAAGGAATTGACACTTACAAACTCAACCTTCGTGGTGGGCGTACCTTGTTTCTGCATGATATCTTGTTTGCTCCTGAGATTCGACGAAATCTAATTTCCGTTAATTGTCTTCTTGAATTGGGTTACTGTATGAACTTTTATAGTCGTTGTGTAGAACTTAAGATTAACTCTGTGTTAATTGGATATGGATATGTATCAAACGGTTTCATGGTTCTTGATGTAGAACCAGATGTTAATTATGGAAATAATAGTTGTTTTTCAAACATTGCTTTTATTGGCGATGCTGATGTTAATGATGAAGTTTGGCTTGCTAAACTGGGACATATATGACAAGAAAGAATGAATAAATTAGCAAGAGAGGGTCTGCTCGACACTCATGCTAAAGTTGACTTGTCTATATGTGAGCATTGTCTTGCTGGGAAAGCAACTAGGAAACCATTTGGTAAGGCTATTAGGGATAAATCACCATTGCAATTGATTCATTTGGATATTTGTAGTCCGATGAACATGAAGGCTAGACATGGAAGTTCTCATTTTATTACATTTATTGATAACTTCACGCGTTTTGGTCATGTGTATTTGATTTCTCATAAATCTGAAGCATTAGATTGCTTTAATCATTATTTGAATGAAGTTGAGAATCAATTGGACCATAAGGTTAAAAGTTTTCGCACTGACCGTGGAGGTGAATATTTGTCTGATCAGTTCAAGACAATATGTAATGAGAAAGGGATTATTAGACAGTTAACTATCCCTGGGACTCCACAGCAAAATGAAGTTGCTGAAAGAAGAAATCGAACTCTTCTTGAAATAGTTAGGTCGATGATGGCTCAAGCTAATTTGCCTATTTCCTATTGGGGAGATGCATTATTGGCAGCAACCTACATACTTAACCGGGTGCCTTCTAAATCTGTTCCATCGACTCCATATGAACTTTGGACAGGCAAAAAACCAGATTTAAGTAATCTGAGATCATGGGGGTCAACTGCTTATATTCATGATAAGACTCACAAATATGAAAAATTAGGACCCAGGGGTAGGAAGTGTATCTTTGTAAGATATTCTGATACCTCTAAGGGTTATGTTTTTATTGGTGAGCAACAAGATGGAACCATATCTGAAATTGAGTCAAGAGATGCCACTTTTCTCGAAACTGAGTTCCCAACAAGAGGTGAAGTTGATAAATCAACTCCTCTATTTGCAATAGAGGAGGAAGATACTGTTCCTCTATCAACGAATCAGGAATCACAGAGGGTACCTGAATCTAGTCAACCTAGTGGGAGTAAATGACCTATAGATGAATTAGTTTATCAATAGTCTAACCTGCGAGAAGTAATCGTAAGATTATTCCTCGGAGAATGTTTGACATTGAAAATGAGGCATTAATGATTCTCCCAGTTGATAATGAAGAACCTCGAACGGTTGAGGAAGCATTGAAATGCTCAGTTAAGGAGAAATGGAAAGTTGCAATGGATGAGGAAATGTAGTCTATGAGAAAGAATCAAGTTTGGGATTTAGTCGATCTTCCTCCGGGCCGCAAGGCTATTGGGAATAAGTGGATTCTCAAAATTAAGAGGAAAGCGGATGGGTCGATTAATCGATACAAAGCTCGTTTGGTTGCAAAAGGATATACCCAAATGTAGGGTATTGATTTTGAAGAGTCATTCTCCCCAGTTGTGAAGTTTGTGTCAATAAGAGTCATCCTAGCTATAGTAGCACATTTTGACTTAGAATTACATCAAATGGATGTAAAGACGACTTTCCTTAATGGTAATCTTGACAAAGAAATTTATATGACACAACCAGAAGGTTATATAGCTGAGGGCCTAAAGAATAAAGTATGTAGACTTGAGAAGTCTATGTATGGGCTAAAGCAAGCGTCAAGGCAATGGAACATAAGATTCAATGAAGTCATTTTGTCTTATGGTTTCGAAATGATCAATGAGGATCATTGTGTTTACCTAAGGAAAGATAAAGGAAAGTTAGTCATTTTATCATTATATGTTGATGATATGCTAATAGCTGGAAGTGACCTAAAAGTTGTGATTGAAGTCAAGTCTTGGCTGTCATCACAATTTGACATAATAGACATGGGAGAAGCTGAGTATATCTTAGGAGTACGGATCATTAGTGATCGATCAAAAAGACTTTTGGGTTTGTCCCAAGAGGCTTATATCACTAAGATACTACAGCACTTCAATATGTTTGATTGCAAAGTTGAACAAACACCTACAGTGAAAGGTGTTGTTCTGAGCAAAAGTATGCCTCCCAAGACTCCTGAAGAGATAGCCGAGATGAAGAAAAGACCATATGCTAGTGCCATTGGTAGTTTGATGTACACTATGTGGTGTACACGTCCTGATATAAGCTATGATGTTGGCTTAGTTAGTCGTTTCCAGTTAAACCCAGGATCGAGACACTGGAAAGCAGTGAAAAGGATCAAAGCTGAGCCAGATGGACTCTACAATTGCATATTGGGCAAGGGACCTTGATAATAGAAAATTCACATCTAGCTATGCCTTCTTACTGAATGGTGGCGTCATCTCATGGAACAGCAAGAAATAAGCTTGTGTAGCGCTGTTAAAAATAGGCTTATGTAGCCCTGTCAAAACAGACTTATGTAGTGCTGTTGAAAATGAAAGCTGAGTATGTGGTTCGTGCAGTTGTTGCACAAGAAGTTATCTGGTTATGAAGGTTCTTGATGCATTTGAGGATCGCTGACGACAGTGGAAGTTCTGTTACAGTATACTGTGATAATTAAGCTACTATAGCTTTTTCTAAGGATCTCGAATATCACAGTCAAGGCAAGCATAAGGGATATTGTTGACAAGAAAAAGATAATTCTTAAGTATATCCCTATACGTGTTATGTTTGTGGATCCTTTTACTAAGCCATTGACTAAAGAGTCATTTCAAGGACATGTGCAAGGACATGTGAAGTCTTTGGGACTTCGAAAAATATAACACAATTGGTTATATATGAAATGCCAGATCTATTCACTGTAAATGTATTTGTTACATTTGGATAAAAGTCTCGATGAGCATGTTGGCAGGCTGAGATTGGTTTACTCACATGGACAATCGTCTCTATTTGTTTAGTATAAATAGAGGTAAGACCATTACTTATGAGACAACTTATGTAGTTGTAGATAGAGACATACTCGTAAGTTGATGTCGCCTTGATTTTTGTATCAAGATGAGATCATTTATGTAATGATCGAAGTAAATGCACTTACCATTTACTAAACCTGTTAAAGGCCAGATTAGAATTCATAAGTTGAATTCGGATTAGACATTAGGTATGTCTAGATCGAAATCTGTATGATGTTAAATATTTGAGAAAAACATGCAATCTTTTTGGTAAAGAGAAAAATATCGTAGCATGTGATTCATACAACATGTGTTATAGCGACAAATAAGGGTAGTAGGAGAATGGATCCCTGCTTCTCTACTATGTGAGACCCTTGAGGTTATAAGTTAATCTCAATCTTACCCTAAATGACTATTTAGCTGTCTACTTGAAGTTTTAATCAGTGTTTGCTACTTTAGTGTGTGTCCTATTGACTATGGATGATTCCGTCTATGAAACATAACTAGGAAAGCAACTGATTAGAATGAATATATTCTAGCTGAAAAGGAAGATCAAAATTGATTTACATCTGTAGTACTTATTCACTGGTCGACCAGTTACATTTTTTTTTAAGTACTTGAAAATGTAATTATGAATAAATGTATTGATTTGAGATGTTGAACATGCTCTTGACATAGTTGTCATATGAGGGATTAGAGATGTTCATATTTATGTAAATATTTAATCTAGGGTAAAGGCAAGTTATTGATGTCTCTGATTCGTTCTATAGAGCAGCTAAGTTAAGTGTAACAACTTTCTTAGCATTAATTGCTCAGTGTGCTTGCTGTCGCACGAAGCATTTTCTCTGGCGTATGAATTGAATGTTTTTATATGGTCTTTGTGATTTTCTTACATGGTCTATGTGACTAGATGACCTATATGGATTGACTTGGACGAGTGAGAGATGTTGGAGTTAAAGAAGATGAAGAGGCACCCCTTCCTCTTCATCTTCCAACTCCTTTATGTTCCTCCATTAATGGAGGAATATGAAGAGACTTTCTACCCCCTATATATTTTGCTTCCAAGGCAAAGGGGAGAGGTTGAAAAGAGAGAGGACACGCTATGTGTGTGCGTCCAAGCCAATGGAGATCGTACGAGACAAGCTATGTGCGAGGTCAAAGAGAAAGGATTCGTCTCGTGTGTATAAGGTCATTGTGCAAGGTTCGTCCAAGTGCACATGACGAAGAAGAGGCTATTGAGAAGAACATTCAAGATTGGTTCATCCAATTACAGAAAAGGGATTTGGTTTGTGAACTTATGAAGAGCTTTTCGATTCATTCGTGATCGTTCTTCGGATGACAAAGTCTTCCGGTTTCTTCTCCAAGTGCAGATCACTGTAAGTATTTAGATTTACAGAATTTGTTTCTATCGTTCATGCTTTAAAAATATCAATAGTTGTGTGGTAGGACTGACCATGCTGGAGTACCCGAGGTTAGCCCGACAAGAAGGTCTTCGAGACCAGATCGGGAAGAAGAGCCCCCAAGACTGGATCGGGAGGGTCCCCGAGACCAAATCGAGAAGAAGAGTCCTCGAGATTAGATCGTGAGGGTATCCAAGACCATACTGGTAAGTAGAGCCCAGAGACCAACTCGGGAGAGTGGAGCCCAAAGAGCAGTTCAAGGAGCAGAAAATAAATTAGGAAAAGCTTCGGATCCTCCCCTTCAGAATAGGAAATGCAGCAGGTAGTTATTGCTTTGTAACGTATGATAATAATGGACTTAATGGTCGTGGTGACCATTACCGGCCTTCCTGAGAGGAGAACAGCTGTCAAACAACGAAGGACCATTGAACGTAGAGGGGGAGGCGTGGGAAGGAGAGACATCGAGTATATAAGGTACTTCGGCACCTAGGTAAAGGCTCTCGGTCATGGTGAAAACTAAACTCTAATATATTTTTTTGTTTCCTCCCTCCTAGAGAGATTTCTGACTTGAGCGTCAGAGAAGGCTCCACCGGAACTCCTTCTGGTGTATCCCATTTATGCTCGTGTTAATATTGCAGGTGCCAACGTTCTCCCTCCCCGTCGTCACATCAGGCTACGCTTTGGTGATTCGTCATCCTCGTCGTTCACTTCCGGAATAAGTTTTGGTGTCGTCTGTGGGAAAGTAGTCTAAGCACCAGAAGGAATACTGCGATGGCGGAACCAGAAGGACAGTATATCATTTTGACATGGGAGGAGTTGGACCGCTTAGTCGCCAATCACATTCGAGGAGCACTGGAGCAACAGCAGATTGAACAAACCGCATCTCAATGAGCGGCGCCGACGCAGGCCGAGGTTCCAAGGGTGTCTGCCTCATACAATTGGAACCAAAGATCCATCTCGCTCTCAGGAGCACCTGTAAAGATAGCTTCCGGACACCAGCGAGACTCCATAGGAGAGATGGAGAAAGTACATTCCGCTACCTCCAGCATTTTGCACCATAAAGAAAGACAAGGGAAGAGCGAACCTATAAAGGTCCTCCTGAAGTCCACGTCTACGCCTTTCGCTCAGGACATTATAACTAATCTCATGCCAAGCAGTTTCATGGTCTGTGAATTACTGATTACGATGGAAAAATGGATCTAGAAGACCACATCTGTAAGTTTGAAAACGTGACCCTGTTGCACCAATACACAGATGGTGTGAAGTGCCGAGTATTTTTGAACACGCTATCGGGAGCAGCACAGAGATGGTTTCAGAGGTTGCCGTCGAATTCTATAAACTCCTTTCTGAAGTTTAAAACTATCTTCCTACATCACTTCGCCAACAACCGGCGATATCAAAAGATGATACTGAATCTTTTCGCCCTAAAGCAGAAAAGCAAGGAGCCGCTAAAAGATTATATTCAAGGATTCAATCGAGTAACGCAGGAGTGCCAAGTGCTACTTCTGAGATCCTCGTTAGCGCCTTCACACAGGGACTTTCTGAAGGGATTTCTTTCGATCTCTAGTGAAGAAATCACTGACCAACTTCGATGATTTATTGGGGTGGTCGGTCAAGCACGTTAATGTGGAAGAGGTGCAATACGCTCGTTGACGGGATTCGGCAGGAGTCCCTGTCCAAATCTCGATATGATCCGAAAAGAAGGAACCACCCGCTTCAACCCGAGAAAAGGGTCCTCGCTCCAGTAAGGATTACTGGAATGGAAGGAAGAAGCTGGTAGAGATGGTAGACACCGAGGGACCTAAACCGTCAGAGAATTACTGCGACTTTCATGGCAGTACCACCCACTCCACGGAGGAGTGCTACACTCTGAAGAAGAGGAGATTCAAGAATGCAGACACTAAGCCACGCAGAAAGTGGAGCAATTCGGGGTATCGATGCAGGTCTCCTCACCGAAGCTTGTCTCCCCGTCGACCACAACTAGGGAAAGATATGTCTAGGAGGCAGTCCCGATCACCCTTGAGAGGGAGGAACCAGGAGACGGTACTCCATCGATCTGCTTCCCTAGAGCGAGATCTCGAGAAGGGCAAGGCTCCGGCTTGAGGACCTCCATCGGGCCATGTGGGAGTGATCTCAGGAGGCCCTACCTGGGGAGATTCCCATCGGGTAAGGAAGGCTTGTACACGCAGGTTGAAAAACTACGTCATTGGGATGAGTAAGGGGAAATATCAGGGACCTGTCATCTCCTTTGGGCCTGACAATCTAGAAGATTTTGAAGTCTCTCACGAAGATACACTGGTAATTCTCGCCCATATAGCCAATTATAAGGTTAAATTTATTTTCGTGGATACAGGTAGCTCTGTTAATATCTTGTACAAGGCGGCGCTGGACCAGATACAGCTCGATGAAGGTGAGCTATATCCAATCTCCACATCACTATTCGGCTTTACCGGCTATCGAGTGCAGCCGATAGGACAAATCTCATTGTCCCTGTCGCTTGACGATTATACCTTTGTAGATAACAAGGAGAACTCCTTTTATGATAGTGGATACCCATCATCATACAATGTCATTCTGGGAAGATCAACCCTCAACTCATTCCAAGCGGTGGTATCAGTCTACCATCAGAAGATCAAATTCCGGTAGGAGGCTGGTAGCCTAAGTTAAAGGAGATCTGCTGTCTTCTCGATGATGTTACAGTGGGGAAGTCAGAACAGAATCTTGCAAGAACCTGAAAGCACACAAGACCTTGCAGATAGACTTGGTGGATCCCCAGACGAGGGAAGGAGCCAAGGAAGAGCGTAGAGAGGTCTAGAACGAGGAAGTACAGATTTATCCCCAGCAGTCGGGAGGAATTACAAGAATCGTTGTGGATCTTAGCCCTGAGCTCAAACACCTACTAGTCAGTTGCCTAGTCGGTCATCAAGATGTGTTGGTGTGGGCCATTGATTAGATCAAAAGGAGTTTCTCCCACCCTGACCACACACCGATTACACATCACTCCAGGCGCCTGACCAATAAAGCAAAGACGAAAACACTTTGCTCCAGAGCAAGACTAGATAATCAGAGAGGAGGTGGCAAAGTTCATAAAGGCCGGGCATATTCGAGAAGTCCAATTCCGACCTAGCTAGCAAATATTGTATTAGTCCCTAAGCCTGGGGATAAATGGCGGGTTTGTTTTGACTTTCGCGACTTAAATAAAGTCTGCCCTAAAGACTGTTACCCTTTGCCTCGCATTGATCAGTTAGTAGACTCAACCTCCAGCTGTGAATTTATTTTAATGTTAGATGTGTATCAGGGATATCACCAAGTTCCTCTCACTCGAGAAGACCAGGAGAAGGTAAGCTTCTTAACGGTGGATGACACTTACTGCTATAATGTCATGTCATTCGGGTTGCGGAACATGGGAACGACTTATCAGTGTATAATGGATTAGGTGTTTCGGTACCAGATTGGGTAAAATATTGAAGTGTATGTTGATGACGTCCTGGTCAAGACGGAGAGGGGGAAGGACATGATTGTCGATTTATAGGAGACGTTTGCTACCTTGAGGGCCAATAGACTAAAGTTGAACCTAGTTAAACATTTGTTCGGGGTAAAAAGTGGGTGGTTCCTCGGATATATGGTACTGGAGAGAGGAATTGAGGCAAATGCTGAGAATGTGCAGGCTATTCTTAATATATCATCTCTAAGTAATTTCAAAAAAGTACAGTGGCTTAATGGAAGGATTACAACCCTCTTTAGATTCATATCCCGGTCAGCCGACAGAACTCTACCTTTCTTCAAAATTTTAAGGAAAGCAATCAAGTTCGAATGGAATGACCAATGCGAGAAGGCTTTCACAGACTCAAAAGTATATCTATCTGAGCTTCCTATACTGTACAAACAGCTTGGAAGAGAGACACTTTTTGTCTACTTATCTGCAGCAGAACAAGCTATAGACTCTGAGCTAATCCGCGAGGACGGTAATACCTAATATCATATTTATTTCTTTGGCCATCTCCTCAAAGAAGTGAAAATTCGAAATACTACTCTAGAGAAATTGGCGTATGCATTAGTACTAACCGCACGGAGGCTGATGTTGGGACCTTTCCGTTTAGCTAGAGGGGGTAAATAGCTACTTTTCGATTTTCTTCATGCAAGGGTTAGCAAGCGCAAGCGGAAAACTAAAACAATAACTAAAACAATGCTAACACAACACCATTACGTGGTTCGGAGATGATACTCCTACTCCACGACTGTCCGTAAGGTGGACGATCCCGATCCTTCGATGGATGACTCCCCGGAGCACCTCCGGCTAGCTCTTGTCGCTCCTTGTGGGTAGAGAAACCTCGCCACAATCCTTTGACAACCACTGATCACTTGTAGGCTACTAACAGGCTTTACCCTAGCTTGTTTCGCTAAGAAGAAACAGCCAAAGATGAGCCCTCTTAAATAGTGCTCGATACTATTCTGACCGTTATCAGTCGACTGGTGCTAACACCAGTCGACTGGTCCTCGCGAATTTGAATGTCACAGCCCGACGATTAAAATTCTGGTTGACACCAGTCGACTGATCGACTGATCTTTCTGTGCTCTTCATCAGTCGACTGATCCAAGCATCAGTCGACTGCCACCTAAGGTTTCCCTTCCCGAGTACAATTCTCTCAGCACTCGAACCCTAGGATTTTCCTTCCCGAGTACAGTTCTCTCAGCACTCGAATCCTCACAACTTAGCTGACTCTTCAGCCAATAGTCTCGACCTGTTGCCTTCAAGCCTTCTTCGACTTTGGCTCTCGTCCCTCATATGCATGCAAGCCTACGGCTCATCCCCCCATGTCATCCTTCACGTATGCCTCGAAGTGCGCTTCCCTTGGCTCATCGTTCCTGCTCCAACAACCTTGACCTGTTGCCTTCAAGCCTTCTTCAACTTCGGCTCTCGCCCCTCGGATGCATGCAAGCCCTTGGCTCGTCTCCCCATGTCATCCTTCACGTATGCCTCGAAGTTCACTTCCCTCGGCTCATTGTCCCTGCTTTGTCCATGGTCCCTCGGATGCATACAAGCACACGGATTGTCTCCTCACACAATCCTTCACCGGACCCGAAGACGTCCAACTAAGTCCATGTGTATCCTGCAAACATGCACACTCAAATACACATATTAGATCAACATGAAACCCTAACTTAATCATATTGACATACACATCAAAACTCATGATCTACCCGATCAAACTTGGGTCGATTGCACCAACAATCTCCCCCTTTTTGATGTGTGGTAATATGTTTAAGTTAGGTACAACAATAACAATTGAAAATTACAGACATAGTAAATTACGAAGCATAAACATGCATCCTCCCCCTTAACCTATGCCTTCACACACAATTTTCAATTTTGCATAACCACAAGTTGAGTTAAAACTAACTTAAAACCACAAGTCACAAGTTAAGTTAAAACTAACTTAAACCACAAGTTCTCCCCCTTTAACACCATTAAAATGATTGCCCCAAGCAATATTACCCCTAGTATCATTTGAGACAAACTTTCCTTTCTGAAAATTCCAAGAAACCAGAAACCATGCGCACCAGTCGACTGAGTCAGTTACTAGTCGACTGGTGCCTTCAATCTGCAATTCCACAGAAAGATCAGTTAACTGCCCCAGAGGGCAATCGATTGATACTAGCCAGTCTGAAACCTTTCAGCCCCTGAGCTGAATTTCAGAAACCCCCCATAAATTTCACAAAATTCAAAAAATTCTGAAATTTGACAAATATATTTTTTATGATGTATTCTAAGCTAGAAAAATACATTTTCATGAAAATACCAAATATGTTTGACTTTTTGACCAAAATTCAAATCCTTTGAAAACACTTCATTTTGTATCAACTCTCCATCCTAGGTTTGAACCCATATGTTTTACACGTCTATCTCATACTATTTAAAACATAGAAATATTTTTAATCCTCCCCATTTTTCTCATATCAATAGTAAAGAAAGAAAAGGTGATGAAAGCTCCCCCTTTATACCATAATCTCTATATAGAATGTAATTTGGAATTCATCATATATATCATGCACGCATACTTCATAATTAAAGCAATACCAGTTCATATAAGCACTACTATGACATGAATTAAAAATTCATATAAAACCATAAATAAGTGCTACAAAAATCTCCAAATATTATAATATGAAATATAATGCTTGAGAGATGATAAAAGAGCATGCTCAATATTTAATCAATATGCAATGCAAGTCCTAGTAAGAGTAGGTAGTAAAAATCCTAGTCGGACTAGGCAATGAAAGTCCTGGCGAGGTTAGGTAGTAAAAGACCTAGTTGAAAACTAGGTAATAGAAGTCCTAGTATGTGTCATCATCGCCAAGAGGAGAAGGAGGACGGGCCTGATACATGAGGTTCCAACGCTGCATCATCTCATACATATCATCCTGTCACTGCTAGAAACTTTGAAAGTGCTCCCTGAGCCCGTGAACCTCCCCTTGAATAGCAACCTGCCGCTGTTGAAAACTCTAGAAGTCTTCCCTGAGCCTATGAACCTCTGCCTCTAGTCGGGAGAACCGCTCCTCTGTAATCCCAGTAGGAGCAGCAGCAGGTGTAGCACCAGGAGTAGCCTCCTCATCCTCATCATCATCAGAGCTGGAGAATGCATGACGACGTTGCCAAACCATCACTCCCTGCTGTCTCTCAATCCCAGCCAAGGAGAGCTGCCGAGAACCTATCTGGTCGTAGTCCTTGGACAACTAATGAATCTGACCTCTAACGACTCTAATACCTCTAGATGCAAAGAATTCGGTCAAAATATGACCGAATGACATGTAAATCTTCCTATTGATATCATGCGAAAAATATACAATAGATGAGAATATCTGGCGGGCGATGTCAATGTCTAGCCTCCTCTCTAAAGCATACATCATTACCAAGTGAGGTAGCCGAATCTTTGACCTCCCCTTGGTGACAATGGGCAGAATGCAGTCTAGGACAATTTTATACAAGATGTTGCTAACTGCACTCATGTGCCTAGCTATAAAAATACGCTGCAGAGGAGGTCGAGGATTATCGAAATAATGACGATGAATTTGATCAATGGTTACATTAGGCAATGTTAATGGCTCAGTGACATTGGGGAAACATGTAAATGGGTTTTTCGAAACCCGACAGCCTAGAAATGATCCTAATAATGCAGGTGTAAAAGGAATGGTAACTCCCCCTACTATGGACTCATACATCCCGTCATTGGGACTATTACATGTGAGATTGACATAAAATTCCTTACAGAGATCAAAATTTACATAATGCTGACAGTACACTAACTTTTCTAACCCAAAATGAGTGATAATCTCAATAATATGAGGAGTATTCTCCTGAAAGTATGATTGATTGAGATATCGGCAGTTCATTAAAATGAAGTCAGCATTTTCAAATACCCGTCGGCAGACCTCGGATCGGAACTGAGGTGTCACAGGATCTATGGGAGGTTGTTGGGTCAATCCCTCACCAACCCTTCTCTTTTGCCTAGCCCTAAAATGCAAATACCGTATGCATGTCCATAAATGACCCAATCAAGAAGAAAAATAAGGAGAACATGCAAAATATCGAGAGTTAGTCGTGTGTCATAAACTAAATGGAGAAAATAAAGCAAATAATTCATTACCGTCTCTCCATTCGTTGCATGATGGATAATGATCATGTTTGACTCAAGGAGGGTATTTTTCTTGTCCTAGATTCGAATCTAAGGTGGAGGAAGGCTAGGAACAAGATTCTAAGGTCGTAGGAGGCCTTAGGGAGTTGGGGAGCTCAAGGGAGGAAGATGGCGACAAGGGGCGGCGTTGAAACCCTAGGTTCAGCCACCCCCGTGCGGGGTATTTTTTTAAAGATTTACGGCATCAGTCGACTACTCCTGGGTCAGTCGACTGATGGAGTAAACAGAAAGATCAGTCAACTAATGGAGGATCAGTCGACTGATGCATAGAAAACCTTAGTTCCTGGATCGAACTGTACCAGTCGACTGCCTCTGCATCAATCGACTGATACCCTATATTATCAGCATTTCTGACCCAACTTCAGAAATGCACCAAAAATTTCATAAATCTTCAAAAATTTCCAAATTTTACGGAAAGATTTATGGTACTCGTGTCTACTTGAAAAAAAATACATTCACACATGTATCTATTACCAATCCCAAGATTTACACAAAACTCAAACCTATCTAAATGGTTCAATTGAACCTTGACCTAAAATCCTAATTTTGATCTCTCCTTGATGTATCTTCTCATTCCCAACCACAATGCATCCTTAGCATTGATTTATATGATATCTACACATTGAAAACCAATTTTCATGCAATATAGTTCCAACTTCATATTTCCATGCATGAAACTCACTTTTGATGTACCAAATCCCTAGGACTAAGACTCAAATTTGTCTCCAAATCCTTTAGCACATTCCACAGCCCATCTAGTCTTCCTGGAGAAATCCTCTTGAGATCCATTGACCATGGGTCCCATCTTGACTCCTAGAGCTCCCCCTTGAGCTCTTAGCCTTAGTCACCTCCTTAGGCGACTCATCTATAATTGCAAGACCACACTGGTGTACCTCCGGTGACTTTTGGCCTACAACCCTAACCTTCGTAACTTTGTACACCTTGTCCTTGGTTAAGTTCTTTTTCTTCCCTTTAAATGACTTTCCCTCGCCATTTTTGGCCTTCCCCTTGCTATAATCATATGACATCCTTGCATATAACTTTTCCATAGCATTTGATCTCATAGATCGGTATCCTAGACCCGATCTATCATTGTTGAGGTTTTGACTACCGACATCATGCCTAAACCCTTAGATCCACTAGTGAATCTATCTACGGTTTTCTCTAATTTATCAAGCTTTACCCTTAAAGCTTGATTTTCCCTTTCTAGGTTCTTAACCTTAACATCACCATGCCCATCTTGAACATTTCTAGATCTACCCATTTGTCTAGGCATGTGTCTCCCTTTCTTTGGATTAATGTCTTAGTCCTTAGGTCTAATGGTTCTAGGTTTGTCATGATACATGAATTCCTTAGGATTTTGACATGCAACATTAACTTTATTTTTATCACAATATCTAAAGCTAAAATTATACATAAGTAAATAATTCTCATTATTTCTAACATGCATGGAGGAATTTGAAAAACGCTTAAAGTTAGAGATTACCTCCCTTACCCTTGTAGCTCCCCCTTGATATGAGCTTCTCTTCTTCTCCTTCTCCTCCCACTTCCTCAAATGCTCCAATTTCTTGAATTCTCCTTTCCTTGAGCATTTGGTGTGATAGTGTCCTGACTCACCACACATGAAACACTTAATGTGTTTCTTATCCTTCTTTTCCCTATAACCCATGTTAGATTTTAAATAAATTGACTTGGGCTTAGGGTTTACCTCCTTTATACATAATGGACACTTGTCCTTGTAGTGTCCCTTCTTGTTGCATCCAAAGCAAATAATGTGATCTTTTGACCTTGCTTTGGTGGAGGTGGATGCTTCTTCTTGCTCCGGTATCGAGGATGGTCTCTCCTCCCCCTCAATCCTTGAAGTGGAGACTTCTTCTTCTCCCTTTGATGAAGTGGACGGTTCTTCACTTTCTTGTGTCACTTCACTTGAAGAGAAGGATGAATCTTTTTCCTCTTTTTCCTCCTCTTCGGATGTTGAACTTCTTGCTTCATCCGATTGGTCCATTGAGCTCATTTCCTTGGGCTCTTCCACTACTTGAGCTTGTGTAGGGTTTTCATAAAGCGCTAACATCTTGCTCCATAATTCGTGCGCATTTTTATATTCACCTACACCACTCATAACATCATTAGGCAAAATATTAAGTAATATTGAAATTACCTTTTCGTTTGCCTTTGATTGGATTTGTTGCTCCTTAGTCCGATATTTTGGTCGGAGCTTTTTCCCATGTTTATCCCTTGGGACTTCAAATGGCTCTTCTAGCGCAATCATGAAATTCCAATCCATGTCGAACCATGTCTTTGTCTGCATCTTCCAATACTAGAAACTCTCGCGGTCATAGGGAGGTGGAATATTGATATCGTCCCCTAATCTTTCTTCAATCGTCATTTCCTCTAGCTTTTTGCTCTCTCGACGGTTAGTCCGTAGATGAGCGAACCTTGCTTTGATACCAAGTTTACCCAAGCTTGTTTCGCCAAGAAGAAACAGCCAAAGACGAACCCTCTTAAATAGTGCTCGATATTGTTCTGACCGTTATCAGTGGACTGGTGCTAACACCAGTCGACTGGTCCTCGCAAATTTGAATGTCACAGCCCGACGATTCAAATTCTGGTTGACACCACTCAACTGATCGACTGATCTTTCTGTGCTCTTCAACAGTCAACTGGTCCAAGCATCAGTCGACTGTCACCTAAGATTTCTCTTCCCGAGTACAATTCTCTCAGCACTCGAACCCTAAGATTTCCCTTCCCGAGTACAGTTCTCTCAGCACTCGAATCCTCACGACTTAGCTGACTCTTCATCCAACAGTCTCGACCTGTTACCTTCAAGCCTTCTTCGACTTTGGCTCTCGTCCCTCGGATGCATGCAAGCCTGCGGCTTATCCCCCCATGTCATCCTTCGCGTATGCCTCGAAGTGCGCATCCCTCGGCTCATCGTTCCTGCTCCAGCAACCTTGACATGTTGCCTTCAAGCCTTCTTCAACTTTGGCTCTTGTCCGTCGGATGCATGCAAGCCCTCGGCTCGTCTCCCCATGTCATCCTTCGCGTATGCCTCGAAGTTCGCTTCCCTCGGCTCATCGTCCCTGCTTTGTCCATGGTCCCTCAGATACATACAAGCCCACAGCTTGTCTCCTCACACCATCCTTCACCGGACCCGAAGACCTCCAACTAAGTCCATATGTATCCTGCAAACTTGCACACTCAAATACACATATTAGATCAACATAAAATCCTAACTTAATCATATTGACACACACATCAAAACTCATGATCTACCCGATCAAACTTGGGTCGATTGCACCAACAGCTGAGGTCATACTTCTTGGTGCATCCCATCCCGGTATTCACTAACAGTCCACTCAGGCGCGTCCTCACGAATCCGAAGGCCTTGGGGTGATTAATTAAGTGGACTACAGAGTTGAGTGAGTATGGAATTGAATATCATTCTCGAACAGCTATCAAGGCTCAAGCCCTAGCCTTGGGGTGATTAATTCCAACTCCACTTGAGTGAGTTGAGGAGACATGGAGGATTTACGTTGATGATTCATTCAATCACAAATCAAGTGGAGTTGGAATTCTAATGATTTTCCCTAGGGAAGATGTATTGCAGTTATCCATCTAGCTTAACTTCTGAGCCACCAATAATGAAGCCGAGTATGAGGCAATACTAGCTGGGCTACAAGTAGCTAAACAAGTAGGGCCAATCGAGTTATATTATATTTAGACTCTCAGCTCATGGCGCAACAACTAAAAGGAGATTTTGAGGTTCGGAATGAACACCTACAAAGATATGTAACTATGTACAGGCAATTGAAATCTTCCTTTACTGAAGTCACTCTGTAGAAAATATCACGAGCAGATAATGTCAAGGCGGATGAACTAGCCAAGTTTGCGAGCTCCCTCGCACTACGGACGCTGGAAGAGCCTAGTGCCCAAAAAGAAGTCATGGCCCAGATAGAGGGAGTAGCCACTAATGGTGTGTTACCTGATTAGAGAGAACCTTATATGGAGTTTTTACACAATGAAATAGTGTCAGCGAGCGGTGAACAAGTTCATCTTTTTTGCCGCAGGGTTTCTAGGTTCACGCTGATCGGAGAGCACCTATATAAGAGAGCATTCGCACGACCATTGCTCAAGTGTATCGACTCGGGGGGACATTGAGTACATCATGAGGGAGATTCATGAAGACATATATGACAGTCACATTGGTGGGCGGTCAATGGTTAGAAATATGATTTTGGCCAAATACTTTTGGTCCACGTTATAAGCGGATGCTAACAAATTAATCGTCAGATGTGAAGCCTGCCAAAAGCATCAGCATATTGTTCATCGTCCAACTGAACTATTGTGAGCTTCTACTGTATCGTGTCCCTTTGACCAATGGGGAATGGACATAGTGGGTCCTTTCCCGACTGGGCCCAAACAGAAAAAGTTCCTATTAGTACTAGTGGACTACTTTTCTAAATGAGTCGAGGCCGAGCCGCTTGCCCAAATTACGAAGGCCGCTGTGATGAAAATTTTGTGGAAGGACATAGTTTTGTAATTATTCAGTTCTTCAAGAGCTCGGTCCTGATCAGTCTTCAGCCCAGTACTTTGGACGATGTCTGGTCTTGAGCTGCCAGCGCTTCCTCAAGCTGCTCTCTAGTGATTGAGAGGAGTGACTTAGCGTGGTCGAGGCTCTCCTACAGGTCAAAGGTGTAAGCGGCAGCGACGTGTATCTCTGTTTCCTTTTTAGAAAGTTGGTCCGCCTGCTCTTTGATTCGGCCATTAAGCGCCTCGATCGACGACTCCAAGAGACGGACGCCTTCTAACAGTTTCGTCTCCCGAGCTTGAAGTCACCCCCTCTCCTGAGTCAGTTGACTCACTTCTGCTGAGAGGCTTGTCTCTCTCTCTCTGATAGAAGACGTTCCCAATATTGGGCACCATGGAGAGATGACTCGGAAGCTAATAGGTTATTCATATAGTGGTCCAGTCTGGCTTGCAGGTCTCTGCTAACTTCCACTTGCATCTGGCCTTCCCGACGGACTCAATAAACCTCTGCCTCTAGTTTTTCCACTTACTGACACAGGACTTTAGTTGCTTGCTCGAAAACCATCCGATGACCCAAAAGGAGACACTCAGAAGTAAACCTAACACAAGAAGCAGTAAGGGTCAAAGAAGAGAACAAAGATAATAAGGACATATAAAGGAAATTATACCTTCAAAAGATACTCATATAAACTGGAGATTACTCCAGCCGAAGTCACCCCTCTGAGGGAAGCAAGATGTTCTTCGGTTAGCTCCCTTATAGCCCCCTGACTCCTCAGAGAATGTATGCCGGAAGTGGCTCTAGAGCGGCAGAGGGGGGAGAGTCACGAGACTCGTCGCTTTGAAGGGTACAATAGAGGGGCCTAGGGCGCCGTCGTTGGTGCTGGAGGATACCTCCTCGGAAGGATAACCCCTAGTTTTGCCCTTCTTAGCCGCCCGTACCTTCCGATGTAGAGAGACACTCATAAATTCTGGTTCTTCAGACTTCACCCTCTTGCCTTTGGGGTTGTCCCGGGAGCTGAGAACTCGGGGCGAAGGAGGAAGGCAATGGACCTCCCCGACAGGTGGCTTGACTCATCCCCGGACTCTGCAACGACTGGTGTCACCCTCCGATAACGTTTGGAGAGAGGAACGATGCCCTCCTCCTCCTCGAGTGTAGAGAGAGAAGCCTGGGTCGAGGGGGGGTCTCCTCTTTGAAGAGGTGAGAGGAGTCAAGTGCTTTTGAGGAAGGGTCGATGGTGCACCATCTTCCTCCTCCTCGTCTGACAGGATGAGTTGTCTTCGTTCAGCAGGTAGAGGGCTCACCCCTCTAGTCGACTCCGATATCGACACAGGAATCAGGGTCAGTGGTTCCTCATCCCCTCGTGCTCCAGTAGGGGTACAGGAGGGATTGACTTCCTGGGCAACAGGTAGCTCAGTGGTGGGAAGCTCCTGGCTTTGGGTTTGGTCGAAGTATTCAGAAGGCTCGGCCGCTGGAGCCATAGGAGCTTGTGAAGGAGTGAGTGTCTTCTCATCTGTAAGCTCCCATTTGAGAAGCTTGCTCATAGACTAGGCAAGCATGATGGCTTTTGCAAAACACAAGCAAAGGAACATCAGTTAGAATAAACAGACATTTAATGAAACAGTACGCTTACTGAGGTCGCAGTCATGGCTGGTGGCTTTAGGGCTAATCCCATCCCGGTACAGAAGCCCTTCACATTGGACTAGATTAGGGTCGTGGAACTCCATTATAGTCGAGATGCTTCTAGCTTGCTGATACCCTTGATCTTGCTGGAAGTCGCTCAACTCTGGAGTGGGTGATAAGTCTTCTCACCAGCGAGTCAGACAAAAAGGGCGCTCAGAAAGTTGGATAAAGAAAAGCGCTCTTTCCATCCCTTATGGGAAGAGGGAAGGTCACCTATAAATTTGTGGCTGGAACAAGTAGTAAAACTAAATGATCCTCTAGACGCGAGGTTGGGAAGAAAAAAATAATGAAAAAAATAAGAGGTTAAAGGTATGTCGAACAGCTTAAATAGATTGAACACCTCGCCCATCTAAGCGAAGGCGTTCGGAGCCATTTGGTGAAGGGGAACGTCAAAATATTTAGAGATGGTCATGAAAAAAAGGAGGGATTGGAAAACGAAGACCAAACTCTACCTGACCTAGGAAGAATGTGTAAAACCATAAAGGGGTTCCACGGGAGATTGATCGAGCATAGGACCCCTAACTTCTAAGTCCGTCGGGATGACGTAGGTATCGCAAGTGGCCCTCAAGGCATTAGGGTTAACCTTTGATGAAGTAACCTCTTACCACTCTAAACGATAAGTCTGTTCCCCTTCGATTTTTTCCTTCTTGCTTTGTCCTTTCTTTCCCTCTCTGCTCTTGCCCATGGTCTTAAAGAAGAGAAGGGGTGATGGAAAAAGAAGAGGAGGCGGGTAAGACTTACACGGGAGGAAGAAGTTTTAGCAAGCGGGAGCAGAAGACACAAGCTCTGATAGTCAACGGTGCAAGAAGATGAAAGGTCACCTCCACCTTCCCTTTTATAAGTAAGGGGTAGCCACGATGCGAAGGAATAGATGCACGACATGTGGATGAGAATGAATCACAAATCTCGAGGCATTGCAGCTCATTATAGCCGTCGGTTGGTATGACTCGACTAAGTGCATCAAAGGAAGATCGTGTCGAAGGGATCCTGTCATGTGGCAGCAATTCGTTCGAAAGGAAAGTCTCCCGTCATTAATATACCTCATGCGTCTTTAATAGATGATGGATAGCCATCAATACAGGGGCTCGGAACTCGTACAAGCTCTTGGACCGACTCAAGCGACCGCTTCGGGTCGAGGAGCGAATGTTTCGATTCCTAGAACCCGACAAGTCGTTAAGGAAGAAGAAATGGTAATGTACACTTCCCATATACTTCGCTCCCTCGTCGCGCCACAAGTCTAATCAGTCAACTCCACTTCCTTTGATTAGAGTTAAAGGAGGAGACTTCTGATAGAGATAAGTAATCTAGGGAAGACACATGGCACGAGGAAGCTGCGTGGCAGGACTGACCGTGCTGGAATACCCGAGGTTAGCCTGGCATGAAGGTCCCTGAGACCAGATCGGGAAGAAAAGTCTCCGAGACTGGATCGGAAGGGTCCCCAAGACCAGATCGGGGAAAAAGAGTCCCCAAGACTGGATCAGGAGGGGCCCCGAGACCAGATCGGGAAGGAGAGTCCCCGAGACCGGATCAGGAGGGTCCCCGAGGCCAGATCGGGAAGGAGAGTTCCAGAGACTGAATCGGGAGGGTCCACGAGACCAAACCGGTAAGCAGAGCCCTGAGACCAACTCGGGAGAGTGGAGCTCAAAGAGCAGTTCAAGGAGCAGAAAACATATTAGGAAAAGCTTTGGACCCTCCCCCTTCAAAATAGGAAATGCAACAGGTAGTTATTGTCTATGACGTGTGATAATAATGGACTTAATGATCATGGTGGTCGTTACCGGCCATCCTGAGAGGAGAACGGCTGTCAAACAACGAAAGACCATTAAACGTGGGGGAGGGGTGGAGGCACGAGAAGAAGAGACATCGAGTATATAAGATGGTTCGACACCCAGGTAAAGGCTCTAGGTTACAGTGAAAACTAAACTCTAATATTTGTTCACGTTTCCTCCCTCCTAGAGAGATTTTAGACTTGAGCGTCGGAAAGGGCTCCACCGGAACTCCTTCTTGTGTATCCCCGTTACGCTCGTGTTAATTTCATAGACGCCATCATTCTCCCTCCCTATCATCATCTCAGGCTATGCTTTGGTAATTCATTATCCTCATCGTTCACTTCCGGAACAATAACTCATCAAATACTATGTATGCTAGTTGCCAATTACCAAATAACTAGTGTTTCTAATCGGTAACTTAGTGTTATTATGTATATTTTTTTTTTGGATTGTGGAGTATTTTGAATGACATCACGGTCTTGGTTTTCATTCTTTTACGCGGTGATTTTTTTAGCAATTGTTCGAATTAAAGTATTAATGGATCTGCTTAGCTTAACAGAGTTAATTGCCATGTCAGTTGCTACTAACTTTTCACTAAGCTACGGCAATAATATGACTAATGTGAATGTATTACTAATTTTTAAATTGAATATAATTCAGTCATCATATATTAGTAAATTTTGTCGGGTCGAAGTGGACTGGCAATAGGGGATGAATTATCGTTGTAAAATAAAATTAAATCTTTTGTGAGGTCTCATAAGGAATTCAGATTAGTTACAATAATTAGTTAAAACAAATATAAACAAATTAAACTAGTAAAAGGCTCAGACATAGAAATTTACTTAGTTGCAACCTAGGTAGTTGCTAATTTAAGACGACTGAAGTTCACTATCAAAATCTTCTTCTGACGGAGAAGTCTTTTACAGACTTTGAAGCATAAGAGAGAAGAAAATTAAGAAATGAATTGTATGCAGTTGATGGATAAATTGAAACTGAACTCTAGAGGCATATTTATAACCCCGGGCAAACTTATATGTTTGCTGATATGACAGTACTGGGGTGCCTAAGTACTCCAGAGCGCCTGACACGTGGCCTGGATGTTATCCAGTACGCAGCGGTCGCAAACGGTAAATTGAATGATAACTATGGACTCTCGGACCCCTGTATGCACAAGGGCGCCTGAGCGCTCAGGCGCCCAAGAAGCCTTTGGTTAGCAGCTTGTTGACCAAATTTCAATGGGGTCTTTTTTGGGTGATTTCTGGCCAACCAGAGTTAGGCTCACCCGAACCAGACTCTGGCCTTTCGTCCCTCGAGCATCCTTCCTATCGGCTTCTCGTCCCTCGGACGTCGCGCACGCCCTTCTCGCTCCACCGGTGTACTTTTCCGTAGCTTCCGCGTCCCTCAGATGCACCAAGCTCGTCGGCTCACTTCCCCGTGCAATCCTTCTCGTCCACTGCGTCTTACGCTCGACTTCCTCCGCTCCTAAGTTCATGCACACTTAGACAGAGGGATCAAAAACTAACAGGACCTAACTTAACTTGGTTGATCACATCAAAACTAACTAGAGCACTAACAATCTCCCCCTTTTTGATGTGTATCGACCCAAGTTCAGTTAGGGTTAAACTAAAAGAAATAACACTAAGCATGAAAAAATGTTTGCAAATTAAAACATCACTGCCTCCTAAACATAAGCTACTCTCCCCCATTGATCATAGCAAAAAAATAAGGCACATTAAAAGCTAGGGAAAAGGAAAAAAAAAAAGAAAATATGAATGAATAATCTATAAACATTCTTTTAAAGTCAACAGATAATTTTTTAAAAAAAATCATAGAAATGAAAACATGTTAGACAAATCTAAATTTTTTTGTATAAATAGGAAATAGAGTTTGGATCTTATACAAAAATTTTCGATTTAAAAACTTGATCTGTGGGTGAAAATAAATCAAATACTTATTGAGTAGAATTTTTGAAAAATGAATATTTGAACTTCAAAAGCACATAAACAAATCGAGTGAAATTTTACTGAGGTCTACGGATCATATCTAGATTCGAAAAAATCGAATTTGGGAAAATATTTTTTTTATTTTTTATTTTAAAATTTGAATTTCGAACGTAAAAATTATGAAAATTCAAAAAATAATTAGAAAAATCTCAAAAATCCATAGTAAATAAAGAAATGTTTATGTATTGAGAAAAAAATATGAACACAATTTATCAATTTAAAAGTTCATTGCTATTGATTTTTCAAAGCCAGTAAATAATCTGTTGAAAAATAATAACAAAAAAAATAATTAGCACTAAAACATATAATGACTGAAAATTAATTTAGGAACTCAAAACAAGTTCATATCTATGTGGTTAATTAATAATTTTGTAGGAATTTAGTTCTTAGATACTTTTCTAAGTTGACTCTTGTGATTTTTAATATACCAGTTCATATTATCAGGATAATTGTTTTTCCTTCGGCGTAAACAAGCAATATCAAATTCTAATTTTTCAACTAAATTTCTTAAACTAATATTTTTATTTTTTTAGTTTATCTGAAATATCAAAAGAACATTCCTTAGTCAATTTTATTTTTAATTTTTGATTCTCTTTTTCTAATTTAAGATTAGCTTTAAGCATTTGTTTTATACCTGATTATAGTTGATAGTGAGGGAGGAAACATACCTCACTTACCGGGTCGTTTTTGAAAAGAGAGACTCCCTCTTTATCGTTGCTTTCTTATGGCATAGCTCCCCCTTCTTTAGTGATTTTCTCTTGATGATTTGCCATCAACGCAAGTCCAGCGTATTCTTCGGCTTCCAATTCATCAAACGAGGTTTCGTCCCAGGTGGCTTTCAGTGCCTTCTTCTTCTTTGGCTGGTTCTTAAGTTTGGGACACTGGTCTTTTAGATGACCCTCCTCTTTACAGTTATAACATTGGACTGTACGCTTCTTCGGAGATCGTCTTTTACCCTGAAATATAGAAAATTTATTAGCCCTTTTAAAAAAACGTTTAAGATTTTTTACCATCTCAGCTGTATTTTCATCGTCCGTTGACGACTCCTCAATCTGGTTTCTCCTCGCGTTTAGAGCGACGTTGTACGTTTTCCTGTTCTTCCTTACACACCGAGATTCGTGAAGCTCTAAAATCAAAAATAGTTGTTCTAGATTACTTACCTCAAGATCTTTTGAAATAAAATATGCGTCAATTACTGAGGTCCAATCTGGGATTCTCGGGAAAACATTTAGTGCGTACCATTGAGCGTCGTGACTTGACACCTTTTCTCTGAGATTCTCAAGGCTCGTGATTAGCTCTTTTACCTTGGCGTGCAGTTGAGCAGCAGGTAGTCCGTCTTCCATTCGGAGGTTGGTAAGTTGGCTTCGTAGGATGTCTCGTCGTGCCAGTTTCACCTCCGAGGTGCCTTCGTGCAATTCCAGGAACATTTTCGAAAGTTCCTTTGCCGAGTCGTACTTTCTGATTCGATTGACATCATGTTCGGGGAGGACGGTCAGCAGATGGAATTCTGCCTTTCCGTTTGCTATTGCGTCAGCTTGCTCCTTTTTGTTCCAGAAGTCAGATTCCTTGATTTTTCCTTCATTATCTTTTGGAGCTGAAAAAATATTTTTCATTGTTAGTAATAATTCGTAATCAGTAGTAAAAAATATCTTCATTTTTATTTTCCATGCCGCGAGCTTACCCTCAAACATCGGCGGGTAGATCACTGGTCCAACCATTCTTTAGAATTTGCTGCAGTTGGCGGCTAGTCCTTCTGCGACGTCCTGGCTCTAATACCACTTGTCGGGTCGAGGTGGACCGACAAGAGAGGGGGTGAATTACCGCTGTAAAATAAAACTAAATCTTTTGTGCGGTCTCAAAAAGAATTCAGATTAATTACAATAATTAGTTAAAATAAACATAAACAAATTAAACTAGTAAAAGGCTCAAACATAGAAATTTACTTGGTTGCGACCTAGGTGGTTGCTAATCCAAGACGACTGAAGCTCACTATCAAAATATCCTTCTGGCGGAGAAACCTTTTACAGATTTTGAAGCACAAAACAGAAGAAAACTAAGAAATGAAGTGTATGCAGTTGATGGATGAATTAAAACTGAGCTCTAGGGGCCTATTTATAGCCCCAGTCAAACTTATCCGTTTGCTGACGTGGCAGTACTGGGCGCCTGACACGTGGCCTGGATGTTATCTGGTACGCAACGGTCGCAAACGGTAAATTGACTGATAACTATGAACTCTCGGGCGCTGGTATGCATAGGGGCGCCTAGGGGTGTCAAAAATCAACACGACCCGATAACCCAACCCGAATCGACCCGAAAAAAATCAGGTTCGGGTTGAAAATTTTCGGGTTCGGGTTGGGTTCGGGTCGGGTTCGGGTTGGGGGGTTTCGGGTTGAAAAAATTCGGGTTGGGTTCGGGTCGGGTTCGGGTCGGGTTCGGGTTGACCCGAATTTAATATTTTATAGATTTTTTGGGGTTAAATCAAATTTTATTTTGAAAATTAAGATATTTTTATGTATATTAATATCAATATAGTAGGATCATGATGAAGTATTCAGATAAAAGTGAAGAATTATAGGGAAAATGGCGAAAAAAGACGTTTTGAATCGATTTTTTCGGATTATTCGGGTTGGTCGGGTTGAGTTAGGTTCGGGTTCGGGTTCGGGTTCGGGGGGTTCGGGTTGAAATCGGGTTCGGGTCGGGTTCGGGTTGGGAGCTAAAAAATTTTTTTTTCCCAACCCGACCCGATCCACCCGAATTGACACCCCTAGGGGTGCCCGAGTGCTCAGGCGCCCGAGATCCCGGGCGCTCGTATCCATACGAGTGCCCGAGAAGCCTTTGGTTAGCAGCTGGCAGACCAAATTTTAGCGGGGTCATTTTTGGGTGATTTCTGACCAACCGGAGTTAGGCTCGCCCGAACCCGACTCCGGTCGTTTCGCCTCTCGAGCATCCTTCCTTCCGGCTTCTCGTCCCTCGGACGTCGCGCACGTCCTTCTCGCTCTACCGGTGTACTTTTCCACAGCGTCCGCTTACTTCGGATGCACCGAGTCCGTCGGCTCACTTCCCCATACAATCCTTCTCATTCACTGTGTCTTACGCTCGACTTCCTCCGCTCTTAAGTTCTTGCACACTTAGATAGAGGGATAAAAAACTAACAGAGTCTAACTTAATTTGGTTAATCACATCAAAATTAATTAGGGTACCAATAAATTTGGGCATCTGAAACTTTTTCAACATGCATAAACTAGATAGGGGATACTGTACTTGTTTCTTGTGAGAACTAGATTGCATATTAGATTGCATATCTTAGACTGTATTTGATATGTTTATTTTTCATTTTCATTTTTCACAGAAAATATAATTTTCTAGAAAACGTATTTGGTTTGTATTTTCTAGACTTATTTTCAGAAAAAGTCATAGCGTTTTTTGGAAAATTAGAAAATGAAATAAAGTTATTTTTTAGAAAATGAGAAAATATGATTTTCTGAAAAATGAAAATAGAAAATGGAGCAAACCAAACGTTCCCTTAATTTCTTATCTTGGTTTGCGTATGAAAATTTTAATTTTGGAGTAAAAGTTTAAAAGAATTATTGATAGGTTCAAATGTGATGATTATTTATACGGTAAATTGTAGAAAACTTCCTAATCCCCATTTGATATTTGCCTCCACTCTCTATTTGATAAATTCTTTGCATTTATTCCCTGATGAATTGAGTATAAAAGAGTGAAAATTGAGTATACATTAGTGAAAAAATGAGTATAAAAGAGTGAAAAGTGAGTATAAAAAAGTAAAAATTGAGTATACAGTTTCTTGATGTGGTGGATGCAACCTTACATACTCAATTTTTTAACTTTTATACTCAATTTTCTTCAAATAATACTCACTAAACTATCTTGTCAATCCCATCAGGGATTGCGTGCAACGGAAAACTTGAGTGGGGACTACATGCAAAGATGAATTTGAGGACGGGGAGTTTATAAAAATTTTCCCTTATTCATACGATATTATTGATAATATTAGTGAGAATGGTATTCTATCGATTTTTTTTTTTCAAAATTTAAATTAAACAAACTTGTTTACCGACCATAATAATTTAGATAGTCTAAATAAATTAATAATTTTATATATTGAAAGAAAAATATTTTTAAAAATATTGAATATGATGTTATTATTGATGTGATTTTACTTTTAAATACATATCATGAAAATATTTAAATAAGTTATTTTTTTTTAATTAAAGAAGCAGTCTTGAAAAATAAAATTAGAATATAAATTTATAATTTCTCCATCTACTCACCTGTATTTTATTCTCCACGTTTACACATGGGAATAGATTATTCGTTATAACGTGTCTCGATTTATTTTGATAATTAATAAAAAATAATCGGGGGGTACGTCGTTAGTGTGATACCCACTAAAATAAAAAATAGGTGGTTGTTCATCGTCCTACTTTGCAAGACATTGATTAAATGCCCGTGCTATGTGATACGTGGCCTGCCCTTAACCACTTATATTTTCCGAAAATAATTTAATGAAATTTTATAAGAGAAAAATCTCCCCGCCTCATCCACATCGGATCGTAAACGTCCAACCCTCCCATCCAACGGTTCAAAATCCACGCAATCCCCGTGACGCTATCCACACTCCGCGCCGGCGAGCTCAAATATGGGAAAAGCCCAATCGGAAGCATCGAAGCGGAACCAAGATGGCCTCTCTCTCCACTGCTGTCCGCTCGGCCGCCGGCGAGTCCCTCCGTCCCTTCTCCGACCTCAGCCGCGACACCCACCTTCTCGGAGCCTATGGCGCAGCGTCGGTCAAGTATACGCCGCCTGCTCGACGACGTCGCCTCGCGGTCCGCGCTAGCCGGGCGAGTCCCCATCTCAATGGGCGCAAGCTGCGGGTGGCGGTGGTGGGCGGAGGCCCAGCAGGAGGCGCGGCAGCGGAGGCGCTTGCGAAGGGCGGTGTCGAGACGATTCTTATCGAGCGAAAAATGGACAATTGCAAGCCCTGCGGCGGCGCGATCCCCCTTTGTATGGTGGAGGAGTTTAGCCTCCCCCTCGACCTAATCGACCGGCGCGTGACCAAGATGAAGATGATCTCACCCTCCAACGTTGCCGTCGACATCGGGCGCACCCTCGGCCCGGACGAGTACATCGGGATGGTGCGCCGCGAGGTGCTCGACGCGTACCTCCGGGGTCGGGCCGCAGAGGCGGGGGCGTCGGTGATCAACGGGTTGTTCCTGCGACTGGATCAGCCAGAGGGTCCCGGCGGAAGCTACAGAATTACATACACCGAATACTCGGGCGGGGGCGCAGGGGAGAAGAGAACGGCGGAGGTGGACGCAGTGGTGGGGGCGGACGGGGCGAACTCGCGGGTGGCGAAATCGATCGGGGCGGGGGAGTACGAATACGCGATCGCGTTCCAGGAGCGGGTTAAGATACCAGAATCGAAGATGGAGTACTACAAGGAGCGAGCGGAGATGTACGTCGGCGACGACGTCTCGCCGGACTTCTACGGGTGGGTGTTCCCCAAGTGCGACCACGTGGCCGTCGGCACCGGCACCGTCACGCACAAGACCGACATCAAAAAGTTCCAGGCGGCCACGCGGCTGAGGGCGAAGGACAAGATCGAGGGCGGCACCATCATCCGCGTCGAGGCCCACCCCATTCCCGAGCACCCTCGCCCCCGACGGTATGGTTCCTGTATCCACCGTTACCTTGCGGTTCATTACTCAACCTGAAGCATGATCCATGAAACAGAGTACTGGGAAGAGTAGCGCTCGTCGGCGACGCGGCTGGCTACGTGACCAAGTGCTCCGGCGAAGGGATCTACTTCGCGGCCAAGAGCGGGCGGATGTGCGCGGAAGCCATCGTGGAGGGGTCGGAGAACGGCAGCCGGATGATCGAGGAGAGCGACCTGAGGAAGTACCTGGCGAAGTTCGACAAGATGTACTGGCCGACCTACAAGGTGCTCGACGTATTGCAGAAGGTGTTCTACAGGTCGAACGCGGCGCGGGAGGCCTTCGTGGAGATGTGCGCCGACGAGTACGTGCAGAAGATGACTTTCGACAGCTACTTGTACAAGAAGGTGGTGCCGGGAAACCCCTCGACGACCTCAAGCTCGCGGTCAGCACCATTGGCAGCCTTGTGAGAGCAAATGCCTTGAGGAAGGAGATGGACAAGATCACCTTGTGAAGCAAAAGAGGAGGAAATTTGCACGGAAATGGCACAACACCAGGCGTTTGCTTAGATCAAAATGGCGTGATTTATTCGTAATCTATAACAAGAAATTAAGCTCGTACAATTTCCTTAAACTAATTAGATATGAGCTGCCTATTATTCATCCAATAAAAGATGCTGAGCTAATTTGAAGTTTCTGGGAACGGTTAAGAAAATAAAATAAAATAAAAATATGATTCAGATAATGGAAAGGCAATTTGTCTCGTAAAATAGAAAACTCCAATGGATTGGATTGCAGCACTGTTCAATCTAAAAAAAACGATTCCATCTTTAAAAACAGAGACTGACGAGAATAAAACTTGATTACAGGTTCAGTTTAAAGAACGTGGATCTATCTATGATCATGAATTGGGCTTCTACATTGATTACAGGTTCAGTTTTTTTCCTTTATTTTTTGGTCTATTTTAAAGGTTTAATGGCGTTATTTTAAAAAAAATCAATGATTTTATATCAGTTAACAGGACGTGAAATGTGATTCTATAAGTTTGATCTTCAATTTGATATGAGATTATTTATATTCGTTAAATGATATGAGATTATTTATATTCATTGAATATACACACGAGCAATTAAATAAATAAATTTTAACAACTCATTTAATTAAACGAATAAATTTGAATATATGTATTCAATCCATTAACGTTCATAAATAATATTAATAATGTTCGTGAACTATTCTCATCAATAAAATTCATACTAATTTACTAAATAAATAAATAAATTTTAAAAATGAACAAACAAATATATATTATCAATCTCAATAATTAATCAAACAAACTTAAAATGTAAAAATTTCAAATAATCAAATAAGGTTGAATTTAGAGCTCGATAACATCTAAATAAACTAAGCTTAAGCTTATAAAAAAAGAAACCAAGCTAAACTTGAACGATCATTTTAACGGGTTGATTCATTTTAGGCTCAGTTCAATTTGACTCGGTTATCATATTAACAAAGCTTGAACACTATAAAATTTAGCTCAACTAGACTTATTTGTAGCCCTACTTACACAAATTGATCAACGGGCGCCTTTTGAAATTTTAAAAGCCACATCTAATTTAAATTTATCAAATGATGCATTTATTTTGAATTTTATACCTCCTGCTAATAGACGATTGAATTTAAATTTCATTTTTTCCCATAACATTTGAGGTGTTGATTTTCAAAATCCAGAAACACTGATATTATGACATTGGATTCCAAAAATTGAATCACACTCTTTTGACTTCTCTATCTTAAAAAATAGGATTACTTTAATTTTCAAAATACAATACCATCACAGTAGTATTTGATTTTAAGATTTTTATGCAATATTAAAGTGGTGTTATTTTTGAAATGAAACACCAAAATGATTGAACGGAGGGGTAAAATTGAAAACCGAGTGCACCCTTTAGTCCATCTAAAAGTCATGTGTGCCCTTGTTAAGAGTCGTCAAGGATGAGTTGGGAAACAAGAGCAAAAAATGAGTTATTATAATTTAATAATAATTTGAAGTGTTCCCTTTCAGTAATGTCAAGATGGCCGAGTTGGTCTAAGGCGCCAGTTTCAGGTACTGGTCCGAAAGGGCATGGGTTCGAATCCCATTCTTGACATTTTATTTATTTTTTCATTTTTTTATCAACATTTTTAATATACAATGTATTTTAATCTTTCTCATTTGCCTCATGTTCTGGCTAAATATCGTAGACGATTAAGTCATTAGTCAACGAATTGCTACGCTTCGGAAATAGTTGGTGAAAGATATAAGAGAACCTAAGACAAATTCAAAATAGAGTATTAGATTGACCAGGAGACGAATCCTTATTGTAAGAACCAAGAAGGGGATAGTTGTTTTTTCCATTTTCACCATCAACATTGTTAATATACAATGTATTCTAAATTTTCTCATTTGCCTCATGTTTTAGCTAAATATCGTGGACGGTTAAGTCATTAGTCAACGAACTGCTACTATTCGAAAATAATTGGTGAAGGATTTAAGAAAACCTAAGACATATTCAAAATGAAGTATTAGATTTAACCAGGAGACAGATCCTTATTGTAAAAACCAAGAAGGGGATAGTTGCTTTTTCCATTTTCATCATCAACATTTTTAATATACAATGTATTTTAATTTTTCTCATTTGCCTCGTATTCGGGCTAAATATCCTGGACGGTTAAGTCATTAGTCAACGAACTACTACGCTTCGAAAATAGTTGGTGAAGGATATAAGAGAACCTAAGACATATTCAAAATAGAGAATTATACTGACCAGGAGACAGCTCCTTATTGTAAAAACTAAGAAGTGGATAGTTGTCTTTTCTATTTTCATCATCAACATTTTTAATATATATTGTATTTTAATTTTCCCTTTTACCTCGTGTTCCAGCTAAATATCATGGATGGTTAAGTCATCAGTCAACGAATTACTACTCTCCAGAAATAGTCAGTAAAGGTGATGAGAGAACCTGAGACATACTCAAAATAGAGGTTAGACTCACCGGAAGATGAATCGTTATTGTAAGAGCTACGAAGGAGACCAGATCCGATTGTGATCAGTTGACTTTTTATTCATCTAGCGTCATGTGCAAGTAAGGGATGCATCTAGGGAATCAGATCTGAATCGTCTTTCCGCTCTCAGAGTGCCTTGTGCCCTGAAATAGTAATCCTTACCACAGTTAGAGAGACCTTCTAGGGGCATATATCTATTTTGAGGAGATGAAAATGATGTGCAGTGTCCTCGAATATAGATAGGGTGTTAAATATGAAAAAAATTGAAGGGTTTAAACACGTAAAACCTTATCTTAAGGGTGAAGAATAAATCATCCAAATTTAGAAGGTCTTTTGTAAAAAATGCCGTCGCCACTTATTTATTTTATTTTATTATTTTTCTCTTTTTCCTTTTTCCCTTTTCCTTTTCCTCTCCTTGTGCCACAGTCCTCATCGCACGAACATCTGCCCCTGTACTCTTCACCAACTGCCCGACGCCAAAGCCCTAATCATGCCTCCTCCCTCGCGATTTTCCTCTCCATGTGAGCAAAGAGAGAAACCTTTTCTTTTCTCTTCCTCTCCTCCTCCCTCGATCGAAGCCAACAACAACCCCTCCTCTGTGCGGTCACCTCTCAAGCCTCTTTGCCCCCGATCTCTCCTCATCATTAGAGGTCGACTACTACTGCTGTTTCCACCTCTGGCCACCAACCATTGCGTGAGCCACTGCTGGCTGCTGTAAGCGAAAACATCGGGAACCAAGCTGTAGGTAACAAAATTTAGTACCAAAGTTTCATGTGTATTTGGTTAGATGAATATACCCAAGATGCACTGACTTTATTCCTATTGGGGAGGGGCTTTCCGAAACTCCTTGAGATGTACAGGTGTGTTTGGTGTTGCTGTAGGCATTGCTCGACTTCGCTGTGGCTATATAGATTGATTAGTCGTGGAGTGTAGTTCGATTGTTGATAAAGATGTTTGTAGTGATGCACGTGGTTTTATATACCAATTAATTACTAGTAGAGGAGTAAAAATTGTCATTAGTTTTTATAAAAATGATTAACGAGGTTGGGTAATGTCGAATCTCGGGCGATCAACTCGGCCTCACGGAAATTTCCCACCGACCGCTAGGGTAAATTGAAAAGTACTTGTCGTGGGTAGTTTAGAAGCCCAACATCCCAAGATTTGTGCCCCATTTAAAAAAAAATCTTGCAAAATACATCATAGTTGGGGATCGAACCACAGATATATGAGATTCAACTAGTCATCCTTCCACTACACCATAATCCTGGGGTGTCGTTAGTTTTTATAAGCAAATAGATACTATGGCCATGAAGATAAAATGGCATGAGGTTCAAGATTAGATTCTAAATATTGTTAGCTTTTCCATTGTCTTTACCTACATTAGAAAACAATTTTTCCTTTCACTCTTCTACTTCTAGAGACAATGGATTTAATTAATGGAAACAAGTGATAGTCATCCATGAATGTCAGCTGCCTGGGCAATGTTGTGAGCTTAAATAACATAGGAGGATCATGACCATTATAAATTTTCTCTTTATTGATGATTACATTTTCAAAAATAAAGTACCATACTATATCCCAACTATGTGAGCTCTATTGATTTGGTTTATAAAGAATCAACTATGGTTTAAGATTTAATTAAATAGATGTAGTAAATAGGGTTTATCTTAATTTTATTTAGATATAATTTAACTAATTATTTAATTTGTTAAATAGCTAAACTTAGTCACTGATATAAGACTTTGACTTTGGACTCGCACTGTTGATTATGGGAGGTTATTTCGAATAGACACTTCATTTCGAGGTGAATACTTTTTGCTTGATTCTTTAGCTTCGTTTATCTTTAAATGCATGGTTATCCTATTATCTGAGTATGTTTATTTACCTTAGCTTTATTGTGCTTATTTTCTTGCTTGGTATTTTTCTTTACTTGATCTTTGAGTTAAAAATCTATATTTTTAGTTATACAGCCTCAACTCTTGTTTTATGATCCAAAGAGTACCGCTAGTACACATATACTTTAAAAGTATCATATGACCTATTTAGGGATTTGTTGATATTAGATGTATCCTACCTAGTAAATTATTTACATGTTTGTTTGTTATGGTTCTGATTGGGTGTTTCTTATTGATTCCATGATAGTTGGCCCAATTGTGTTTATGCACATTAGTATAATGCGCCATATTGCATTTGTTGCATGCTAACGGTTATTGACTTCCTTGTGGTTAAGCCTGTTGGTGCAATCGACCCAGGTTTGATCGGATAGATCATAAATTTTGATGTGTGTGTCAATATGATTAAGTTATATTTTTATATTGATTTAATCTGTGTTTGAGTTATGCAGGACTTGGTGGAACACACATTTGGGAGATCTCATCCTAGTGCTCAGATCCTTGAGTCGGTGAAGGATGGCGCATCTGAGGGACCGCCGGATAAGGAGCAACGGAGTGGAGTCGAGAGAAGTAGACTTCAAGGTATACACGAAGGATGATATCAAGACGAGCTGAGGACATGGATGCATCCGAGGGATGAGAGATAAAGAAAGAGAGCTTCAAAGGACGACTCCGGAGAGGATGAGTGTGAGTGTGTAATACAATCAGTCAATTGGTAGAGACACCAGTCGACTTAACCTTTTGTGAGTTTTGAACAGTAAGATCAGTCGACTGGTCTGGCTGGCAGTCGACTTGTCTGTTCAAAATCTAGTCGTTGGCTGAGCATCAATCGAATGGGATTGACATTAATCGACTGGTATCGAGGCTGAGCTATTTTGTTAACAGCTTTCTCCTCTATTTAAAGGGAGACTTTAAGACTTGAGAAGGGTTAGCTCTTCAGTGAGAAACCTTCTTGATCAATTGCTCAAGGCTTCTAAGTCTACTCTCTTCCTCAAACCCTAATTCTCATATTGTAAAGGGAAGAGAAACATTGTGAAAGGTTATTCTCCACCGAGAAGGAGAAAGCTTTGCCGAAGATTGCCAGAGACTAATCCACCTAAGGATTGAGGGTTCGTCCGCCTCAAGGACACGTCGTGGAGTAGGAGCAAGCAATCTCCGAACCACGTAAAAGGTTAAGGGTTAGCATTGTTATTAATTGTTTACTTTGTATTTCCGCTAGCGCAACTAATTGTGTAGGAAGAGCAAGCGATTTGGGTGATGAGCTATTCACCCCCTCTAGCCGGGTCATCGATCTCAACAAGTGGTATCAGAGTGCAAGGTCACTCTTCAACGGACTAACCGTTGAGAAGAGCAAATTTTCATCAAAATGACCGGCTCACACATCTAACCACCCAAATTTGAAGGAGAATTCACTTGGTGAAAGAAAAAAGGATCGATATATTCTTCGATACCGATTTCGATATCATGTTAATTATGGAAAACGACTTTAAAGTGCCTAGGGATCAAGAAAACAATCCACTCGAAAAGATAAGGTGGAACAAGAAGCAAAAGGATGATCATCTAGCAAATTCAAAAGTTTCGCATCGTCTTCTAAGTGTACTTCCTCAACAAGAGATAACAAGGATTAGAAGCTACACAAGTGCCAAGAATTTATAGGAAAAGCTACTAGAGCTTCATGAATGCACATCAGAAGCAAAATTGGCAAAAACAGTTCTTCTCCGATTCCAACTCAACAATATCAAGCTTGACAAAGGAGAAAAGGTATCTAGTTTATATTCTTGAATTAAAGAAATATTGAATGGACTAACAAGTATAGGTGAGACACTTACAAACCGAGACATTTTAATGAAAGCTATCAATGCTTTCCTAAGAAACACAAATTGGAGTTCAATGGTGGACTCCTACTACATCTCCAAGGATCTAGAGAAAAGCTCTCTAGATGAATTCTTCTCAACCATGAAGCTCCATGAAACTCGGATTGGAGGATTGGATGTAGAAAGAAGTCTACAAACCAAGAGGAGTAACCCTTGTGACAAACAAGGGAAAGGGCAAGAAGAAGAAGACCTTATCATCCGATTTGGAAGAATCAAGTTCCCCCATGAATAGTAATGAAAAGGCGTACATGGTAAGAAAAATGAGAAAAACTTTTGATATATTTTTCAACTAATAAATTTCATAGTGGGAAAAGTTCAAGAAGCAAGAATAGGATAAGAAAGATCATATGCTATAATTATCAAGGGAAAGGATATATGAGGGATGAGTGTCCTCTTTTGAAGGAAGGGAAAAAGAGGAAGAAAAGAAGAACGCAAAAGAAAAAGGAAAAAATATTCAAAATGTAAAGGCAACATGGGATAAGTCATCATCATCAAAAGAGGAAGAACATCATGTGTCCCAATTTACCTTAATGGGAATTGAAGACATTGCCTCCCCGTCGTCCGAAGTTGAAGAAGGAAAGAGCTCAAGTGAAGATGAAGGGAGCTCAAGTGAAGAGGGAGGTCAAACTTCATATTCGGATGTCTCGGTAAGTGAGGTATACAATCTACCGGCTACTACTTTGGTTGAAATCATTTGTAGCACTAATGATGATTTATTTAAGGCTAAAAAAATTAAATATTTGAAAAATGAGATTTGCATGCTTAATGAAAAACTAGAATCTATGACACTTAGGGATGATATGCATACTTCTTTCTCTTTTAGCCAAAACGATTAATGTTTAGAAGAGAAAAATAAGAAATTAAGGAAAAAAGTGGATAACCTTACCAAAACCCTTAGGAAATTTAAAATTGCCTCTAACATTCTAGATATGATCATTAGGAGCCAAAGAGCAAGCTTCAAGAAAATGGAGCTAGGATATCGTCAACCAAACCATGAAAAAGTATATCATTGCTTGCTTTCTAGGGGTCAACAAAAATCCAAGATAGAAAATGGGTCCCCAAGGAATATTTGGTTAATCCAATTAGGAAGAATTTCTATTGGGTTCAAAAGTCAATCCACAAGAGTTAGAGGATTTAGGGATAAGTCAACCATGTATGTTACAATTTAAATTTTTTGAAAATTAGTTAATTTAGTACATTAAAGGGAAGCACTTAGCCTAAATTCATTCATGATCAAATGGGCTAAGTAGATATTACCTTTATTACATCTCATAATAACTTGATTTATGTTTTTTTATTGTTTATATATATGAGATGTTAGGATGATACAAATAATTCACTTGTGCTCATGACATTTTGATGAGTTATTAAATATATCAATTTAGTAATAATAAATTAACTATGGAGAAAATAAATGTTTAATTAATGAACATCTTACCCATAGATCATAGTTGAACAATTTAAATGCTTTGAAAATAATTCTATGTTTTATTTGCTAGTGTATTGATTTGAAAAACCTATGGTTTCAAAACTAAGGTTTGAAGTTGATACAAAATTAAAAATTTTTTAAGTTTTTGAGTTTTAGTAAAAAATTTAAAAATATTTTAATTTTTCATGAAAATATATTTTTCCCTGTCAGATGATATCAAAGAAATATTTTTGTAAAATTTCATGATTTTTTTATTTTTCTGAAAATTTTAATGTATTTCTAAAATTCAGCTCAGAAGGCTGAAATTTGGAACAGTTTTGTGTCAGTCGACTAGTACAGAGCACCAGTCGAATGGGAATTCTGTAGGGATATTTTCGGAGAGGTCAATTGACTGATATCTATCTCAGTTGACTGATACCTTAGTTTTTTTATTTCTGACTATTTTCAGAATTTAAAACTTTGATTTACTTTGATGCCATAGGTTAAAATTGATTAGTGCAATCTTTTTGATGGTGTCAAAGGGGAAGAATTGAAGGGTTTAAGTTAGAACTTAACTTATTTTTTCATGTTGTGCAAAATTTAAAAATCATATGATAGGACATAAGTTAAGGAAGAGGTTGTATGTTTATGCTTTTTAGTATACTATGTCTCTAATTTTCCAATTGCTATTTTTTACCTAACTTAAACATATTGCCACACATCAAAAAAGGAGATATTGTTGGTGTAATCAACCCAGGTTTGATTAGATAGATTATAGGTTTTGATATGTGTGTCAATATAATTAAACTATGTTTTCATATTAGTTTGATGTATGTTTGAGTCATGCAGGACTTGGTGGAACACACATGGGAGATCTCATCCTGGTACTCGGGTTATTGAGTCGGTGAAGGATGACACATCCGAGGGCTTGCCAGACAAGGAACAACGGAGTGGAGTCGAGGGAAGCAAACTTTAAGGCATACGTGAAGGATGACATCGGGATAAGCCGAGAGCTTAGATGCATCCGAGGGACGAGAGCCAAAGGAAAAAAGCTTCAAAGAGCGACTCCGGAGAGGATGAGTGTGAGTGTGTAATAGGATTAGTCAACTAGTAGAGACACCAGTCAACTGAACCTTCAGTGAGTTTCAAACAGTAAGATCAGTCATTTGGTCTGAATAGCTGTCGGCTAGTCTATTCGAAATCTAACCATTTGGCTAGCCGTTGGTTGAGCACCAGTCGACTGGTGTCAGGGTTATGCTGTTTTGTTAACAACTCTATCCTCTATTTAAATGGAGGCTTTGAGACTTGAGAAGGATTAGCTCTTCAATGGAAAATCTTCTTGATCAAGTGCTCAAGGCTTCCAAGTCTACTCTCTTCTGCAAACCCTAATTCTCTTATTGTAAAGGGAAGAAAGACATTGTGAGAGGTTGTTCTCTACCGAGAAGGAGAAAACATAGCTAGAAATTGTCGGGGACTAATCCACCAAAGGATTGAGGGTTCATCCACCTCAAGGGCACGCTGTGGAGTAGGAGCAAGCAATTTCCGAATCACGTAAAATGTTAAGTGTTAGCATTGTTCTTAATTGTTTACTTTGCATTTCTGCTAGCGCAACTAACCGTGTAGGAAGAACAAGTGATTTGGGTGACGAGTTATTCACCTCCTCTAGCCGGGCCATCGATCTCAACAAAGGCTACCATCAGTCATATAGTGGTCTGCCCACTCAACCACTTTGAGGTAGTGGTAGTTGTCAGAGTACGAGAAGTCGTCTTGTCATTCTACTCTCAACCACTCATGGGTAGTAGTAGTTGTTGGAGTTGTAGCCGAACGTGACACCCCCTCTGTTGTTTATAAGGGATAGGTAAAGCGGTTGTGCTTCCTCGTGGGGTACTAATGACCGTTTCAGTCGTGTCACGGTTTCAAATACAATTAAAATATCGAACTCCTCTAAACTAATGTAGCATAGAGTAACTCGAGTCGTCTCCCAACAAATGTAGTTGGTACATGATAAATCTCAGGATCGTATGTTATTGCTTTTGGGTTTTTGATATCAAACTGGGGTTTGGATTTGAACGTTAAGACTACGAAAAGAAATAGCAAAGCAGGTATGAAATCTAGTTCCAATTAAGGAAAGACAATACAGATAAGGAAATTTAATTTAACCTAACTACACTTGCAGCAAAGAAAAGGCAACATGAAAGAAGCATTCAAGAAATAGGACATCAATGAAACCTAGACATGGAGCAAAACCTATAGCATTAAAGAAATCTAGTCTAATCTAACTTAATTGCATTTAAATGAAGAAATGAAACTTAAAGCAATGGGAAGAGCAATGCAAAACAAAAGTTAAACAACTAAGAAACATCACAATTGAAAGTAATTGTTCTATGAAATATTTAATCAAACACAAGATAGACATGTTTTAAATGGCTTCAAGTACGTACAATTTGAATTGGGGAAAATCCATCAATTACAAGCATTCAACATGAGGATCAATCCAATATATCAAAACATCGATTAAGAACAATCAACAAATAAAAATTAGATTGCAAGGATGGCTAATGATTGAAATTGTTCTAAGAGGCATTTGACCAAACACCATATAGGCATGATTGAAATTGCTTCAAGAACATGCAAATTGCAATGGGGAAGATTCATCAAATACAAGCATTCATCAATTAACATGCACATTCATCAATTAACACAAAACAACTCAAAGAGACAATAATCAACTCTGATGAAAGCTGGAAGAAAACTGTTGGATGAAAGATTTGCTGCCCAATCTGATGAGGAATTGGCAGCTACCCAATCTGATGAAGAATTGCTGCGAAGGATCTGATAAAGAATTGTAGCTGCCGAATCTTGCTGAAAGGAAGAATTGTTGCCAATTGCCGGAGATGAACTGAATTGCTATAAATGAATTGTTTTGCTGCTGGATGCTAATGAACTAGAACTGCCAATCGGCCTTGTGAAGAGGAACTGCTGAAGAAAAGTGCTGGAGAAAAGCTGTGAAGAAGCTGTGAAGAAGCTCTGTGAAAGGTGGCTGCCGGATCTGATGAAGTAAAGCTGTGAATGAAGACAAAAACTATTAAGAAACTGAATTGCTGTGAAGAAATTGAAGCGACTGGAATTAAAGGAATTGCTGTAAAGGTAAGCAAATGAAGGAATTGCTATAAAGAAATGGACGATGGCTTCCCTCAACCCGAGAGAAAATTGCGGAGGAAGGTGGAATGGATGATCGCTCCCAATCCTGCTCTCTCTCAACCCGAGAGAAAGCTGGATGAAGGTCGACTAGGGTTCAGACCCGAGCCCTAGCTTGTGGTCGGCGGCGAGATGGAAAGGTGGAGACGATGGTGATCCCTCTCGATGAGAACCCTCCTCGATGAGAACCCCCTCGTGTTTGGATGGCGTGATGGTGGAGAGTGGATGGAGCTCTGGCCGGCGGCGATGAAGATGGAGGAGATCGCCGGCCCTTGGTGGAGGTGGATGATCTGAGTCGGGAACCCCCCGTCTCCCCTTCCTTCGCGTCTCTGCCCTCTTTTGATCACCCAACTTCAACCCATCCTCTCGGTTCGATCAGCCTCAGCCCAGCAATTGGGTTTGACCAGCCTCAGCTGCATTTGGCTTGGGTTCAACCTCTGTTCGGTCTAGGTTCAGTTAATCCAAATCAGGTTTCAGCCCAGCTCTGGTCTAGCAGATTGAGTCTTGTCAGCCAAGCCAGAGCTCACAGCTCAGAAGAGAATTAGCAACGGACGGCTGAGATCGATTTGGCTTCATCCAACGGTCAGATCTCTTCAGATCTGAACCAAACTACACAGATCCCAATCAATGGTCCTGATCTACCTGTCACCAGCTCGGATTAACCAGATCAGTGACGGATGGTCCAGATCATCCTTTTCTTGAACGGATGGTCTAGAACATCTTGAGCTTGATCCAACGGTCAGATTACTTCTGATTTGGCTGAAATTTTCAGATCTTGATCTATGGTCATGATTGACTCTATCTTGAGCTCGGATTGACCATAAGTTGACCGATGGCTCAGATCTAACCGTTCTCTGGAATGGACGGCTCTTATTAATCCGATGCTTGATCCCTTTGATCTGGATCTAATGCTGACTTAAGTCTGACCCGATTTGATCGAGGTCCATGATCATTTGAAGCCTACAAAATAATATTCAAATTTAGTGCCAAAAAAAATATCCCAACTATACAAAGATGTGAATTAAAAGCCAAAATAGAGGAAATACATGGAACCTAATACAATTGCAAACTTAAGCATATAAAATGTGGATCAAACATGAATTTTAGAGCCAAAAATAATCAACAAAATGGTGGTTATCAGGTACCAGAACGATTGTGTTCTTCTTCTTGGAGTTAGAGGTTGTTTCTCCTTGTTCTTGGGTATTAGAGTGGTTGTACTCACCCTGAGGTCTTTGGTATAGAGCGGTTATGCTCCTCCTTTTTCTTGGGGTTCGAGATTGAGGTTGCTCTCCCAACATCCTGTCCACTAGGTTACTCATAGGAGATGGATGTGAGAGTGCGTATAGTTGTCACAACCCATGCCCAATCGACCACGTAGATATGTGTGATGGTTGTAGATTGGTGTGTAGGGATGACACATGTCATGTATCAATTGCATACGATGCATCTTGCATTTGTGTGAGCTATGATTGTTGCATATGATTGAATGCATATATGGTTGTTGATTTGTATTTATTATTTGATCTATACTTGCTTAGTAATACGAGTAGATTATTAATGTATTATGGAGGTTTCTGATCATGCACCGCAGGTATATTTTCGCATTTGATTTATGCTCTATATTTTAGAGACTGTATACCTTATTTCTATTTGTTTTTATTTATCTTGTTTATACCATCAATTATCTATTTGTTATACCCGCAGAGTTCGAGCCCGGACTTACCACCGTTTGCTTTTCTTTTCGTTTCAGGTAATAGATAGCTGCGTCTCGTGCCATCAGGAGAGGATCTATCTACTGTCCCTTAGTGACAAGTATTTCCGTTTTGAGTTGTTTAGTATTTTCTAGAAACACTATTTTTATTTCCTTAGTGGACTCGAATTTTATGTCTGTGGACTTTCGATTTGTTGCGATTATTTTACGGAGTTTGTTATGCTTAGTGGCTATTATGTGGATGATATTAACTGCGTGGTTGTGATATTTAGTAAGTTATTTCTATTGTTGTCAGTCGTATATGGTTGTGCTTTATATATAAGTTGAGATGGATGTATTATTTTAGATTGTCCGTCGTACAGGAGAGATGTTGTCCAATTTTCGAGCAAGCATAAGTCCTATGGGCGTGACATAGGATCAAGAGTTGCGCCTGGAGCTGGGCCTGGGAGCTAGATATGTTGAGATTGAGAGATAATGTCAGTGTTAGATCGTGTTCGTCTTGCTAGAGGGGGGGGGTGAATAGCAACTTTCGATTTCTACCTACGATGTTAGCGTGCGCAAGCAGAAACAATAGCAATAAAAACAATCAAACGCTAACACGTTACCGTTTACGTGGTTCGGAGATGATATTCCTACTCCACGGTAGTCCGTAAGGTGGACGATCTCTCGATCTTTCGGCGGATCACTCCCCAGATGCCCTCCGGTTAGCTCGTGTAGCTCCTTGTGGATGGAGAAACCTCACCACAAACTTGGACACACTTCTAGGCACCAAAGACTACTAATGAGCTCTAACCAAGCTTATTTCGTCAAAGGTTTTTAGCCAAACCCGAGCCCCTTTAAATAGGTCTCAAGGCTGAAAAACCCGCTACCAGTGCCCCCACTCAAACTCGGTCGTTGCAAGCCCAACATTCGAATTTCTGGCTGTTACCAGTCGACTGCCCCCATAGCAGTCGACTGATCTTTTAGCCATGTTTATCAGTCGATTGCCTGGGGCCCAGTCGATTGCCACCTAGGTTTTTCCCTTCTCGAGTACATTTCTCTCCGCACTCGACCCCTAGGATTTCCCTGAGTAGATTCTCTCAACACTCGTACCCTCACGACTCAGCTGACTCCTCACCAGCATTCTTGACTGTTGCCTTCGCGCCCTCTTCATCTTTGGCTCCCGTCCCTCGAATATGCACACAAGCCTCCAGCTTGCCTCCATACCATCCTTCACGCATGTCTCGAAGTCCGCGCCCATCGGCTCATCATCCCTGCTATTCATGGTCCCTCGGGTGCACACAAGCCCACGACTTGCCTCCATGCCACCCTTCACCGTGCCCGAAGCCGTCCAGCTAAGTCAATATGTGTAACCTGCAAACCTGCACATTCACATACATATATTAGAATACAAGGGTAAACCTAACTTAAACCCTTTGCCCAATCATCAAAACACATGGTCACTCCGGACCATAGATAGCCCCAACAGTCAGGATCTAGAGCTGCGTTAGTGAGGTGACACTGAGATTGAGAGATGATGTCGAGACCTGGAGTTGAAAAGAGAGGTCTTGATGACTACAATCGAGAATACGATGATGTCTATCCTTAATATTAAGAGGAGATCCCGATGTCGAGACTGAGACTACGTTAGCGGCTGGCTTTGATGTTGGAAGGGAATCCCTGCATCAGAATTCGAAGTGAATTGGTGTTGAGATCCAGAATGGACCAGTGTTAGATCCAGAGTGAACCGGTGTCGAGTCGAGGTCTGAGAAAGAGACTTTAGAAATGTGATTGACTAAACTTAGTCTTTAAGGGCTAAGTGAGTTAGGCCTAAGTTCCTTTAAGGATGAATTTAATCCCCTTAGTCTCGCCTTCGTCATGTCTTTGACTGATTATTCAAAATGACTATTACCTCATGAGACAAGCGGAGGCAGAAGGAAATCACCGCATCACCTCGATTTAATTAGGATGCTTCCATTTCATTAGCATTTTCTTACATGGAAGAGTCTTGAAGATAATGAAGCATGATCCTATCGGCGAGCGAGGTGGGAGTCCCAATTCGATGATGGGATGACTTGTCGGCGGAGGAGGATGACGAGCCACACGCAGCGCAATCCAGGACTTTGGCGATATGGGCAACCCCAATCTATAAAGAAGGTGGTCGTTAGCAATCCGTCGGGAGTTTTCCTGGTAAGGCCCTCCGACGATCAAGTCAGAATCCGATGAAGAGAAGAGGAGTTAATCAAGAAAATACTGTAGTTAAAAAATACTATGCATACTTGCATGTGAGGGATGGAAGGTCTTATATAGCTGGGAGGACCGACATACTCTGTCCCCTTTTTGTTCCCCTTTTGTCCTATGTGGGGACAGGATTATGGGTCATTGTCAGTTAGCCGACCGACGTCGCACTGTCTGACATTTACAGGGGGTGGCGTGGTATGGCTTAGCTTTTCCAACAATGTTTGTTAGATGTCGTATTGTGCCAGCAAGATCTCCACGATTCGGACACGATTGGTGTCAGGTCCGAGTTGGTGAGCGCTGACACGACTACTGCCTTTATCTGTGAGGCATCAGAGGATCTGTATCGCCACGGACAATGGCAACTTCTGATAATAGGGAACACCGAGTCGTAGTACACTCGGGGGTATACCGATCGGCATGCTAGGGTCCCATACTCGGTCCTCCTTGTATGCAGTTTTCCCACCTAGGAAGGAGAGCAGATGACTCCCGATTGAAAAGTGCCCCTCGATAAGGACTGGCTTGGGACTCGGGTCGGGTAATTGTCCGATCGGCATATCCGACCTAAGTGACATTCGAGATCGGCGGTGCGGTTGCCATCGCAGACATTCTTATGACCGACAGGGTCGCTAACCCTTCCCCGCAGCCCCCCGTGGGTCTAGAGAGTGGGGTCATACTCTACTATACCGGGCCCTCACGCTACATCCGTTAGAGTCTTTTTTTTAACTTGACTTATCTTCTTAAAGTGTCATGCTGGTCGTAGACCCGATTTCACGCCAACTAGGGCGTGATCAAAGCAAAAGGAAAATAATACAGCATATTAAATAATTGTTCTACAATCTACAAATTTGTTTTGCTTAATTTTCATGAGTTTTTAATGATTATTTTTTATTTTTACCACAAAAAATATTCTTTTTTCACATTCAATGCAAAACAATTTCGGTGAAAGTCGGTAAGTTTAAAATTTGTTAATGGTATTATCACAATGATTTAAAGTATAAATATTAAATATTTATTTTGTAATACAAGTTTTTTTACTTAATTTTTATGAGCATTCTATAATTTTTAATTTGTATCTTGAGATATTCTCACCGCTCAATCAAGTAAATCAACCTTTATTATATAAGATTAATCAATGGTGCATGATTAAATTCTTTAAGGATAAAAAATAGCCTAAAAATATTAGTATAATATTAGTCATCTGGATAAATTTTCATGAATATTTTATGATTTATTTTGATGACTAATAATTTTTTTTATAAAATCAGATTCGTTATCCTCAAAATTAATTGATTTGAAAAATTTGATACAATGTTACTAAAAAACATAGTGTTATTATATAAATTTAGACATTATAAATTTAAATAAAAAACTTTACATCCATTTTTTTTAATTTTCTTTTTAGATATAATTCTTCTTCTTCGAGGTAATGTTTCCTGTCAAATTTTTTCATATGTATATTTTTTAATGAAATTTGTATCTGACTTAATTCTTTTTCAATTTTGCTTCAAATATTTAAAAATACACTTTAGATTCTTATTTAAATGCAACTTAAATTTTACAATTTTCTATTCATTCATATATCATTTACTCTCCTAAACTTTAAACTTGCCATTTTCTTACTTAATTATGTTTGCTATCTACAAAATTAATATAGGATCTTTTCTTATTAATGCCTCATTGAAGTTCGATCGTATTTAGATTCGCTAACTAATTAATAACATATTTAAGTATTGTGTTCTTTATCATTGCCACCGCAAGTGTGAGCCATAAAACTATAAAATATATAATGTCTGTCTTTAGGGTTATGATGCAGCAGAAGAGTAATTAGTTGTTATTCCAGACATTCGCGATTTAATCTTTAACTATGGTGTATTTTGTAGGAATTTTTCTTCCAAATGGTGTGCGAATCCTGGGACGTTAGGCTTCTGGACCACCCGCCGTGACTACTTCCCAATTTATCCTAGCAGCCGATGAAAAGTTTTTAAGAGACCGGCCCGATCTCTAAGATTGAAAAAACATCCTTAATCATTTTTTATTGAAATATATGATGTCTACCTCAATACCTTTTGCATTGAGTAAGCTACAAACTTCATATGAAATGATGCTAATTAATATTTTGTTGATCTTATGATTAGCACATATATATTAATTTCATGTGTCCCATGCAAGTTCAAAGCAAGCATCACTTTAGAACACCTTTCACAAAGCACAATTAATTTGTGGGTTAGCATGCTATTCTTCAATTAAAGAACTACTTAATTTAATCCAAAGAGATGAAGTTATCATATGTGATTAGGTCCCTACCATGTGTCAAAAGGTATGTTTTCGCATTAATTTCATCATACGGTTTATCGATCATCTTCAAATAATTAATAATCTTAACTATAATATATATTCCACAAGTTGTAAATATTGTTAACTAGTTCAAATGTTAATTGAGGAGACAGAGAGTGGTGGCATTAGGTGTTCATCTTTAGGGAATCCCTCCACAAAACACTCGAATGCATATCGAGATCGGATTAGATTAGGCTTTACGACTAGAGTTGTATAGATAAATAATTAATCCCAATACAATTAATTAATTAGACTGAATTTTGTAGTGGGTGATGGCTATAATTAACCAAACACTTTAGTCAAGCATGAGCTAAGCCTCTTTGTAAAGCAACTACAAGTTTAGTCACTCATGTAACCTTGTTCCCCGTCATAAAGATTGTAGAATGAAAAAAGCAACAGAGGGGATGAATATTTCTCCAATGAAAATCTTCTTTTCCTTTGAAATTAGAAATAAAATCACATTGAAAAAATAGATTACGAAAGACAAGATTAGTTATTTGGTTCATAGTCCAACAACTATTACTCAAAGGTCTATAATCCCTTGGACTATTTCTGAATGGGCAATTACTAATTTTCTCCTTTTCGAAAAGTTTTGGGAGGAGGAAAGCTCGTACAATATGTGAGGAAGATAGTGATACACTATTATCCTCTTAAATAAATGCAAGTGAATTATACCGATAACGTAGAAATTAATAGAATTTCGTCACATATTATCGGAGAGCCTCTTGGCGTAGCAACAAATACTTGCACGAATGGAGCAGTGGAAGGGAGATGGATTGATGAGAGAGTTGATTATGGGCCTGGGATCTCGAGGTTTTTTTTATAGGTTTCATCTAGTTGAACTTTCTATCAGATGACTGGTCCATCTTATTTCCTTGCTTGTTCTAATTCGATTTGATCGATTCTATGACATTTGCTTTTCCAGTTGATTGAATCCCAGAATTTTCTTTACTATTTTGATCCGATCATATCCATTATGTTCTGTCCAAACTTATTCGGTCGACTGCTCATCATGATCAATCGACTGGACCTCTATTTCCTTCTTTTCATGGATACAAATCTCTTTGTGCTATCCACTTGGATCGATTGACTGAACCATTCTGTTCGATTGACTGAACCCTTCGGTCGACCCGGCTCTCTATTTTCAATAAAACAAAGTTAACATAATAAAAATAATAATAGTAGTCCTGTAAAACAGAGTTAGCAATAGTATAATATATTATTCACAAGTTAATCTTGGCAGTTGGACCGATCTTGACTTAGAAACTTCCGTTGATTTGTTCAGTTAAATCAATGCTTAAGGTTGTTCGATTGGGATATATCCTCATTGCTTTTCAAAATGAAAAGTCTCTCCGTGACTTACATTACTTATTTGTCAAATATCTAATCTAACTAATTTATTTGGACTTATTCTTATGCTTAGTGTCTGATCGACCTAATCTACTAAAACTTTCCTACACTACTAAATTAACAATAGATACAAATAGTAAAGGTAAAATAATATTTAGCAATATTTAAAATTACACTGGTCCGGTCAATCGCATGCAGTCAATCAAAACCTTATTTTGGTCACATTACATTTATTTAGGGTTTACTCATCCAAGACTTCTCACTACCTAACATTCCTT
>JAGFNQ010008287.1:0-61865 GCA_024364735.1 Boesenbergia rotunda | reverse complement strand
TTTTTTTTTTCACCATTTGCTAGAGAATTGTTTGAACCATTTGCAACTTTATCTAACGAAGTTAAGCCTTTAGGAGAAGACTTTGCATTATTGCACTCTTTTTCCAGAATGTCAGCAAGTTCATTGAGCAAAAAATTCAAAAACTCATGAGCATCCTACAAACACCAAGAGAGACAACTCTTAAATTGTTAAAATATTTCACCAATTAGAGCTAGTTTTATCCACTTCATTAGATTGAATTCATGGTAACTTATTAATAATGTAACTTTTTTTTCAATTGTCTTGACACAATTTTGAGTTCTTTATATGCATTTTTAAAATTTATAGTGTTTGGAGTTGGGGAGATTGATATTTTGGTTTGTTCATATAAGTGTTAGATTGTATGTTTTTTTTGTTATAATCTCCTTTTATAAGATTCACCAATACCTATTCTTATCAAAGTAGTAATAGTTTATATACAAATATTCTATTGAATATATTTTTTTTTTTGAATTCAATAGGACGATTATAACAGCAATAAAATGGATAAGTCATGGATAACTAAGCTGCGAAATTCAGTTGAGTATGAACAAGGAAAGGTAGTACAATAATATAATGACATTATTCCTATATTTTTTTAAATATTATTGGTAATCAACTCTTAGTTATGTCCATTAATTTGTTAATCTACGTCTATATTAATGTGCAGGCATTGGGTGAAAAAAATACTACTAATAAAAAGCGGCAAACAATTCCTCATACTCTTGGGTCAAAGACACTCACCAGAAAACAACACGAACTGGTGCATATATTTTATTCTCTTATTGTTGATATTGTTAATTGTAGCAAAATGATTTGGTGGGTTTTAGATTTAATTAATGTTATCGCACAATGTAAGGAAACTCAAACAAGCAGAAAATATAGTAGAGGGGAAATGTATCTTGTTGCTCACACAAAGAAAGATTGATCTTTTGTCAATGATGAGGCAAAAAAAGAATGTAAGTTTTAAATATATTTTGGATGTTTTGAGTGTTTATATTGTTTCTAAATATGTAATTTATGCTTAGACTTCATAATTTTCATTTAATGTCGACAGGAAGATTTAGAAAATGAGATTAGTCAAGGATCTTCTGCAAATGAAGCATTTGTTAAAGTCTTTGGGAAAGAGCACCTGGGATCTGTTCGAGACATGACATTTGGTGTCTGTCTATCCCAACTTGGGTCATCATCTCGCTCGGGAGGCTCGTTTCAATCTGATGGTCCATCAAGAGCTGAACACGAGAGTTTGAAGCTACAGTTAAAATTATTGCAAGATCAAATGACCTTTATTATGAGTCAACAAGGAGGTCAATTTCCCACTGGTTTACAGGCAAATCAGGTATAGTTTCTATTGACTTCAATGCTCTTGGCTCCCACTATAAATTTACTTCACGGTTGTTGTTTTTATAGCGAGCCATAATTACTTGATTATCCTATGCTAATTATTACTGCTAACGCTATTTCACTGCATGTTAAATGTTTTGTTGAATCTATCCTTTGCTAATTATTACTGCTAACGCTACTCACACTATGTTTCAAGTTACTGGTTCACAGATTTAGCCCGAGGCCTTCGAGTAATAAATTTCTTATTTATAACTCCTTAAGTAATATGTTTTTGTTTTCTTATCTCTAATCTATAATTTGATGGATTGATAGCAATATGTCTTTTCTTGTAATTAAGTTCTGTCTCATATAACATCATTATTTTTATTACATCTTTTACAGGATCAAACTTCTAATATTGACGTTTTATCTAATTTCAGGCAACAGACATAGACTCACCATTAGAAGCAAGACGCTCTTCCAAGGCTAGTCATGAACCCCAAAATGAAGGACCATCATCATATTCTAACCCTTAGTCTTTTTTTCTTTAGATTACAGGTCTATTGTTGTTAAGATTTTTTTATGTTAAGGATTTGTATTTGCTTAGACATTTGCAAGATAAATTTGCATTTGATACATTGGTTTATTCTTAATACCTTTTGAATTAAATTAGTTGTGACGATTTCAAATTGCACACAAATTGGTTGAGCATAATGTTAACTAATAACGACGGTTTCATAAACCGTCGCAATAATTTTAACGGCGGTTTCTTAATTGTGATTTGCGGCGGTTTCTTAATTATGATTTGCGGTGGTTCAATCACCACCAAAACCGTCGCAAAATAACTCCCAGCGGCGGTTCCAGAAGTTGCTCAAATTGCTACACAAATCGCCAGTATTAACTATTTGCGGTGGTTTGAAACTGCCGCTATTAACTATCACCATTCACCATTTGCGGCGGTTTGAAACCGCCGCTATTAACTTTCACCATTTGCGGCGGTTTCCAAACCATTGTTAAACTTTTAGCATGACTTTTTAGTCAAGTGATTTGCGGCGGTTTAACTGCCACCCAAACCGCCGCAAAATAATTCGCGGCGGTTGTACCAGCGGTTGCTCAAAACTGCCGCAAAATGGCTGGCGACACTACGGATAGCGGCAGTTTCAGAACCGTCGCAAATGGTTAATAGCGACAGTTTGAACCGCCGCGAATCACATAATGAACCGTCGCAAAACACCTATTTTGGTGTAGTGAAAAACACAACAAGTTTCCCTGAGCTCCACCCAGTGGCGATCTCACGCAGAACCCTTCTCCGTGTCTTCCCACTGTCGGACTCCAAGCCTCTTGTTTTCTCCTTCAAGCGCTCAAGTATGATGATTGCTTTTCAATAGCTTGCTCAGAATGATTGAAGAACTCAAGAACATCAAGCTTAATGTGGAGCAAAACAGAACGCTGGAACTCAAGAGCACAAGAATTAAGCCTCTTTGAACACTACCACTCTCGTTCCTTTTGTTTCTCCGCTAAGCAACAGATGATCTCATCTCCAGCAGCCTACAGCTGCCTCACTGCCAACGCGCCAGCTACACTGAACCCTAACTGAACTTCCTGAGCTCCCTCAGCCAAGCTTCAGTCAGCAGCTTCAGTCCTGCATCCAGCCGTTGCAACCTGTGTGGAGAAAGGGACAAACCTGCTCCAAGGAAAACTCTCTTTGACTTCTCCTTGAGTGTTTGAATCCTCCCCTGTCACCTGAAACTTACTCAGAGTATTAGAGCAGCAAATCAACCAGCATATCAAATATCAGAGGAAAGTGGCAGCGAATCGGTTGTGTTCAGACGCGATCAGAGTGTCTGACAATGCAATTTGAATTAAAGTGATCGGTCACCGGACCGATCAGAGAGCCTCCTGATCGGTCACCAGACCGATCAGACTGGCTCCAGACCAATCAGGCTCCATCCTGATCGATCCCCAACGCTCAATCAGAAATCGCGATTTCTTTGAGATTCTCCTGGACCGATCACCAGACCGATCCCAGGTCGTGGATCGTTCATCGGACCGATCCACCCTCATATTGGGCGATTTCTAAGTTTCGCAGGCTAAGCCTTCTGATCGGTCACCGGACCGATCAGGCAGCCTCCTGATCGGTCACCAAACCGATCAGAACCTGACCAGACCGATCAGGCTCCGTCCTGATCGATCATAGAGAGGAACCTGCGACGCTTGATCGTTCTCCGGAACGATCTGCACAGTAAACCTGATCGGTCATCAGACCGATCAGGAGCAGTTCAGCAAGAGAACTCAACCTCACTGCTCGCTCCCTGATCGGTCACCAGACCGATCAGGAGCCAGTCAATGGGTGAAACGCATACTCCCTGATCGGTCACCAGATCGATCAGGAGCAACACAGTAGGTTCCCAACCTCACTGTGTGCTCCCTGATCGGTCACCCGACCGATCAGTCATCGCTGGATCGGTTACCAGACCGATCCACGAAGGAGCAGCGTGCCAGAATCCCTGATTGATCACCAGACCGATCCAGGGACTCAAACTCAGCCCTCCAAGCTAAGTTTCCATCCACCTTAGCCCTCCAAGCTAAGGATTTTCCATCTAACTCTTCAAGTTGGGAATTTGCACCTAACCCTCCAAGTTAGGACTTTTCACCTAGCCCTCCAAGCTAGGACTTTTCACCTAGCCCTCCAAGCTAAGACTTTTCACCCGACCCTTCCGAGTTAGAACATCATCCAACCTAGCCCTCCAAGCTAGGCACCTGACCCTCCAAGCCAGGACTTTTTCACCTAATTCTCCAGGATGGGAATTTGCACCTAACCCTCCAAGTTAGGACTTTTCACCTAGCCCTCTAAGCTAGGACTTTTCATCCAACCCTTCCGAATTAGGACTTTTCCAACACCTAGCCCTCCAAGCTAGGACTTTTCAACACCTAACCCTCCAGGTCAGGACTTTCCAACACCTAGCCCTCCAGACTAGGATTTTCCATACCATGCCTGATCCCCGATCAGGACTTAATCATAATCAACATGATCAACCTAAACTAAAATCGATGTCAACACCAAAACAACAATCAGGGTCAGACTGCATCAACATCTTATTGATTTCATGATGGTTGACTCGGTTGTGTTTATGCAGATTAGTATTATGCACCATATTACATTTGTTGTATGCTAGCGGTTATTGGCTTCCTTGTGGTAAGCCTGTTGGTGCAATCGACCCAGATATCATCGGATAGATCATAGATTTTGATGTGTGTGTCAATACGATAAAGTTAGATTTTTATATTGGTTTGATGTGTGTTTGAGTCATGTAGGGCTTGGTGGAATACACATTTGGGAGATCTCATCCTGGTGCTTGGGTCTTTAAGTCGGTGAAGGATGGCGCATCTGAGGGACTGCCGGATAAGGAGCAACAGAGTAAAGCTGAGGGAAGCAGGCTTCAAGGTATACGCGAAGGATGACATCAAGATGAGCCGAGGAATTGGATGCATCTGAGGGACGAGAGCCAAAGAAAGAGAGCTTCAAAGGGCGACTCCAGAGAGGATGAGTGTAAGTGTGTAATATGATTAGTCGACTGGTAGAGACACCAGTTGACTGAACCTTCTGTGAGTTTCGAACAGTAAGATTAGTCGACTGGTCTGGATGACCGTCGACTGGTCGTTCAAAATCTAGCTGTTGGCTGAGCACCAGTCGACTGGGATTGACATCAGTTGACTGGTCTCGGGATTGAGCTATTTTGTTAACAACTCTCTCCTTTATTTAAAGGGAGACTTTAAGACTTGAGAAAGGTTAGCTCTTCAGTGAAACCTTCTTGATCAAATGCTCAAGGCTTCTAAGTTTACTCTTTTCCTCAAACCCTAATTCTCATATTATAAAGGGAAGAGATACATTGTGAGGGGTTGTTCTCCACTGAGAAGGAGAAGGTTAGCCGGAGATTGCCGAAGACTAATCCACCGAAAGATTGAGGGTTCGTCCACCTCAAGGACACGTCGTGGAGTAGGAGTAAGCAATCTCCGAATCACGTAAAAGGTTAAGTGTTAGCATTGTTATTAATTCTTTAGTTTGCATTTCCGCTAGCGCAACTAATCGTGTAGGAAGATCAAGCGATTTGGGTGATGAGCTATTCACCCCCCGCCCTCTAGCAGGACCATTGATCTCAACAAGTGGTATCAGAGCGCTAGGTCACCCTTCAACGGACTAACCACTGAGAAGAGCAAATTTTCATCAAAATGGTCGGCTCGCACATCCAACCACCCAAATTTGAAAGAGAATTCTCTTGGTGGAAGAAAAGGATGGAGGTATTCTTCGATACCGATTTCGATATCATGTTAATTATGGAAAATGATTTTAAAGTGCCTAGGGATCAAGAAAATAAGTCACTTGAAAAGATAAGGTAGAGCAAGAAGCAAAAAGATGATCATCTAGAAATTTAAAAGCTTTGCATCATCTTTTAAGTGTACTTCCTCAACAAGAGATAACAAGGATTAGAAGCTACACAAGTGCTAAAGATTTATCGGAAAATCTAATAGAGCTTCATGAATGTACATCGGAAGCAAAATTGACAAAGAGAGATCTTCTGTGATCCTAACTCAACAATGTCAAGCTTGACAAAGGAGAAAAGTTATCTAGTTTACATTCTAGAATTAAAGAAATATTGAATGGAATAACAAGTGTAGGCGAGACACTTACAAACCGAGACATCTTGATGAAAGTCATCAATGATTTCCCAAGAAACACAAATTGGAGTTTAATAGTGGACTCATACTACATCTCCAAGGATCTAGAGAAAAGCTCTCTAGATGAAGTCCTCTTAACCATGGAGCTCCATGAAATTCGGATTGGAGGATTGGATGTAGAAGTCTACAAACCAAGAGGAGTAGCCCTTGTGGCAAACAAGGGAAAGGGCAAGAAGAAGAATGTCTCATCATTCGATTCGAAAGAATCAAGTGCCTCCATGGATAATAATGGAAAGGCGTACATGATAAGAAAAATAAGAAAAACTTCTATATATTTTTCAACTAACAAATTTCATGGTGGGAAAAGTTCAAGAAGCAAGAGTAGGATAAGAAAGATCATATGCTATAATTGTTAAGGAGAAGGACATATGAGGGAAGAGTGCCCTCTTTTGAAGAAGAAGGAAGGGAAAAAGAAGGAAGAAAAGAAGAAAGTAAAAGAAAAAGGGAAAAATATTCAAAATTTAAAGTCAACATGGGATAAGTCATCATCAAAAGAGGAAAAACATCATGTGTCCTATTTTGTCTTAATGGGAATTGAAGGCATTACCTCCACGTCGTCCTAAGTTGAAGAAGGAAAGAGCTCAAGTGAAGATAAACGAAGCTTAAGTGAAGAGGGAGGTCAAACTTCAGATTAGGATGTCTCGATGACACTTAGGGATGATATGCATGCTTCCTTCTCTTCTAGCCAAAACGATTCATGTTTAGAAGAGGAAAATAAAGATTTAAGGAAAAAAATGGATAACTTACAAAACCCTTAGGAAATTTGAAATTGGCTCTAACTCTATAGATATGATCATTATGAGCCAAAGAGCAAGCTTCAAGAAAACGAGGCTACGATATGGTCAACCAAACCATGAAAAAGCATATCATTGCTTGTTCTAGGGATCAATAAAAAACCAAGACTATAGATAGAAAATGGATCCCCAAGGAATATTTGGTTAACCCAATTAAGAAGAATTTCTATTGGGTGCCAAAGTCAATCCTCAAGGGTTAGAGGATTTAGGGATAAGTCAACCATGTATGTTAAAATTTAAATTTTTTAAAAATTGGTTAACTTAGTACACATTAAGGGAAAGCACTTAGCCTAAATTCATTCATGATCAAATGGGCTAAGTAAAGATTATCTTTATTACATCTCATAATAACTTGATTTATGTTTATTGTTGTTTATGTATATGAGATGTTAGGATGATACAAATAATTCACTTGTGCTCATGACATTTTGATGAGTTATTAAATATATCAATTTAGTAATAATATACCAACTATAGGGAAAATAAATATTTAATTAATGAGCATCTTGCCCATAGATCATATTGGGCATTTTAAATGTTTTGAAAATAATTTTATATTTTATTTGTTGGTGTATTGATTTGAAAAACTTATGGTTTCAAAACTAAGGTTTGAAGTTGATATAAAATTGAAAGTTTTTCAAGTTTTTGAGTTTTGGTAAAAAATTTAAAAATATTTTAATTTTTTATGAAAATATATTTTTCCCTGTTAGAGGATATCAAAGAAATATGTTTGCAAAATTTCATGATTTTTTTATTTTTCTGAAATTTTTAACGCATTTCTGAAATTCAGCTCAGAAGGTTAAAATTTAGAACAATTTTGTGTCAGTCGATTGGTACAGAGCACCAGTCGACTGGGAATTCTATAGGGATATTTTCGGAGAGGTCAGTCAACTGATATCTATCTCAGTCGACTGGTACTTAGTTTTCTGATTTCTGACTATTTTTAGAATTTAAAACTTTGATTTACTTTGATGTCATAGGTCAAAATTAATTAGTACAATCTTTTTGATGGTGTCAAAGGGGGAGAATTGAAGGGTTTAAGTTAGAACTTAACTTATTTGTTCATATTGTGTAAAATTTGAAAATTATGTGATAGGACATAAGTTAAGGGGGAGGTTGCATGTTTATGCTTCTTAGTATACTATGCCTCTAATTTTCAAATTTCTATTTTTGTGCCTAACTTAAATATATTGTCACACATCAAAAAGGGGAGATTGTTGGTGCAATCAACCCAGGTTTGATCGGATAGATTATAAGTTTTGATATATGTGTCAATATAATTAAACTAGGTTTTAATATTGGTTTGATGTGTGTTTGAGTCATACATGACTTGGTGGAACACACATTTGGGAGATCTCATCTTGGTGCTCGGGTCATTGAGTCGATGAAGGATGACACATTCGAGGGCCTGCTAGACAAGGAGCAACAGAGTGGAGTCGAGGGAAGCAAACTTTAAGGCATACGCGAAGGATGACATCGGGACAAGCAGAGAGCTTGGATGCATCCGAGGACGAGAGTCAAAGGAAGAGAGCTTCAAAGAGTGACTCCGGAGAGGATGAGTGTGAGTGTGTAATAGGATCAGTCGACTAGTAGAGACACCAGTCGACTAAACCTTCTGTGAGTTTCGAACAGTAAATCAGTCAACTGGTCTGGATAGCAGTCGATAGTCTGTTCGAAATCTAATCGTTTGGCTAGCCATTGGCAAAGCACCAGTTGATTGGGATTAGCATCAGTCAATTAGTGTCAGGGCTATGTTGTTTTGTTAACAACTCTCTCCTCTATTTAAAGGGAGGCTTTGAGACTTGAGAAGGGTTAACTCTTCAGTGAGAAACCTTCTTGATCAAGTGCTCAAGGCTTCCAAGTCTACTCTCTTCCTCAAACCCTAATTCTCATATTATAAAGGGAAGAAAGACATTGTGAGAGGTTGTTCTCCACCGAGAAAGAGAAAGCTTAGTTGGAGATTGCTGAGGACTAATCCACCAAAGGATTGAGGGTTCGTCCACCTCAAGGGCACCAGTTAATTAGGATTGGCATCAGTCAATTGGTGTCAGGGCTATGTTGTTTTGTTAACAACTCTCTCCTCTATTTAAAGGGAGGCTTTGAGACTTGAGAAGGGTTAGCTCTTCAATGAGAAACCTTCTTGATCAAGTGCTCAAGGCTTCCAAGTCTACTCTCTTCCTCAAATCCTAATTCTCATATTGTAAAGGGAAGAAAGACATTGTGAAAGGTTGTTCTCCACCAAGAAAGAGAAAGCTTAGCTGGAGATTGTCGGGGACTAATCCACCAAAGGATTGAGGGTTCGTCTACCTCAAGGGCACGCCGTGGAGTAGGAGCTAGCAATCTCTGAACCACGTAAAAGGTTATGTGTTAGCATTGCTCTAATTGTTTAGTTTACATTTCTGCTAGCACAACTAACCGTGTAGGAAGAGCAAATGATTTGGGTGACGAAATATTCACCCCCTCTAGCCGGGCCATCGATCTCAACAAATCCTACCGTCAGTCATATAGTGGTCTACCCACTCAACCACTCAGGGTAATGGTAGTCGTCCTATTGCTCTACTCTCAACCACTCATGGGTCGTAGTAGTTGTTGGAGTTGTAGCCGATGGTGACACCCCCTCGATTGTTTATAAGGGATACGTAAAGCGGTTGTACTCCCCTGTGAGTTACTAGAACGGTTATGCTCTCCTTCTTGGAGTTAGAGATTGTTCCTCCTTGTTCTTGGGTATTAGAGCGCTTGTGCTCCCACTAGGGTCTTTGATATAGAGCAGTTATGCTCCCCCTTTTTCTTGGGGTTCGAGATTAAGGTTGTTCGCCCAACATCCTGTCTACTCGGCTACTCATAGGAGATGGATGTGAGAGTGTGTATAGTTGTCACATCCCTTGCCCAATCGACCATGCAAATATATGTGATGGTTATAGATTAGTGTGTAAGGGTGTCACATGTCATTGTATCATTTGCATACGATGCATCTTGTATTTGTGTGAGCTATGATTGTTACATATAATTGAAATACATATATGGTTGTTGATTTGTATTTATTATTTGATCTGTACTTGCTTAGTAATACGAGTAGATTATCAATGTATTATGGAGGTTTCTGATCATGCACTGGAGGTATATTTTCGCATTTGATTTATGCTCTACATTTTGAAGATTATATACCTTGTTTATATCTGTTTTGATTTATCTTGTTTATACCATCATTTATCTATTCGTTATACCCGTAGAGTTCGAGCTCAGACTCACCACCGTTTGCTTTCCTTTTCATTTCAGGTAATAGATAGATGCGTCTCGTGCCGTCAGGAGAGGATCCATCTACTGTCCCTTAGTGTCGAGTATTTCCGTTTGAGTTGTTTAGTATTTTCTAGAAATGCTATTTTTCTTTCGTTAGTGGACTCGAATTTTATGTCTATGGACTTTTGATTTGTTGCGATAATTTTATGGAGTTTGTTATGCTTAGTGGCTATTATGTGGATGATATTAACTACGTGGTTGTGATATTTAGTAAGTTATTTCTATTGTTGCAGTCGTATATGGTTGTACTCTATATATAAGTTGAGATGGATGTATTATTTATTGTCCGATTTTCGAGCAAGTATATACCTATGGGCGTGACATAGGATCAAGAGATGTGCCTGGAGCTAGGCCTAGGAGCTAGATATGTTGAGACTGAGAGATGATGTCAAGATCTAGAGTTGGGCCAGTGAGGTGACATTGAGACTGAGAGATGATGTCGAGACCTGGAACTAAAAAGAGAGGTCTTGCTGACTACAACCAAGAATACGATGATGTACTATCCTTAATGTTAAGAGGAGATCCGGTGTCGAGACTGAGACTATGTCAGCGGCTGGCTTTGATGCTGGAAGGGAATCCCTGCAACAGAATTCGAAGTGAACTGGTGTTGAGATCCAGAATGGACCAGTGTTAGATCTAGAGTGAACCAGTGTCAGGCTCGAGGTCTGAGAAAAGACTTTAGAAACGTGATTGACCAAACTTAGTCTTAAGGGCTAAGTGAGTTAGGCCTAAGTTCTTTAAGGATGAATTTAACCCCCTTAGTCTCGACTTCATCATGACTTTGACCGATAATTCAAAATGACTATTACCTCACAGACAAGCGGAGGCAGAAGGAAATCACCGCATCACCTCGATTTAATTAGGATGCTTCCATTTCATTAGCGTTTCTCTTACATGGAAGAGTCTTGAAGATAATGAAGCATGATCCTGTCGGCGAGCGAGGTGGGAGTCCCAATTCGATGACGGGGCGCGCTTGTCGGCGGAGGAGAATGGCGGGCCACACGCGGCAATCTGGGACTCCGACGATATGGCAACCCCCAATCTATAAAGAAGGTGACCGTTAGCACCCACGGAGTTTTCCCGACAAGACCCTCCAACGGTCAAGTCAGAATCCGGTGAAGAGAAGGGGAGTTAATCCAGAAATACTGTAGCTGAAAAATACTATGCATACTTGCGTGTGAGGGATGGAGAGCCTTATATAGCCGAGAGGACTAACAAACTCTGTCCACTTTTTGTTCCCCTTTTGTCCTATGCGAGGACAGGATCCAGGGGTCATTGTCAGTTAGCCGACCGACGCCGCGCTGTCTGACATTTACAAGGGGTGTCGTTGTATAGCTTGGCCTTTCCAGCAACGCTTGTCAGATGTGTACTGTGCTAGTGAGATCCCCGCGATTCAGACACAAGTGGTATCAGGTCCGAGTTGGCGGGCGTTGACATGACTACTGTCTTTATCTGCGAGGCGTCAGAGGATCTGTATTGCCATGAACAATGGCAACTTCCGATAATAGGGAACACCGAGCTGTAGTACACTCGGGGTATGTCGATCGGCGTGCCAGGGTCCCACACTCAGTTCTCCTTGTATGTAGTTTTCCCACCTAGGAAGGCGAGCGGAGGACCCCCGATTAAAAGTGCCCCTCGATGAGGATTGGCTTGGGTCTCTGGTCGGGTAATTGTCCGATCGGCATATCCGATCGGAGTGATATTCGAGATCGTCGGTGCGATTGCCATCGCGAGCATTCTTATGACCGACAGGGTCGCTAACCCTTCCCCGCAGCCCCCGTGGCCTAGAGAGTGTGGTCATGCTCTATCATATCGGCCCCCGTGCTACATCCATTAGAGCTTTTTTTTTAGACTTGGCTTATCTTCTCAAAGTACCATGCTGGTGACCTGATTCCACACCAACTAGGGCGGGATCAAAGCAAAAGGAAAATAATACAACATATTAAATAATTGTTCTACAATATACAAATTTGTTTTGTTTAATTTTCATGAATTTTTAATGATTATTTTTTATTTTATATTCTTTTTTTCACATTCAATGCAAAACAATCTCGGTGAAAGCCGGTAAGTTTAAACTTTGTTAATGGTATTATTACAATGATTTAAAGTATAAATATTAAATATTTATTTTGTAGTACAAGTTTTTTTACATAATTTTTATGAGCATTCTATAATTTTAATTTGTATCTTGTGATATTCTCACGTCTCAATCAAGTCAATCAACCTTTATTATATAAGATTAAGCAATGGTGCATGATTAAATTCTTCGAGAATAAAAAATAGCCTAAAAATATTAGTATAACATTAATCATCTGGATGAATTTTATAAATATTTATGATTTATTTTGATGACTAATAAAAAATTTCTATAAAATCAGATTCATTATTCTCAAAATTAATTGATTTAAAAAATTGGATACAATGTTAATAAAAAAACATACTGTTATTATATAAATTTAAACATTATAAATTTAAATAAAAATCTTTACATCCATTTTTTTTTAATTTTCTTTTTAGATATGATTCTTCTTCTTCGAGGTAATGTTTCCTGTCAAATTTTTTCATACGTATATTTTTTATGAAATTTATATCTGACTTAATTCTTTTTCAATTTTGCTTCAAATATTTAAAAATACACTTTAGATTCTTTTTTAAATGCAACTTAAATTTTACAAATCTATTTATTCATATATAACTTTCTCATCTAGACTTTAAACTTGCCATTTTCTTACTTAATTATGTTTGCTATATATAAAATTAATGTAGGATCTTTTCTTATTAATGCCTCATTAAGTTCGATCGTATTTAGATTCGCTATCTAAACATATATAAGTATGGTGTTCTTTATGATTGCCACCCAAGTGTGAGCCATAAAATATATGATGTCTATCCTGGGTTATGGTATAGTGGAATAGTGATTAGTTGTATTCCAGGTATATGCGATTCGATCTCTAGCTATGACGTATTTTGTAGGAATTTTTCTCTAAATAAAGCGCGAACTCTGGGATGCTAGACTTTTGGGCTGCCGTCGTGAGTACTTTCCATTTATCTGGCGGCCGATGAGAAATTTTTGTGAGACCGGACCGATTGTCCGAGATTGAAAAAACATCGTTAATCGTTTTTCATGAAATATATGATGTCTACCTCAATACCTTTTGCATTGAGTAAGCTACAAACTTCATATGAAATGATGTTAATTAATAATTTGTTGATCTTATGATTAGCACATATATATTAATTTCATGTGTCCCATGCAAGTTCAAAGCAAGCATCACTTTAGAACACCTTTCACAAAGCACAATTAATTTGTGGGTTAGCATGCTATTCTTCAATTAAAGAACTACTTAATTTAATCTAAAGAGATGAAGTTATCATATGTGATTAGGTCCCTACCATGTGTCAAAAGGTATGTTTTCGCATTAATTTCATCATACGGTTTATCGATCATCTTCAAATAATTAATAATCTTAACTATAATATATATTCCACAAGTTGTAAATATTGTTAACTAGTTCTAATGTTAATTGAGGAGACAGAGAGTGGTGGCATTAGGTGTTCATCTTTAGGGAATCCCTCCACAAAACACTCGAATGCATATCGAGATCGGATTAGATTAGGCTTTACGACTAGAGTTGTATAGATAAATAATTAATCCCAATACAATTAATTAATTAGACTGAATTTTGTAGTGGGTGATGGCTATAATTAACCAAACACTTTAGTCAAGCATGAGCTAATTAAGCCTCTTTGTAAAGCAACTACAAGTTAGTCACTCATGTAACCTTGTTCCCCGTCATAAAGATTGTAGAATGAAAAAAGCAACAGAGGGGATGAATATTTCTCCAATGAAAATCTTCTTCTCCTTTGAAATTAGAAATAAAATCGCATTGAAAAAATAGATTACGGAAGACAAGATTAGTTACTTGGTTCATAGTCCAACAATTACTAATCAAAGGTCTACAATCCCTTGGACTATTTCTGAAGGGACAATCACTAAACTTTTCCTTTTCGAAAAGTTTTGAGAGGAGAAAAGCTTGTATAATATGAGGAAGATAGTAATATACTACTATCCTCTTAAATAAACGCAAGTAAATTATACCAAAAACGTAGAAATAGAATTTAGTCACACATGGTCGGAGAGCCTCTTGGCGTAGCAACAAATACTTGCACGAACGGAGCAGTGGGAGGGAGATGGATTGATGAGAGAGTTGATGATGGGCCTCGGATCTCGAGGTTTTTTTATAGGTTTCATCTTGTTGAACCTTCTATCAGATGACTGGTTGTTCTTATTTCCTTGCTTGTTCCAATCCGATTTGATCGATTCTATGAAATTTGCTTTTCCAGTTGATTGAATACAAGAATTTTCTTTACTATTTTGATCTGTTGATATCCATTATGTTCTGTCCGAACTTATTCGATTGACTGCTCATCATGATCAATCGACTGAATCTCTATTTCCTTCTTTTCATGGATACAAATCTCTGTGTTATCCACTTGGATCGATTGACTGAACCATTTTGTTCGATTGACTGAACCCTTCGGTCAATCCAACTCTCTATTTTCTATAAAACAAAGTTAGCACAATAAAAATAATAATAGTAGTCATGTAAAACAAAGTTAGAAATAGTATAATATATTATTCATGAGTTAATCTTGGCAGTTAAGACAGATCTCAACTTACTTAGAAACTTCCGTTGATTTTTTCAGTCAAATTAATGCTTAAGGTTGTTCAATTGGGATATATCCTCATTGATTTCCAGAATGAAAAGTCTCTTCATAACTTACATTACTTATCTATCAAATATCTAATCTAACTAATCTGGTTGGACTTTTTTTATGCTTAGTGTCTATTGATCTTATTTACTAAAACTTTTCTACATTATTAAATTAACATAATAGATACAAATAATTTAGGTAAAATAATATTTAGCAATATTTAAAATTATACTGGTCCGGTCAATCACACGCGGTCAATCGAAAACCTTATTTTGGTCACATTTATTTGGGGTTTACTCATCCAAGACTTCTCACTACTTAACGCTCCCTTTCTTAAAATTTTTCTCTAGCTTGGAGTTTACTATTCTAAGACTTCTTACTACCTAAAGTTCACTCCCTTATTATTTTCCTTTTGAGTTTACTCTTTCAAGGCTTCTCACTCCAGTCACACTTTGACCTCCTTAAACTTTCTCCTTTATTAGTCATTCGGTCAATTTTAACCTAATTAGACTTCTCACTTAACTAGGTCAACCTTGACCAAATTCTATTAAACATATCATTAAACAAATATCAAAACCACTTATTGTGCCAACAAAGACTAATCATTCACCTAATTACTTATTGTTGGGTATTGATTAGGGACTTAATCTTTAGTAAATTCAGGACCATAATTATTAAAGTCCACAAGCTAATCGATTGAACCATTAACTTGAAGCTCGAAGAGACTATCTATTTGGATGGAGTAGTAGAATGACACATTTTATAGGAAGATTTAGGGTGTGTTTGGTTTAGCCATTTTCCATTTTCCTTTTCTTATTTTCCAGAAAATACTGTTTGGTTTGTCATTTTCTAATTTCATTTTCGGAAAAGGAGAGATCATTTTCTGAGAAAATGAAAAATGACAAAATATCGTTTTCTGAGAAAAACAGAAAATGCGGTTGAAAAAGTTGAAAACGGGAAAATGCGCGTTTCTCCGCTCGCCCGACCCCCTTCGGTCACGGATCGGACGGCAGCGCTGACGTCCCAATGGGCGGAGCACATGAGGTAGAGGAGGTGAGCTGTGAAGGATTTGGACGCCGATTTCACCCGCTCCGTGCACATCTCGAATAGCTCCGGCGTGGGCTTAGGTGTGCCCAGTGCCCCTGTTCAAGCGACAAAACCCTTATTAGAGGCGGTGACTGCGGATCGTGTAGAAAATGATCTATTTCCACGAACCCATGGCGGATGCGTGTCGGCGACGCCCTTTGCTTGCCGAGTGGCCGAGCGCGATGGAGTTGCGGAGCTTCTCCTTCAGTCTCTCCGCCTCCGCTTCCTTGGCCTTCAGCTGCCGCTTCAGATCGTCGATCGTCGCCTCGTAGGGTGCCACCGAGTCCTTCAGCCGCGCGGCCGTCTGGGCGGTAGCTGGGGGAGTAAAGCATTCCCGGCGGAAGCGATCCCTGAGCCTCCCCAGCTCGCGGAGCTCGACCACCACCGCCGCGTCCGCTTTCCGCACCTTGTCCAAGTCCCACGGGCTATGCACCTCCTGGAGGCCCACGTAGGCTCGCTTGACCGCGGAGACCGCGTCAAACACCTCGTGCACGAACGCCTCCATCTCCCTGACCCTAACCTTATGGGAATCCTCAGGAGCGGCATCAACGCGATGGCCGACGTCCTCTTCCCAGATCCTATGTCCCTGCTCCTCCTCGCCCGCCTCATCTTTCTCCTCGGCCACCGCCTTCTCCGCCTGGCTGCGATCCACTTCCCCCTCTTCGCTGCCGCAGTCGCAGTCATCGAGCGCGTGGCCTCCCGGAAGCCGGTACACTAGGCAGGAGGAGGCGACGCGTTGAAGCAGATCGGAGATGGTAGTGACCTTGTTGGCCATCGCCCTACTACAGCACTAACAATATCACGACGCTAAAAAAAGGAAATATTGATTAAAAAATTATTTAAAAAATTTTTGATTAAAAAATATTATTTCTAAAAACAATTATAATATTGCACCGGTTTTTATTTTTAAAAAAATTATTTTATTTATAATTTTCAATATTAACATACCAAACACATTTTCGTTTTCTTTTCTAGAAAATAGAGTTACAGTATATCATACCAAACGTATTTTCCGTTTTCTGAAAACTAGATCAGAAAATAGAAAATAGAAAATAGAAAATGAAAAATAGAAAATAGAAAAAATTTTCCAAACCAAACGCCCCCTTAAGATTTATTCTATCAAAAGAAAAAAATCAGTTAATATGCTAATTCACTATGCTAAAATGGTGGCATTGGCTTGGTTGTACCAGGAATGACCTTTTTTATATTTTTACTATAATAGAATAATTGATTTAGACATTATAACTTCTTCCATTGACCTAAACTTACAACATATTAACGTAGAGAACTTATTCAAATAAATTTTAATTTCAAATTATATTATAGAGAAAATAATTAAATGTTTTGGTAAGATTTATTTTTCGGTGGCATCTAATTTGGAATTTATCAGTAACATTATTCGATTAATCAAAACCCAAATAATAAAATATATTAATCCCACGTGATCTTTCTGCCTCATTTCTGCCTCTGCTCCGACGTGGCTTCGATTCCCACGTGCACCCGTCCCTCGTCCAGTTTCTCTACTATCTGCCCGATCGTACGGTTCCATCACATGTAGTCCGTCCGATGATATCGTCCTTCGTTTTAAACGGCCGAGATGAGTGTCAGCCGGACGGTTTTTTTGAACGGACATCGACAGGTTAGCGATCGACTCACATTCTCCCCCATTTGCTCACCGAATCACAGGTTCTGGAGCGCCCGACCCACGCATGGGGGCTACTGGGTTGGCCAGTTGCTGCATGGTAAGTAAATTTTCACGCTGCGCTTTGGGGATAAAATCGGAATTGTGCATGTCCATTGTTGTAATTTCGACTTCTAATTCTCTGCCGACCAGATTCGTGATGTGGTATTACTTACCGTTTCTCGATCCAGGTGAATTAACGGTCATGATAGCGTCAATCATGTATACGAGCGGCCTTGATTTTGACTGACAATTTCTGTCCCTGGAGGTGACACGTATTCGTCACACTCAAGGTCACCGCAGGTGACGAGATCTCTCTCGCCTCTTATATTTGTTTACTCGACCCTCTCACCAGTTCGGTTGTCATTGTGGTCCATAGCAGAGCAGAACCTGCAGTAGCAAAGCACACACTCCTTTCAAGCTCCAATGGCGGATATCACGTGCTCTGCATCTTTGATCCGAGCTCTCTCCTTGTAGAGTAGCAAATCCGGACGCAGATCTGATAGCGGAGTGTGGCACTACCATGGCGGAGGCGGGGGACGCGAAGGCGGCAGCGGCGGATGGGGGAGAGAAGAAGAGGCAGGAGCAGAGCGCGGCGTTCTACGAGCTCTTCTCCTTCGCCGATCGTTGGGACTACCTGTTGATGGCGGCGGGGAGTGTGGGCGCGGTGGTCCATGGCTCCGCCATGCCCGTTTTCTTCCTCCTCTTCGGTGACCTCGTTAATGGCTTCGGGAAGAACCAGCATCACCTCTCTGTCATGACCCATGAGGTCTCCAAGGTCAGTTCAAAGCCCCAATGCCTCATCTCCTGCCTCCATTTCAAGATCCACCTTCTTGTCTTCTAATCGCCTTCCCGTTCGCTTTCTCTCTCTCTCAGTTTGCCCTCTATTTCGTCTACCTCGGGTTGGTGGTTTGCTTGTCCTCTTATGCAGGTGAGTTGTTAAAATACTGCTTTTCTTGAACTTAGCACTTCCGGGCGAGCTTACCTCTCGTCTCGACGACCGTGCCGAGCTCCGGAGGAATGCCTTACGATTCGATGATGTGCTCGCAGAGATCGCATGCTGGATGTACACTGGTGAGCGGCAGGCCAGCGCGCTCCGCTGTAAGTACCTGGAGGCGGTTCTACGGCAAGATGTCGGATTCTTCGACACCGACGCGAGGACCGGCGACATAGTCTTTAGCGTCTCCACTGATACCCTCCTTGTCCAAGACGCCATCAGCGAGAAGGTGACCTTCTCACCGCCCTTTCCTCTTCTTCCTTCATGCCTACCTCATCATCTTTCCTTAAATGTATGCAGGTCGGGAACTTTATCCACTATCTTTCCACCTTCCTAGCCGGACTGGTGGTCGGTTTCGTATCAGCCTGGAGATTAGCCCTCCTCAGTGTCGCGGTCATTCCCGGGATCGCCTTTGCTGGAGGACTATACGCCTACACTCTCACCGGGCTTACATCAAAGAGCCGGGAGTCGTATTCCAACGCCGGCGTTGTCGCCGAACAGGTAATACTTTTGAGCGCCACCATGACTTTGAACCTCTTCTAGGTGTCTGCATGCGGTGATGTGAAGGTGCTTCACTGTGTCGAGAGGAATGGTCGAAGTCTGAGGTGGGGTAAACGGGGTGGTATTTAATTTGTGGGTGGAGCCTCGTCTTCTTCGGCGCTTTCTTGATGGCGTGTGCGGTCGATAGAGACTTCTCCTTTTGCTTGTTTCTCTCCCTCTGCTTATTGATTAGGAAGTAACTGGAAATTTTGAGGCAGCTGGCTGATGTCGAGCAGGGCTTAACTTTTTGTTACCATTCTAATCTGTGAGGTTGTATTAAAGCTCAAATAGCTGCCTAAATTGACCACTTGGATTGGTCCCCTTGGATTCCTTTCGATGTCAAATCCATGTGCCATCTATCCTGATTGATCCTAATCCTTTGGATTTGACACTATTTATGTGGACCTCGCTTGAATTTCAAATGAGAGCAATACTGTCTGCACCTTTCGAGTCTAAATTAAGTGGGGGACTGCCTACTTGGAATTTTTTTAGTTTAAAAGTAAGATTTTGCATCTGTCTCTATGTTAGTTGTATTCATAGTAGCTTCTTGTTCTAGGTCATGGGCTGGGAGAGAATAGTATGAGTTTGCTATGATTTTGCGCTGTAAAACTTTCAATGCTAAAAATTTACCTGGGGTTCTGAGTTAATCACTAGAGTCAAAAAGACCATCTATTGCCTTTTTTTTTCCTTCTTGAATTTCATAGGTTTGTGATTGTTTGGCACATGCTATTAAGTGTAAGGGTTTTGGCTTTTCGAATTTATTACCTTAGTACCCACATGATTTGCATGTTGGTAGGGACTAGTTATGAAAAGCATATTGTATATATCTGAATCTAATATTGAAAACCATAATATTTATTATATGTCGAAATCAAATTGTCTATGTCAGTGGAGTCCATTAATGTTGAAACCCATAATTTTTATAAATTATGCCACCCTGAATCTAACTTGATTGTGATTCTTTCTTATCTTGTATAATTGGAATTTTTGGTCTTCCAATTTGATAATGAGAAAAATCATGAAGTCATGTTTTGGAGCGCATGAATATCTTCTTTAGTGCCTTCTAAGTTCATTGTTGTTTACTGTAAGACCAATTCAAAATCTTTTATTTAATTTGGTGAATATTCAATTGATCTTGTAAATATGAACCCTTTCATAGGCAATTGCTCAAGTACGGACTGTATACTCCTTTGTTGGGGAAAGCAAAGCACTAAACACCTATTCTGAAGCAATCCAAAACACACTGAAACTTGGATACAAGGCAGGGATGGCTAAAGGCCTTGGAATTGGCTGCACATATGGAATTGCATGCATGTCATGGGCTCTGGTATTTTGGTATGCTGGTGTTTTTATTAGGAATGGGCAAACTGATGGTGGGAAGGCTTTCACAGCAATATTTTCTGCTATTGTTGGTGGCATGTGAGTTCCTAAATTATGCTTGTGCTTACAACTTAAACTCTTACAAGTCGTGCAAATTATATGCTCCAATAATGCCAGAAATCTTTTTACATGTTTCATGTCATAGATTGTTTATTGATAGGTGGTTAGCAACAATTTTTGTAACATTATCTACAGAAATGTCATGTCAATGTACCAATTGATAGGATGCAGACTTAAAGTGATTCTGTAGTAATCTTAGTCATACTGTTGGAGAACAACTATTGGTAGATAATCAATCTATTTATGTGATTGCAGGAGTCTAGGCCAATCATTCTCAAATCTCGGGGCCTTTAGCAAAGGAATGACTGCTGGATACAAGTTATTGGAGATTATCCGACAAAAACCCTCTATAGTCCAAGATCAATGCGATGGGAAGTGTTTGGAAGAGGTTCATGGAAATATAGAATTCAAAGATGTAACTTTTAGCTATCCATCAAGGCCAGATGTCATTATCTTCCGAGATTTCTCTCTTTTCTTTCCAGCAGGGAAGACAGTTGCAGTTGTTGGAGGAAGTGGATCCGGAAAGAGTACTGTCGTGGCTCTAATAGAAAGATTTTATGATCCTAACCAAGGTATCCATCCAGTCTGGAATTGTCTTAAACGAATGTAGTATGATAGTCACTTTTATATTTTATATTTCTTTGTTTCTTTTCTTGCTATTCTTATAGGGCTGGTGCTGCTGGACAATGTTGATTTAAAGACATTGCAGCTAAAATGGCTGAGAGAGCAAATTGGTCTGGTTAATCAAGAACCTGCACTATTTGCTACTACAATACTTGAGAACATACTGTATGGGAAACCGGATGCAACATTTGCCGAAGTTGAAGCTGCTGCCTCTGCTGCTAATGCTCATACCTTCGTATCACAACTTCCAAATGCATACAATACCCAGGTGACCTAACGAGTTTAGATGTTGGAAATTAAACGTGTTCCTTACTTTCAGTTATCGCCTTCTTAGTTTTTGTTATCTCATCATTCTAAATAATTTTTGAAAACTTGTTCAATTTTTATTTTTGCACCTCTTTTTAATGAAACAAAGGATTTCACTGTTAAAATTGCTTCTGACATTCTGAAATTAAGATAACATTCTGAAAGGATTTAGCTTAATCTTGTCCTTTAGTTCAAGTGCCACAATTTACAGCCATGCATAGATAATTTGAAACTCATTGTTTGTATGTTGCCTTATTCCATCATTTACAAACTACTGTCATTTTGATAAGCTACAGAAGGTTTTATACTGTGAATATAGATTGTCTGATGATCGCCAGCACTTCCTTATTCAAGGTAGGAGAACGGGGAGTCCAGTTGTCTGGTGGACAGAAACAACGAATTGCGATTGCCCGTGCCATGTTAAAGAATCCCAAAATCCTTCTCCTTGATGAAGCTACCAGTGCTCTAGATGCTGGCTCTGAGAGCATTGTCCAAGAAGCCCTTGATCACATTATGGTTGGAAGAACCACTGTAGTTGTTGCACACCGCTTGTCAACTATAAGAAATGTGGACATGATTGCTGTGATCCAGCAGGGTCAAGTTGTGGAAACTGGGAGCCATGAAGAACTATTGTCAAAAGGGGCCTCCGGAGCTTATGCCTCTTTGACTCGGTTCCAGGAGATGGCAAGGAACAGAGATTTTGGTGGTCCATCCACTCGAAGATCCCGGTCTTCGCGCCTGAGCCACTCACTTTCCACAAAATCATTAAGTTTAAGATCCGGTAGCTTAAGAAACTTGAGCTACCAGTACAGCACCGGAGCGGATGGCCGCATTGAGATGGTGTCTAATGCTGATAACGTTCGCAAGTATCCTGCACCTCGAGGCTACTTCTTCAAGCTTTTGAAGCTAAATGCACCTGAATGGCCTTATACAATTATGGGTGCAATTGGATCAGTTTTATCTGGCTTCATAGGCCCTACTTTTGCAATCGTCATGAGCAACATGATCGAAGTTTTCTACTACAGGGACCCAAATGCCATGGAGAGAAAGACCAGGGAATATGTGTTCATATACATCGGCACCGGTCTTTATGCAGTTGTTGCATACTTGGTTCAACATTACTTCTTTAGCATTATGGGAGAAAATCTTACCACCAGGGTGAGGAGAATGATGCTTGCCGGTAAGTGCGATTTTCCGTCCTTATCCTTCAGGTTGTTTTTTGGTTTAAGAATCAAACAATTCCTAGTAATTTACAGCAATCTTGAGGAATGAAGTGGGCTGGTTCGATGAGGAAGAGAACAATTCAAGCCTAGTGGCTGCCCGTTTAGCCAACGATGCGGCTGATGTGAAGTCTGCAATAGCTGAAAGGATCTCTGTAATCCTGCAGAACATGACCTCACTGTTAACTTCATTCATAATCGGCTTCATCATTGAATGGCGCGTCGCTCTTCTCATTCTGGCCACCTTCCCTCTTCTGGTCCTTGCCAACTTTGCTCAAGTAAGTCATTATGCTTATACTCTTGTACTGCTCGTTTACTTGCTGCTGCCTGTTTGATCTGCTCTTGAATTCTAGTGGGGTTTGCATTTAAGTGATGAAGTTCAAAATCGAACTATTGATATCTTTCTGCAAAGGACCGCCTGTGAAATATGAAACAGGAAATATTGTAGCCTAAAGGTCTAAGCTTGCCATAGGCTACTGCAAGCCTGTAACATACATGTGCTTTCCTCTGGCACCTACAGAACTAGTATTGGTTCTGGCAAAGCTACTGTTGCCCTGGCCAGGACACGCCAATAATTAAATTCCAATGTGGATACAAAGCATAGGAAGGGCCCCTTGACTTCATGCCAGCTATTTTTTTTTATCTGCAACACTTGCGTTTCTCGAGGCTGTCAGACCTCACACTCTCTGTGCAGCTCGAGTAACTTTGCTACCACAACTCTGCCTGCCATCTTTTAATGGTTTGGTCTGAGCGTGATAGAAAAGTCGATACTTTTATCTGGAAAAAGTAATTGAAGAAAATGATAAGCGTGGGTTGGCCAGCCTCAGCCTGAGCCTGCTGCGGCTGTCATAGCAGTAGCTTGGACTTTAGAGGGATTCCCTTCCTCGTGATGCGATTAATGCTATGTACTCCCAAGTAATATCAGGCCAGTAAAAATCTTTCTTCTAGCTATGTACACTGACTGCCCTTGGAATTTAGCATGAACATCTGGTTTCATCACGTATCCCTAGTGATTGGATATAGAACTGTGTTCTTCAGTTGACCTGTCTAAGAAAGATAGAGTGGGCATACACTTACCTGGACTGATCATTCTTGTTAGATAGAGTAAGATCTTGCTTTTGCATGAGGCTAGATAGTTAACAGTAATGTTCTTAATGAATTAGCTTCCTTATATTTATTATTATTTACACTAAACTGGCTGAAGAGAAACAATTGTGTTCCTAAAAGAGCCGTTCATTGAGAAATTGACAAAGAAATTGCCCAAGTCTGATATGTGAGCTTAGATTTGTTAATGACATGGAAAGGACACACTGTTGTGGAGTTTATTTGTCTGCATGAATGCTTTAGATTTGTTCTCAACGTGACATGTGTAATTTACAAATTTTTTTTATTGTAAATGTCATCAGCAACTCTCACTTAAAGGCTTCGCCGGCGACACCGCTAAGGCCCATGCCAAGACCAGCATGATCGCCGGCGAAGGTGTTAGCAACATCCGCACGGTGGCCGCATTCAACGCGCAGGATAAGATACTTTCCCTCTTCGCCAGCGAGCTGCGCGTTCCCCAGCAACGCAGCCTCCGCCGGAGCCAGACCTCGGGCTTCCTCTACGGCCTCTCCCAGCTCTGCCTCTATTCCTCTGAAGCCCTCATCCTCTGGTACGGCGTTCATCTCGTTCGCGACGGAACCTCCACCTTCTCCAAGGTTATCAAGGTCTTCGTCGTCCTCGTCGTCACCGCCAACTCTGTCGCCGAGACTGTCAGCCTCGCCCCCGAGATTATCCGCGGCGGCGAGTCCATCCGCTCCGTATTCGCCATCCTCAATCGAGGCACCCGCATCGAGCCCGACGACCTTGACGCTGAGCCGGTGGACTCCATCCGCGGTGAGATCGAACTCCGGCACGTTGACTTCGCGTACCCCTCTCGTCCGGACGTCGTCATCTTTAAAGACTTCAACTTGCGCATCCGTTCCGGCCAAAGCCAGGCTCTTGTTGGCGCGAGTGGATCCGGCAAGAGCACCGTCATAGCATTAATTGAAAGATTCTACGATCCCACGGCGGGCAAGGTGCTGATCGACGGCAAGGACATCAAACGACTCAACTTGAAGCAACTGCGGCTCAGGATCGGGCTGGTGCAGCAGGAGCCGGTTCTCTTCGCCGCCAGCATCCTGGAAAACATTGCTTATGGCAGGGACGGCGCCACGGAAGAGGAAGTTGTCGCCGCCGCGCGCGCTGCTAATGTGCATGGCTTCGTGAGCGCGCTGCCGGAGGGGTACCGGACGGCCGTGGGAGAGCGCGGCGTGCAGCTTTCCGGCGGGCAGAAGCAGCGGATCGCCATCGCCCGAGCAGTGCTCAAGGATCCAGCGGTGCTGCTGCTGGACGAGGCAACCAGTGCGCTGGACGCCGAGTCCGAGTGCGTGCTGCAGGAAGCGCTCGAGCGGCTGATGAAGGGGCGCACCACCGTCCTGGTGGCGCACCGCCTCTCCACCATCCGCAGCGTCGACTCGATTGGGGTGGTGCAGGACGGCCGCATCCTGGAGCAGGGCAGTCATACCGAACTCCTCACGCGGCCCGATGGGGCCTACTCCCGGTTGTTGCAGTTGCAACACTATCATGTCTGACAACGATGCCGGAGACCACTACCGTTGTTCTAATCGGTGGTTGCAGGTGCCGTGGTATTAACTGGAATGCTGCTTGTTATGATCTATAAAATATTCTGTCGGAACTCGAACTGAATTGGCCGTTTAATGGTGAAATGCAACGTAGAGGTTCGGAGTGCCGGTGAACTTACTCAAACTAAGAAATACTTTACATGCTTTTAGAATTTTATAAACCTCTATATTTCATTCAGACTTAAGTTTAAGTGAAGAATAAAGTTAATTAGAAAAGGAAACAAACTTAACATCCGGTGGCTACACAAAAATTATCTTGAGTCAAGAATACAAAGTTGAGGCCGTGCATGTTTATGAACAGGGACGACAATGGATGGGTATGTGTCGGATTTCATATTTTCTATTTTCATCTCTAGTTTATTACATCAATCTTATGGATATGTGTCAGATTTCTATGCTCTAAAATTATTTAATTTTCGTCCTCTTGGATATATTTTATTGAAATAGTAAAAGTTGAGTTAAAATAAATTAATTGATAATGCATCGAATTTTAAATTTAATTAATTAATTATTTTAGATAATTCAGTTCTATTTCGATTTTAAAATTTATAATTCAATTAAATCGAATAAATCAAAATTTAATAATAATTTTCAATCAAGCAGGATATATATATATATATATCTTGTATGATGTTTCTATGTGCAACTATGCGCGACATCTAATCTCAATTGATTCATCAACCGATTATAGGCTCCAATCGATTGTGCATCGATTGGAGGCGCCTCATGATTGAGGGCGCATGTGCGTCTCCTGTTGGAGCAATCTAGGTACCTTAAATTTTGATATTTGGGTAAAAGTTTAAGTTAGATTTATGGTTGTATTTGATATGTATTATGAGTATGCAGGATATAGGTAAAACAAAGGAGAAAAGTTCAAGTGAGATCTTGGCAAATGAGGAAGATTCGACAATAAGGACTGAGGCCGAAAGAAGCTCCAGAAAACAAGACATGAAGGATAAATAGACATCCGAGAGACGCGAGGACTGATGGAGGAGCTAGAAGGCTAGGTCTAGGTTGGTCGGACGAGGATGAGTGCTGAGTGAATGTACTCGGGGTTGAAACCCTAGGTTTAGGATTTGGGCAGTCGACTGCTGTTAGGAGCAGTCGACTGGTAAAGGTTACAAAAGATCAGTCGACTGATATTCTGTGTAGTCGACTAGTGTCGGATGGAATTCGAACGTTGGATTGTAACGTTCGAATTTGGGTAGAGCAGTCGACTAATGTTGGCACCAGTCGACTGGTAACGACTAGTTCAGCCATGAGCTCTATTTAAGGGATCTCGGTTTGGCTGGCTAGGGTTGGCGAAATTAGCTTTTGTTAAAGGCCAATTAGTAGTCTTTGTGCTCAAAGGTCCTGATTGAGGTTGTGGTGAGATTTCTCCACCCACAAGGAGTGACAAGTGGGTGATCGACTAGGTCTAGGTTCGTGTTCCTTGTTAGTTTTAGTTTTATTTTGTATTCCGTTGTGCGCTAACAAGTGCAGGAAGAGAACCGTAAATCAAGTGGGCGATTAGCTATTCACTCCCTCTAGCCGTACGATCAAGTCCCAACAAGTGGTATCAAAGCGAGGTCGCTCGTCTACAAAATAATCGCCGGGAGAGCAAAGTGCTAGAGGAAGATGGATTCGGAAAGTCTGCTAGGATGAGATATTTGAATCCCACCTTCATACGATCGAAACAACTTCGATTATTGGAGGAAGCGATTAGAGACTTGGTTCTAAATGGATTGGGACCATTGGACCGCATTGGAAGTTCTGTTCAAAGCTCCGACGGACAAAAAGGGAAAGTGTCTCCGACCTCAATATTGGACCAAGGATCAAAAGGAGGAAGCGGAGTCGGATAAGGAGGTAACGAGAATTATTTTAAATTTATTACCTTCTTATATTGTGTCACATGTAGGTGAATACAAGAATCCTCATGAGCTATAGAGAAAGGTAATATCTATTCATGAGAATTCTACACGAGGACAAGAAGTGGAGGAGCTAAAGGACAAGGGCTCATTGGTCCAAGAGAAGGATAAGGACTAATCGAAAGTTGAATCGAGCTCAACATCCGAAAAGGAGGAGGAAGTGGAATCGTCTGCATCCTTAAGTGAGGATGAAGAAGAGCAATCCAAGGTGGAGGAGATCTTGGAAGCTCAACCTTCAACCTCAACTACTGAAAAGAGTGAAAAATCACACATCAAATGTTTTGAGTGTGGGGAAATGGGACACTATAAGAGTAAGTGCCCTTCACTCAAGAAGGTAAAGGAGGTAAACCTTAAACCCGATAAAGTTCATTTAAAAACTAATGTGGGTTGTAAAGATGGAGCCAAGGCTAAGAAGCATATAATTTACTTCACGTGTGGTGAGCATGACCACTACCACACAAAATGCGCAAGAAAAGGTGAGTTCAAGAAACTAGGGCATTTGAAAAAATTGGAGAAGAAGAGGAGCTCAAGTCAAGGGGGAGCTTCAAAGGTAAAAAGGAAGGTAATCCTTTATTTAAAATTTAATCCAATTTTTAATTCTTATATTCTTGTTAAAAATAATATAGATTATTTACCTAAGCATAATCATGAATTTAGGTATAATGATAGGAATAGGGTTAACAAGGTAGTTAACCATAGGAAACCATTATCCAAGGCTAGACCCAATAAGACCCAAACTACCATGCCTAGTGGGAGGAAGGTAATAAATGATCAAGGCATTAACCCCAAGAAGAGGAGACATATGCCTAGGAAAGTGAGTAGGTCTAGGAATGTTTATAATGCACATGTTGGCTCTAGGGTTAGAACCCTAGAATTAGAAAATCAAGTCTTGAAAGTAAGGTTTGAGGAAATAGAAAGAGTTCTAGATATGTTCATTATTGAATCTTGGGGACTTGACATGTATTTAAGTGGTCAAAAGCCGAAAAATGTCAAATTGGGTACACCTAAAGTCAATGAAAAGAAATATGCTAGGGTAGCATATAACTATAATAAGGATGGAAAATCCAAAAATGACAATAATAAGTCATTTAAAGTTAAGGGAAAGAAGAATATAACCAAGGATAAGATGTCTAAGGTTATTGAAATTAAGTTGTAGGTCAAGAATCACCGGAGGTACACCGGTGTGGTCTTGTATTTGTTGAGTCATCTAGGGAGGTGACTAAGGTTAAGAGCTCAAGGGGGAGCTCTAAGAGTCTATTTGAGACCCATGGTCAATAGATCTCCGGAGGATATCTTCCGGAAGTCTAGATAGACCCTGGAGTGTGCCAAAGGATTTGGAGACATACTTGAGTCTCAATCCTTGGGTTTTGGCACATTGGGCTTGTGTTTCATGCATAAAATATGACATTGAGATCATATTGCATGAAAATTAATTTTTGATGTATAGATGTCATATAAATCAATGTTGGGATACATTGTGGTTTGGTATGAGCAAATACATCAAGAGGAAGCCAAAACTACGACTTTAAGTCAAAGTTTAATTGAACCATTTAGATAGTTTTGTGTCAATTTTGACATCTGAGATATATACATTTTTAAATATATTTTTTCCAAGTAAACATGGGTACCACAAACCTCTCTACAAAATTTAAATTTTTTTTGGAGATTTATGAAATTTCTGGTGTATTTCTAAAATTGGGTCAGAAATGCAGAAATGAATTGATATCAGGGTATCAGTTGACTGGTGCAGAGGGCAGTTGACTGATAATTCTGTGAGTTGCTTTTCGATAGGGGTTAGTCGACTGGTAACTATCTCAGTCGATTGATACAAGCTGAAAGTGTTTTCAGCAAAGTCGAAAAGTATCCAAATGAGTGTAAACATGTATATAATCTAATGGGGGTTAATACACAATGTTTATAGTCATTAAAGGTTAAAGAATCCAATAATTGAGATAGTGTTGGAGCTCTTTTTGATGTATGACAAAGGGGGAGAAGTGCTAGGTTTAAGTGGGAAACCAACACAACTTTGCAAGAAATCAAAGCTCAAGGGGGAGCTTAGGTGAAGGGGGAGCAATGGTTGCTCATTTGTTGTCAAAGGGGGAGAAGTACCTTTACAAGGAAATCCAAGTTCAAGGGGGAGCTTAAGTGAAGGTGGAGCCTAAGGTTAGGTTCCATGATTTTTGCATTGTTATTGTTTCCTTAACTTAAACGGGTTGCCAAATATTAAAAAAGGGGAGATTGTTAGAGCAATCTAGGTGCCCTAGGTTTTGATGTTTGGGCAAAGGTTTAAGTTAGGTTTATTGTTGTATTTGATATACATTATGAGTATGCAGGATATAGGTACAACAAAGGAGAAAACTTCAAGTGGGATCTTGACAAATGAGAAAGATCCGACAACAAGAACTGAGGTCAAAGGAAACTCCAAAAAGCAAGACGTGAATGATGGAGAGACATCTAAGGGATGCAATCCTTATGGAGGAGCTAGAAGGCTAGGTCTAGGTTGGTCGGGTGAGCCGAGTGTTGAGTGAATGTACTCGTGGCTGAAATCCTAGATTTAGGATTCGGGCAGTCGACTGCTACTGGGAGCAGTCGACTGGTAAAGGTTACAAAAAGATCAGTCGACTGATCTTCTGTGCAGTCAACTGGTGTCGGCTGGAATTCGAACGTTGGGCTGTAATGTTCAAATTCGGGTGGAGCAGTTGATTAGTGTTGGCACCAGTCGACTTGTAACGGTTAGTTTAGCCACGAGCTCTATTTAAGGGAGCTCGGTTTAGCTGGCTAGGGTTGATGAAATTGACTTTGGTTAAAGGTCAATTAGTAGTCTTTGTGCTTAAAGGTCCTGATTGAGGTGTGTTGTGGTTTTTCCATCCACAAGGAGTGATACGAGCTAGTCAGAGGTCTTCCGGGGAGTCATCCACCAATGGATCGAGATCGTCCTTCTTACAGATGTTGGGACCTTGTCGTTTAGCTAGAGGGGGGGGTGAATAGCTTCTTTTCGATTTTCTTCCTACAACGGTTAGCAAGCATAAGCAGAAATATCAAATCTAAACTAAAACAATGCTAACACATCACCTTTACGTAGTTCGGAGATGAAACTCCTACTCCACGGCTGTCCGTAAGGTGGACGATCCCGATCCTTCGGTGGATGATTCCCCGGAACACCTCCAGCTAGCTCTTGTCGCTCCATGTGGGTGGAGAAACCTCGCCATAATCCTTGGACAATCTTTGAGCACTTGTAGGCTATTAACAGGCTTTGACCAAGCTTGTTTCACCAAGAAAGAACAGCAAAAAACGAGCCCTCTTAAATAGTATTTGATACTGTTCTGACCATTACCGGTCGACTGCCCTTGGGGCAGCCGACTGGTCTTCGTGAATTCAAATATCACAGCCTGACAATTCGCATTCTGGTCGACACCAGTCAACTACCCCGTTGACTGCATTAGTTGATTGATCCAAGCATCAGTCGACTGATCTTTCTGTGCTCTACCTCAGTCGACTGATCAAGCATCAGTCGACTGCCCCTAAGGTTTCCCTTACCGAGTATAATTCACTCAGCACTCGAACCCTAGGATTTTCCTTCCCGAGTACAGTTTTCTCAGCACTCGAATCCTTACGACTCAGTTGACTTTTCATCCAGCAGCCTCGACCTGTTGCCTTCGAGCCCTCTTCGACTTTGGCTCTCGTTCCTCGGATGTATGAAAGCTCGCGACTCATCCCCCATGCCATCTTTCGCGTATGCCTCGAAGTCCGCTTCCCTCGGGCCATCGTCCCTGCTCCAGCAGCCTTGACCTGTAGCCTTCAAACCCTCTTCGACTTTGGCTCTCGTCCCTCGGATGCATGCAAGCCCACGGCTCGTCTCCCATGCCATCCTTCACGTATACCTCGAAGTCCGCTTCTCTCGGCTCATCATCTCTGCTTTGTCCACGGTCCCTCGGATGCATACAAGCCCACGGCTTGTCTCGTCACACCATCCTTCATCAGACCCGAAGATGTCCAACTGAGTCCATGTGTATCCTGCAAATCTGCACACTCAAATACACTCATCAAACACAAGGGTGAACCTAACTTAAACCCTTTGCCCAAATATTAAAACACACGGTCACTCTGGACCATAGATTGCCCCCAACAACAGACAACCGTAGAGTAGGAGTATCATCTCCGAACCACGTAAATCGACGTGTGTTAGTGGTTTGTGTTCCTTGTTAGTTTTAATTTTATTTTGTATTTCATTGTACACTAACAAGTGTAGGAAGAGAATCGCAAATCAAGTCAGTGATTGGTCACCTCCTCTACTCGTACGATCAAGTCCCAACACCTCCAACTGCTTGCGTCGGTGGCCTTCGGCTACCTGGTTCCATCCAAAATATAACCCAGGGGGGAAAGGTGAACCCTAGGGGAAAACGAGACTAAATTTCGGTCGAAATCCGATCGTCGGTGATGCCACACATCTCCCAAAATCGATTAGTGAATCGATTCACGCTTGTCGCGACATGTCTAAGGCAACCTTAATCGATTAAGGCTTCGATTAAGATAGCCTTATTCGATTAAGGCATCGCTTGTCTCATTTTTATCTCAGCAATCGATTCATCAATCGATTGCTACAAGTCTTAATCGATTGGTGAATTGATTGGGAGATAGGCGTGCACGAGCGTGTTGGGTAAGGTACGTATGATATCATTTTCGTGTGTGTGTGTGTGTATGTGTGTGTGTGTGTGTGTGTTCGGCTTAGGTATAAGTAGTATTTTATTAGATCCATTTTAATACTTGATTGTCCAAATATTCATACTCGGTTATTCAATTATTTAGTCGAGTAAAAAAAATATTCTCATATTCTTCTCATTCTAATCATATATCGAATATTCGATGGATTTAGAAGAAACTGTCATCCTTATTTATGAACTTTTAGGTTGAGTTTGGTTAGGGGTAATGTAATCCAGTTTGTAATATAATTAAGTTTGTAATGTAATCCAGATTACATGTTGTTAGCATTGTAATCCAGATTACAATACTTTTACTAGCTTTTGTAATGCAGATTATATTATATTACAGTTTTAAAATTGTACAAAATAAAATAATTAATCTTGTAATGTAATCCTGATTACATTTCAAGATTGATTACACTTTATTAAACGTAGCCTAAATGAACAACGCCGAACTTACACATTGCACCTAGCCACGATTCTGGCATGAATGGAGGATAGGGAATCCAAATATCCCTTAACTATCTAATTTGCACCCAGCATAGTCAGAGTCAGAATATCCTGACAATTCAAAGGTGGAAGTCCTAGGATACCAAATCCCTACATTTAGGGTGCCCTTAATGTACCTAAGTACTCTTTTTAGGGCTGCTAAGTGAGATTCCTTAGCACAAGTTTGGTACCTAGCACATATTCCTATAGAGAATAGGATATCAGGTCTGCTAGCTGTAAGGTAAAGTAGACTTCCAATCATACTTCGGTATATCTTAGGATCTATAGGCTTACCTTCAGGGTCACTATCAATTTTGACATTTGTGGCCATAGAGGTACTTATGCTTTTAGAGTTATCCATTTTAAATTTCTTTATTAACTCTTTAGCATACTTGGATTGGTGAACATAATTACCATATCTAGTTTGCTTAATTTTCAATCCTAAGAAAAAGTTGAGCTCACCTACTAAGCTCATTTCGAATTCATTTTCCATTATTTTTACAAATTCTTTTAGAAAGTTTGAGTTGGTGGATCCGAAAATTATGTCGTCAACATAAATTTGGGCAATGAAAATGTCTTTCTCTAAGGTTTTAACAAAAAGGATAGAGTCAATTTGTCCTCGGTTAAATTCCTTAGAAATAAGGTAAGTTGATAGGCGTTCATACCATGCCCTAGGTGCTTGTTTTAACTCATAAAGTGCCTTTTTAAGTTTCAAAACGTAGTCAGGTTTCTCTAGGTCCTCAAATCCTGGGGGTTGTCCTATATAGACTTCTTCTTTGATGAACCCATTTAAAAAGGCAGACTTAACGTCCATTTGGGATAGCTTGAACCCTCTATGGGCTGCAAATGCTAACAAAATTCTAATTGACTCAAGTCTGACTACTGGGGCATATGTTTCATTATAGTTTAATCCTTTGACATGACTAAACCCTTTTGCTACTAAGCGGGTTTTATTTCTAATTATTTCCCCTTAGTCATTTAGTTTATTCCTAAACACCCACTAAGTATCTATAATAGACTTGCCCTCAGGTTTAGGTACTAGCTCCCAGACTTGGTTTCATTCAAATTGGGCTAACTCCTCTTGCATAGCTATGATCCAATCAGGATCAGGTAGGGCTTCCACTATAGTCTTAGGTTCAATTTTTGAAATCAGTGCAATCTGACTAAGATTTCTATAGGAGGACCTAGTTCTGACTCCTAAGGTTGGATCACCCACAATTTGATCAGAAGGATGACTGAGTCTGGGTTTCTTGGTTCTTCGAGAACTTGGTTCAACCTCAGGTCCGACTGGACGGTTTGGTTCAGTGTTTCGTTCAACTACTTGGGTTGATTCAGTTATTGGTTCATTTGACGCAATAGTTGGTTCAAGAATTAGTTCATTTAGAGGTTCAATTAGTGGTTCAATTGATGGTTCAATTGTTTGTTCATTGTCTTCCTGATCAATATTTGATTGGCTCAAGTTTTGGTTATCAGATTTTGTTTCAGTTTCCTCATCAAAGATTAAGTTAGTCGTTTCTTTAATTTTGTTAGTTTGTTTAATGTAAACCCTATATGCCCTACTAGTTGTTGAATATCCTATGAAGACCTCTGGGGTTGACTTGGATTGAAACTTACCTAGGTAGTCCTTGGTGTTCAAGATATATACTTTGCACCCAAAGACCCTTAGGTAGTGTAGGTTGGGCAGTCTATGATAATATAATTCATAAGGTGTTTTATTATGTGTTTTTGTTAATTAGGACCTTATTTTGGATATAGTAAGTCGTACTTATTGCTTCTGCCCAAAATTAGTTAGCTAGGTTGAATTCATTGAGCATGGTCCTAGCGGCTTCCTGAAGGGTTCTATTTTTCCTTTCTACTATCCCATTTTGTTGGGGGGTTCTAGGACAGGAGAATTCATGAATATATCCATTTATTTTGCAGAATTCCTCAAACCTTTGATTCTCAAACTCTCCCCCGTGGTCACTCCTAAGTCTTTTGATTTTGGTATCATTTTGATTTTCGATTATTTTGCATAAGTCAATAAATAGGTTTAGGGTTTTATCTTTAGTTTTTAGGAACCTAACCCAGGTAAACCTAGAGTAATCATCGATAATAACTAAGCAGTGTCGGTTCCCGCTTAGTGACTTGGCTCCATGTGAATCAAATAGGTCAAAGTGAAGGAGCTCAAGTGTGGTTTGAGTTAAGTCGGATTGAATTGGCTTGTGATTAGACTTGGTTTGTTTGCCTTGGTTACATGAGTTACAGACTGTGTTTTCAAAGTTCTTAATTTTTGGTACCCCTTTAATTAGACCACGTTGGGTAATTTTAGAAATTAGTCTAACATTAGTGTGACCTAATCTCCTATGCCAGAGGTTGGATTCTTCTAATTGAGTTAAGAGACATTTTGGTACTAAAGGTAGATTGATAGTATAAACATTATTTTTCCTAGTACCCTTAAGCATGACTTCTGAGTCTTGAAGATTTCTAATCAGGCAGTCAGAGTTGGTAAATGTAACTACATAGCCAGTATCACATAGTTGACTTATACTAAGCAAATTGAACTTAAAATTTTCAACCAAGAGTACCTTTTTAATCACAAAATCGGATTTGAGTTCAATGTTACCTGACCCAATGACTTTGAGTGTAGCATTGTTGCCAAATGCTACTGAGCCTAGGTTCTTGAACTTGATTCTGGTGAATTTCAATTTGTCTCCAATCATGTGTCTGGAGCATCCACTATCCAACATCCATTGGTCCAAATCTTTATGTTCCTACACATAAAGTATTTATTGATTTGGATCCAATTTAGAGTTAGGGATAGCTTGAAATTGATTTTCACAACCTAGTCTGTCTCATCCAATCTAGAGTTATCAAGCACGTTAACCTTATGGGTTTTATGATACAAGTTTTAATAAAGATTTTAATTTGAAAAGCATGGTTAAAAACAATTTTAATTAATTTTGAAAATTTTTTATAAAGTTTAAGTTTATTTTGAAAAATTTTGCTGAATCTAAGATTCATTGAAATTTGTGTTAGATTCAAATTTAACAAGAAGTAAAGTGAATTTGATTTTCAATAATTGACTTCCAAGTCTTGACGAGGCACTAGGCCTTCTTTGACCGTAGCCTTATTGGATCATCAACCCTTTCCTTGACAAAGCCTTTTATTGAAAATTCATCTTCAAGTTACTTCTTGAAAGATTTTGGTCTAACTAGTTTGAGTCTTGGATCGGTAGCTTCGGCTAGTTCCACCAGAATGGTTTCCCTAACGTACTATCATCTCACACTAGTGGAAAAAAGGCTTTTAACACCGGTTATTTTCGACTTTTAACACCGGTTCCGGAACCGGTGTTGATCCAGCCGGCATTGTAAGTATAGACTTTTAACACCGGTTAACAAACCGGTGTAATATATAGATTTAACACCGGTTAATAACCGTTGTTAAAAGTTCAATTATGAGGCGGGAAAGCCATTTTAGACACCGGTTATTTTAAATAACCGGCGTTCAAACATCATTTTTAACACCAGTTCTGGAAACAACCGGTGTTAAAACATCATTTTAACACCGGTTTTGGAAACAACCGGTGTTAAAACATCATTTTTAACACCGGTTCTGGAAACAACCGGTGTTAAAAATGATGTTTTAACACCGGTTCTAGAAACAACCGGTGTCAAAAGTCTTAATTTTTTATATAAATTTCATATTTATTTTTATTTATAATTTTTCTAGACATATAAAAGAACACAATAATATAATAGTTTATCCATAATCAATAACACACCATGAATTAAGTAAATGCAACATCCAATTAGTTTCAAAAACAAAACAATCCATGTATTTTACAACTATCCATTTTTCTTTCAACAAAAACAAAATGTAAATCAAATAACACATTATACTCCTACTCGCTATGTGATTTTCCAAGCAAAGACAATGTAGAAGCTTGCCACACGAGTTATTTGCAAGTAAACGGTCTAATCCAAGATCAAATAGTGAGGAGTACGTTGCAGAACTTCGACCAGCTTAGCATTCCATCTCTTATAAGCGTCTTGCATATTTCCATACAGTACTTGAGTCAAGCTTGAATTTCTTTTCATGCTTTGGCGTGCAGTGGCTACCAGTCGATTGCGAAGCAACTGTGAGAAAATTCCAATGAAAAAATATCAAATAATGCTACGGAGAGAGAAGCAATATAATCAATCATTCACAATTTGGAGCTTACTTGGTATTTGAGGGTGGCCAAACTTTTCGTGTGCATTGGAGATTGTGGGATGACACCATTTGAAGGTGGAACTCCAATAAGACCACATAACAAGGTCTGGCCAGCAAAACCAAGTAAATGATTCAGGAGTCAGATGTCATTTGAGATTTAACCAAAGAACTAGCTAGAGGCAGATAGATTAAGGTATAGTACCAAGAATCCCAAAACCAGTAAATCATAATGAATGATGGGGGCTTTCTCAGATTGAACTAACATGAGATGGCATAGAACAGAATATTGCAGGGATGAAAACAAATATAATAAAGAGGTCACAACTCACAAACCTTGTCTAATAATACGTGTTAAGCTGCACAGAGATATCGCAGGCTTCAGGTTTTGCACTTGCAGCCCATACCTGATGCTTCAATCATAAAATAAGACGAACTAATATAATCAACTGAAACTTAATTCCATTGATATCCTTTTACTGAATTACAGTTTACAGGAAACGCACAAATGTCACAATGTACCATTAAATATCAACTTTTGGAGAAGGGGAGAAAACAGCTACTATTCAAGGTAACAAACTAAATTACATTAGGCAGAAGAACTCTCTTCGCTTAGCTCATCAAAGAAATGAAGAATGGACAAAGTCGAATGAACAAAATATTACCTTGTACAGTAACAGACAATAAGTGCCTCAATAATAATAGCACTTGTCAAATCTTTGCAATTCGCTATATAATGTTACCTGAACCAATAACAGAACCAATAACAGAAACAAATATTTTAAATCTGGAAGGACCATAACATGCAAGTACCATGAGTGGCACTCCATAGTCGGCGATGAGACCCCGTAGCACCATGATCGTGCCTTCCTGCTTCTTAACGCAGTGAGCAGAAGCCCAAATGACAGAACCAGTGCAAACATGCCGTTGGCGAACCTCCAAGATGAACTGAATCCACACAACCATACCCAGCACTGATTAGTTCCCCTACAATTCGTATCAACAGAAATCGGAACGCAATCCAAACGGAAGACTACAGATGAACTGAATTCACCAAAATCCAATAGTAGATCAAGAACAATCAACTGATCAGAAGAACTAGATTCAACAATCAATCAGTCAAGAGAACACATCAACCCCATTACTGATCACTCAAGCTCAAGAATGGTCAACATGATTCGTCTCAAGATCATCCAAAGCAAAACAACTCACGGAGACATAAGAATCCAAACTGATAGCACAACCCAATCCTACTGTTCTAATACAATTCCATTCGAAGAACAAATCGAAAACAATCGATGCTTACCGGAGTTCGTCGCTGACCGTGAGCCGTCCAGCGCACCTGCTCCCACAGGGTAGAACAAATATCCCTAAGAATAGCTCTAGTTTAGCTTAAGCCAAGAATCCCAAATTCAGTGGATCAACGATTAGGGTACAACTCAGGGAACAACTAAATCGAAGAAATCCAAATCTCCGCTCTTACCAAATCTGTGATCAGAGGAGGAAGAAGGCCCGATGATCTTGCTTGCTCGCGATGGAGTGATCGTGAGAAAAAGGGCGACAACAGCACTCGGGAAACCCACCTCCGGCTGGTGGTCGCAGAGTATCTTGTGAATCAAGATTACGAGTAGAACGAAGGAAGAAGTCGGCGTTGGTTCTTTGGTGACTTCAATCGAAGCAGAGAAGAGGGCGAACACTACGTCGGGCGGCTGCGGTTTAGGGCACGCGAGAGGAGAAGAGAACGGACGAAGGGGGCGACGCGTCTGGCTGTGGCGGAAGGCGAAGAGAAGAGGTAATCGAAGCGTGATGTTGCGGCTAGGTCATCAGATTAGGGGAAACGAAAAGCTAATAAGGGGGGTGGCTTTTTGCAGAAAAACCCATTCAGCTTTTCGAAATCCCAACCATGCCCTCAATTTCGAAAGTTTTGCCTTTTAGCCCTCAAATTTCTCAGATTCTCACATTTTTAACACCGGTTGTTAAAAGAACCGGTATTAAAAGTATTTTAAAGTTCAAATAATTACAAAAATGCCACCACCTTTTTTTTAACACCGGTTTTAATACAACCGGTGTTAAAAGCCGTTGTTAAAGGTCTTTTTTGTACTAGTGTCACCTCCTCCCAATACTAGGTTTTTAAATTTCAACTAAATCATTTTGTCCTTAGTCTAACCAGTCCTAAGTCTAAGCATGATGATTTGCAGAAGGAAATAAACAGGCAAGTATGCAATAAAGAAAAATTGTAATTAAAAAATTATCTAATTATGAATATAGTTTTTATATTGGCTCCCCCTGGACTATAGCCTCGATAATGGTTAGGCAAGATGTGAATCTTGTCCTTGGGGATCCAATACTGGTTTGGTCCAGCTTGTTTGTTCAAACAGAGCTTGGGGACCCATGCTTGGACTTGAGTTCTAGGTTGGTTCAATACAGCATAATAAGAACGTTGCCTAGACTTGGTTTGATACCCTAATCCAGATCGATTAAGAATGGACTTCTGCTTTCCAAGGATCATGTCAAGACCCTTGGAACCCGAAGTGAATCGTTCTAAGGCCACTCTGAGCTCCTTGAGTTGAGTTTTCAAGGAGGAATTCTCTTCCTCAAGCTTTTGAACTTAAGTGGAGTTTCCTTCTTGAATTTTCTCGGTCAAGGACCTCAAGTCGACTTCCTCTTTCAGGCGTTTTACTTCCTGTCGGAGGGACTCAACCCAGATTTTGGCTTTCGCCAAGTTGCGAGATAAATAAGAAATTAATTTTGAAAGCTCATACTCTGAGTAACCTCTTACCGTTATTTGCCCATTTTTCGAGATTGTAAGTTTTCCGCCATCTGGTTCTGATTCTGATCCGGTGTCGACGTCTTCCGAAGCGGTTAAGGCGAGCAGATTTGCGTGCGGGACTTCTTCTTCTTCTCGGAGGAGGATTCATCCCACGTGGCTTGGAGAACCTTCTTTCTTCGCGCCTTCTTCGTTTCCTTCAGATTGGGGCATTCTGACCTGTAATGCCCCTTTTTATTGCACTCGTAGCAGGTGACATTAGGCTTGCTCTTTGAGCTTGTTAAAGGTTCTGCTGGATCTTCCTTTCTTCGGCTTGCTTTCTTTTTGTTTGCAATTGTTTGGTACTTGAGTTCCTTGTAGTAGTCTTGAGCTAGCCGAACCAGCTTGGGTCGATCCCCTTCACTGTCTTCTGAATTTGAGTCTGAGTCAGACTCGGGTGCTGGTTGAGGCTTCTTCTTGGGGGCTTTTCCTTGAGATTTTCCTGCAATGAAAGCAATACTTTTCTCGACCAAAGTGGAGTTAGTCTGTTCATGCAGTTCTAATTCAGAGAAAAGTTTATCTAATTTAATTTTAGAAAGATCCCTGGACACCTTGTAGGCATCTACCATGGATGCCCACAGCGTGTTCCTAGGGAACACGTTTAGTGTATACCTGATTAGATCACGGTTCTCGACCTTGTGACCTATCGTATGCAGCCCATTCATCAGCTCTTGGATTATGGCGTGGAGCTGTGCTGCTGATTCTCCTTCGTTCATCTTGATCGTGTAGATTCTGTTCAGCAACAGATCTCTTTTACTGATCCTGGTGTTGGAAGTACCTTCATGCAGCTCGATGATCAGCTTGTTCCAAAGTTCTTTGGCGCTATTGAAGGGTCCCACCCGGTTCAGCTCCTCCTTGGTCAAACCGCATTGCAAAGTCTGGGTTGCCTTTGCATCAGCCTCGATCTTCTTCTTCAGCGAGGCGTCCCATTCAGTATAATATTGTGCCACTCCTTCTATGTTCTTAGGAATTTCCAGGCCAGATTGGATGATTATCCACATGTCCACCTGAGTTTTCAGGTGGACTTCCATCCTGCTTTTCCAGTAGAAGAAATCTTTTCCACTGAAAAGAGGGGGTCTGGCAGTGCTGAATCCCTCTTGCATGACCATTTGTATTTTCTAAAAAAAATTAACAGAAACTTGTTCCAAGACTGAGTCTTGGATTAGTAGTGCGGGAAGAAAATATAGAAACGAAAAGAAACGAAATCGAGTGGTGTTGCACCAACCTCGATTAACGAGAAAGATTCGAAACAAATAAAAATTTCGTAAATCCGAAAAAAAACTCTCAAACTGGTGGTTGCACCAAGTATGAGCCACCCGCTCTGATACCACTTGTTGGATCGAAGAAAATCGATAGAGGGGGGGTAAATATCGATCGAAGAATTTCGGATTAAAAGTTAGAGCGATTGTGCAGGGGAAAAACAAAATCAACGCTAACAAGTTTCTTTTACTTGGTTCGGAGCCTAGATCGACTCCTACCCCAAGGCCCATGGTCCTTAACCGTTTACTTTGGACAATTCTCTAATTCACACAAATAAGTACAATAATAGAATATGGAATTGAGTACAGTACTTTAACAAAATTTATACCGACGACGGAAAAGTAACGAAATCTGAGCCGCGGGTCGTCGTTGGCGCTTGAGACGTGAGCACAGGGCTTTTTGGAGCAGAGCGCTTGGAGAAAACAGTTGGAAGAAGATGTTCTGAAGCCTTGGGGGTGAACCCCCTTATATAGCAGCCATAGGGGTGCCTGTATCGATGGGGGCGCCTAACACGTGGCCTCTCCTGCGAGAATTCCAATCCGCAGGCTCGGTCAGCGCTTATCCCCATCACTGGGGCGCCTGGGCTGATGGGGGGCGCCTGTGTTAACACAGGCGCCTGAGCTGACTTGGTCCAGAGGCTTCGTGTCAATTTGCTTCGATGTTTTGTTTTTGGCCTTGAACTGGGGCGCCCGTATCCATACGGGCACGTAGCCCAGTGAGGCGCCTCACTCCATTGAGGCGCCTGAGCGGCAAAAACCCGTTCCTTCGTTCCCTGCAACCATGATTAAATCCAAAACACACAAAGCAAGACTGTTAGAAATTATTTACAACCTTAGCTGTCTTGGTTCTGACTTTGGATCTCCCAAATAGAATCCTAAGTCGAACCGACGCCTACTGTTCCCTCGCACGGGGAACACGTCCTCACCTACTCCTCTCAGGAGAGTTTACCTTTTGCCAACCGGCTCCTCCGGTTGGACTTTGGCCCAATCCTCCCGATCAGGTCTTCGTGCCCAGTCTGCGATCAGAACTTCTTGCCCAACTTCCGGTCAGGTCTTCGGTGTCCAGCCCTTTGCCAGGACTTCTTGCCCAGTCCTCGACCAGGACTTCTTTGCCCAACTTCCAGTCAGGTCTTCTTGCCCAGTCCTTTGTCAGGACTTCTTGCCTAGTGTTCCTAGGACTTTCCTGCACACTTAGTAAGCTTGTTAGATCACAAAACACCTTAACTTCTGAACCCTTTGCCATTATCAAAACACAGGTTTGACTTAGGTGCTTCCGGCACCAACACGGTCGACTGCTGCTGGGAGCAGTCAACTGGTAAAGGTTATAAAAAGATTAGTCGACTGATCTTCTGTACAGTCGACTGGTGTCGGCTGGAATTCGAACGTTAGGCTGTAACATTCGAATTTGGGTGGAGCAGTCGATTGGTGTTGATACCAGTCGACTAGTTATGACTAGCTCAGTCATGAGCTCTATTTAAGAGAGCTCGATTTAGCTAGCTAGGGTTGACGAAATTGGCTTTGGTTAAAGGCCAATTAGTAGTCTTTGTGCTTAGAGGTCCTGATTGAGATTGTGGTGTAGTTTCTCCACCCACAAGGAGTGACACAAGCTAGTCGAAGGTCTTCCGGGGAGTCATCCACCGATGGATCGGGATCGTCCATCTTACGGACAGCAGTGGATTAGGAGGGTCATCTCCGAACCACGTAAATCGACATGTGTTTGCGGTTTATGTTCCTTGTTAGTGTTAGTTTTATTTTGTATTTCATTGTGTGCTAACAAGTGTAGGAAGTGAACCACAAATCAAGTGGGTGATCGATTATTCATCTCCTCTAGCCGTACGATCAAGTCCAAACACCTTCGACTGCTTGTGCCGGCGGCCTTCGACCGCCTGGTTCTATCCAAACTATAACCCAGGGGGAAGGTGAACCCTAGGGGAAACGAAACTAAATTTCGGTCAAAATCTGATCGTCGGTGATGCCACACAACACCCAAAATCGATTAGTGAATTGATTCACACTTGTCGCGACATGTCTGAGGCAACCTTAATCGATTAAGGCTTCAATTAAGGTAGCCTTAATCGATTAAGAGATGTCTTAATCGATTAAGCTTGTCTCATTTTTACCTTAGCAATTGATTCATCATTCGATTGTTGCAAGTCTTAATTGATTGGTGAATTGATTGGGAGGCAGGCGTGCAGGAGCACGCAGGGTAAGGTGCGCAGGATATATATATATATATATATATATATATATATATATATATATAGTATTTTATTAGAACCATTTTAATACCTGATTATCCAAATATTTATACTTAATTATTCGATTATTTAATCGAGTAAAAAAAAATCCACTCATATTCTTCTCATTCTAATCAGATATCGAATATTCGATGGATTTAGAAGAAATTGTCATCCTTATTTATGAACTTTTAGGTTACATTTGATTAGGGATAATGCAATCTAGTTTGTAATGTAATTAAGCCTGTAATGTAATCCAGATTACATGTTGTTAGTCTTATAATCTAAATTACAATACTTTTATTAACTTTTGTAATGTAGATTATATTATATTACACTTTTAAAATTGTACCAAATAAAATAATCAATCTTATAATATAATTTTAATTACATTATAAGATTGATTACACCTTACTAAACGTAGCCTAAATGAACAATGCAACCAAATGAACTTACACATTGCACCTAGCCACGATTCTGGCGTGAATGGAGGATAGGGAATCCAAATGTCCCTTAACCATACATTTTCTCCATTTATGTCAAAGTCCTCCAAACTTCCTGTGTTGATGGTGGTCAACTCGAGCAAGTGTTACTGCATGCTTATGCTTCATCAAAGTTGGCTTTTGAAGGCCCAAAAGACAGCCATGCCTTTTTTATATATATCACCACATTGAAGATTCCCACAAGATCCTGAGACTCCATGGTGTCTAGTTTCACTGAATGTAGTTAAATCATTTGGAAAACAAACTTAAGTCATTAAGAGAGAGCTTACTTTACAGAATTTAGAATCCAGGTTCACTGTTGTTTGCAATAACTGAACAGATGATCAGGGAAAATGATCAGCAAGGACAGATAGCCTATAAATAGGTCTGGGAGCTGAGCCGAAGAGGTCAGGAAGAGTTGAATGTCCTCTGGATTCTCTCAAACACTTCAGTAGGACTTCTTAAGACTAGAATGGAAGTAACATTAGCTTGTCCTCACTGAAGTGTTTGGGGGAACTCTGGGTGTCACTCAACCATAAGCTCTCATGCGCGATGATCAGTTCTTCGTGTTATTCGTGTTTCTTGCTTCTCCCAACAAGAGATCCACCTTTGTTTTTACTTGTTAGTTTGATGAATTTTACTGCTGGTTCACTGGAGCGAAGCCTTAATTAGCTATTACAAGTACCTCAATGAACTGGCTTATCCAAATAGAGCTGACCTTATATTCAATCCTATTTCAGTTAAGTTCCTATTTAATTTTTTTAATGATCCAAGTGTTTAAATTTTGTCCGATTAATCTTATTTTCAAACGATATTTTTTTAAATCATCCATTGAATAAGTCGGAAGGACTCTTAAAAATCTAACTAACCTTAGCTGTGTTAGTTAATCTAGTTGGGTAGACGAGTGGGCGGCGCTCCCTAATTTGCTTGTTGGGTATTCGGGTAAATAAAAAAAACGCCCATAATTATCCATTCATTCGGTAGACAACAGATTTTCATAGTCGCTCTTCCTCCCGTTGAATTTGAAAGAAAGAAAAGTGAGAAAGAAAAAGAAAAAAAAAAGAAAAAGAAAATTTACTCTCGGGCTATGACGTATTGGTAGGATGATTAATCGTTATCTCAGATATTTATGGATCGATCTCTAGCTATAATCTATTTTATAGAAATTTTTTTTTCAAATGGGATGTGAACCTTGGGATGCTAGACTTCTGACCGTCTATCGCGAGCGCTTCTCGATTAACTCTGGTGATCGGTGGAAAATTTTCGTGGGATCGGACTGATCATCCCAGATTCATCTGTTACCTGTTCTAATATTTTTTTTATGACCGATGCCCCCGGGGATATGGTGTAGCGGCAGGACGACTAATCGATATCCTAGACTCCGCGATTTGATCTCTAACTACGGCATATTTTGTAGGAATTTTTCTTCCAAATAGGGCACGAACTTTAGGACGTTGGACTTCTAGACCGTCCACTACGAGTGCTTCCCAATTTATCCTAATAACTAATAAAAAATTTCTATTAAGTCAGATCGATCATCTCAGATTCATCAGCTATCTAGTTAAATTTTCTTTTTTTCTTTTAAACGGTGGTATTTTATTGCTAAAAGAAGGAGTTGGTGGTCTCCAACTGGGTTACCTTTATTTCTTAAAATTATCCAGTGTCTTCGGTACTTCTATGAAGAATTTTTTTTTTATAAATCCGTTACTTTAACGATCTTTCTAAGTTGATCACATCAATATGAAAGAGAGATTTATACATATACATAAATAATAAATATATGATAGGGTATAAATCATCCATTTTTAAAAATCGATCCTTAATTATTATCCTAAAATTATCATGTAATTATTTGTACTATGCCCTGGGGTAAATATTTAACCAGGTAATAGATAAATTTTGGATGACCAAATCGATCTTATGAAAATTTTTCATTGATCATCAGGATAAATTAAAAAATATTTATGATCAACGATCTAGAAGCTTTGCATTTCAAAATTCACAATTAGATAATTTTTTTTCATAAAATATATCGTAATTAAAAATCCAATAACAACAACTTGGAATGAGGACTAATCCTCAATACTTTTCTATGTTTTATTTTTGAATAATGATAGGGAGAGTGAAAATGGAAGAATGAAAATCATAGTGAATGATGTGGTATGACGTGACACTTTATATGCATACGTCCGATTATCGGTTGGACACCATCGACGACCTTCGGCCGCCGTCCCGAATCAAACTATACTCTAGGGGCACGATAAACCTATCGGAGATCGTACATATAAAGTACCACATCATTCGTTATGATTTTTACTCTTTCATTTTCACTCTCTCAATTATTATTCTTTATTTATACAACTTGAGATTTGTATTTAGGTACAAATTGATTCCACGTGTCAACTGCAAATTGTTTTGTATTTTTAAGGCCGTTTCCTTCTAGTTGCGCTAAGGATTGAGGTGTGGATCGCGGAGGAAGGAAAGAAATTAAAGCGAAACATGAGGAGGAAAGCAATTAAAGCGAAGAGAACAGCAGAAGAGAGAGAGAGTGAGAAAATAGAGTGAGGAAAAAGTAAAATGTTATTGATAAATATAGAAAAGATCAATTATAATAATTGTGAAAATAAGAAATTAAGAAAAAAAAATTAAAGTGTAAAAATTTATGTCTCATTAATTTTATGGTTCGAATCTAAAATTTTTAATAATAATCTATCAATTTTTTTATCATTTCAACATGTGAGGATAGAGAAAATAACATTTTTATGGGAGGAAGACTTCCCCAAAGAATGAGGAAAAAAAATCAAAAGAAAAAAAGAAAAAAAAACAAACATTGAACCTCATATAAATTTATAAATCTGTCTGTTTATTATTTTATAATAACTAATTAATTTAAAAAAAATAATCCATTATTGATGAAGTCTGAAAAAATCAATTCGGGTCTATGCAATCTTAGTCTGTATTGTAAGATATTTCATAAAGTCATATGATTCTGTCACGAAGCGAGATGAAAATCCCAAAAGTGAGATGGTATATCGTGTGCCATGAGCTGCTAGCCTGACGCCGACCTAGCTCCGAACTGGCTATGAACTGGTGCCGACCTGGGTCTGACCTGAGAGACAAAGACCGTTAGCCAACCCATCGGGGAATTTCCCCGGTCAGGCCCACCGACGATCAAGTCAGTATCCGTAGAAAATGTAGTGAAGTAGGAAGAGTAGAGGGGAGCACAGTTGTACATACCTGCGGAAAGAGGAGGAGAGGAGCTTATATAGCCGGGAGAGCTGACAACCCCTGCTCGTACCGACGAGACAGGGGTATGGTGTCTGTCAGCTCGTAGGAGAGCACCTAAAGGTACCGCGGCATGGCGCGGGGTGCTCGGAGGGTATAATCGTACCGAGTCAACGGGATAACCGTGAGGTGTGTCAGAAATGGGTAAGGCGTGTATTACCCTGACATCATGGTCGTACCCCGGATGCACGGATGTGGGGCGGCGTAGGGGAGAGCTGGTCCAGAGACCGAGTGTCGAGCGCCGACCGGCGAGTCCAAGTGTTATGGACCAGGTCGGGTCATGTCCAAGGAGCGTGGGTCGCCACGCGTCCGATTGGGGTTGAGAGATATGAGGTACGCCCTGAGTCAGGGGTTTGTCAAGCTATGTTAGTCTTGCCAGGCGTCGGGTCGGTTAGTTATCCGGTTGATGGAGTGCTGAGGACTGAATTGCCCGACCCCGATATAGGCCGGGCTTGGGGGACTGAGTTGGGGGTGCTCGGGCTCGACTCGCTCGAGCCCGCCCAGGGTTGGTTGGTTAGTGCTTCGGGAGGGTTCCTGGCTCGGGAAGTCCAGGGTGAGTCCCTCATCGGCCCTTCTGCTAGGTCTTCGGGGCGCCAGGTTGGCTGGCCGAGCTACCCGTAAGCAAGGCTGGGATCATAAGCGTCCCCCCGAGTCTAGTCGAAGGAGGCGCCGAGTCCGACTGACTGGACTGCTCCAGACTAGAGCGAGCCTGACGCACCTGAGTGGCCTGACTCTCTCCGGTCGACCCTGGTGATGGCCAGTGCGCGTTCGGCTAGATCGGCCGAACCGGTCAAATCACCATGTCTTTTCGATTCTCGCTCTCATTATGCCCGAGTAGATCCGTATCCTAGGCATTAATTACCGCATTTAACCGCTGGGCCATGTGTCCCCCGCTCATTGTCTTCCCGAGCAACGAGTGTTGGAACCCGGATGGCTAGAGAGGGGGGGGGGGGGGGAATATAGCCAAACACTTGGACTTTAATCTTTTCAAACTTCTGCACTCAATTTGTTAGTAGCACAGCGGAAGTAGCAAACACAGAGTAAGCATAAAAACAGAAAACGAAAGCAAACTAACACAACTAGCAAGATCGCTAACAAGGAGGGTTTACAAGGTTCGGGGATAACTTGTCCCTACTCCTTGGCATGCCCTTAAGGTGGGCGATCCCTTAATCGTCGACAGATCAAGCCTCGGTGAACACCGGATAGAAAACAACCTCCTTCTCGGGGGAGTAACCTCTCCACAGCGTTTCAATCAAGGATATAATTTTAAGCACAATGAAACATAAGAAAGATCTTACTTAGCACTTAGCAAAGACAAGAACACAGCAAGCTCCCTCTGAGCTCCACCCAGCGACGATCTCACGCAAGAACCTTCTCCTCGTGTCTTCTCGCTGTTGGACTCGAAGCTTCTTGTTCCTTCCTTCAAGCGCTCAAGTAAGGAATAGTTGCTTCACAGATTGTAGTTGCTTGCACAAGATGATGACTCTTCAGAACACACAAGCAAGATGTGGAGAACCCAAAGGCGCAGCAAGAACTCAAGCCAAAAACTGTATTTGCGAACTCTGCTTCAACGAAGCTTTCTTGCGCCCTTTTGTTTCTCCACTCAGCACCAGGTGACACCATCTCCTGCAGCCTCCAGCTGCTTACCTGCCAATGCCAGCTACCACTGAGCTCTCCCTGGACTCCCTGAGCTTCCCTCAGCCAAGCTCCAGTCTGCAGCTCCAGCCGTTGCAACCTGAGATGGAAAACGGACAAACCTACTCCAAGGAAAGGCCTCCATTGACTCTCCTTGAGTGTTTGAATCCTTCCCTGTCACCTGCAGCTTAATCAGAGTGTTAGGACAGCATATCAAGCAGCAAATCATGTATCAGATGTTAAGCGCAGAGAATCAGATACTATCAGACACGATCAGAGCGTTTGACAGTGCAATTTGAATTAAAGTGATCGGTCACCGGACCGGTCCAGGGCTTGTGGGTCGGTCACCAGACCGATCCACCGCTTAGCTGGGACTCCCAGCTCTCGCGGCAACACAAGCCTGATCGGTCACTAGACCGATCAGAGTGAAGCCTGATCGGTCACCAGACCAATCAGGTAGCTCCCTGTCCGATCAGGCTCAAGCCTGATCGGTCCACGTCTGAGTGAACAGTAACTGCGGAAATTAAATCCTAAGTCGTGGATCGGTCACCACACCATTCAGGAGCTGATCAGCGGGGGAACTCAACTCACTGAGTGCTTCCTGATCGGTCACCAAACCGATCAGAAACAAGGCAGTGAGGAAGCTGCCTGCTCTCTGATCGGTCACCGGACCGATCAGGAGCCAAGCAACGAGGCAACGACCTGCTCCCTGATCGGTCACCAGACCGATCAGGAGCCACACAATAGGTTCCCAACCTCACTGTGTGCTCCCTGATCGGTCACCAGACCGATCAGTCATCGCTGGATCGGTCACCAGACCGATCCACGAATGAACAATGTGCCAATATCCCTGATCGGTCACCAGACCGATCCAGGGACTCAAACCTAGCCCTCCAAGCTAGGGTTTCATCCACCTTAGCTCTCCAAGCTAAGGATTTTTCACCTAACTCTCCAAGTTGGGAATTTTCACCTAACCCTCCAAGTTAGGACTTTTCACCTAGCCCTCCAAGCTAGGACTTTTCACCCAACCCTTCCGAATTAGACTTTTCTAGACCTAGCCCTCCAAGCTAGGACTTGACCCTCCAAGCCAGGACTTTTTCACCTAACTCTCCAAGATGGGAATTTTCACCTAACCCTCCAAGTTAGGACTTTTCACCTAGCCCTCCAAGTTAGGACTTTTCACCCACCTTTTCCGAATTAGGACTTTTCCAACACCTAGCCCTCCAAGCTAGGATTTTCTCAACACCTAGCCCTCCAAGCTAGGATTTCCCATACAATGCCTAATCCCCGATCAGGACTTAACCATAATCATAATCATCCACCTAAACTAAAATCGGTGTCAACACCAAAACAACAATCAGGGTCAGACTGCATCAACAATCTCCTCCTTTTTGTTGTTTGACAACCCGATTTTAAGTTTAGAGGTTTTTCAATCAATTTCCTCAAACTCAGAATCATAGGGGAATCAAGATCCTCCCCCTACAACATAATCATCTTAAACTTAACCAACCACACTCTCCCCCTTTGTCGAACACCGAAAAGGATCTAGAGGGGCCGTTAAGATTAACCATACTTCCCCTCAACCCTAGGGGTATCCCAAATCAACAAAGATACGATTTGAATTTTGAAAAACATATGAACACATATGACAAAGATAAGGCATGGCAAAACAAGCATATGTATCATATGGACATGGCAATATAATCAAAATCATAAGCATGCATAATAAGCAAAACATGGTAAGCCAAGTATGAATTACAAGAAAAATATCATGGCAGAGACATGTCACATCAAGGTCAAGACACCTCAAAAGAACTGAGTACAATCAAACATAACGCTCATCATAACAGTCAATGTCATCAATCCCCCACGTGGTCATCGTCTGAAGAATCAGCAATATATATAACACTCCCTGGTGGAGGGCTGCTGGGGGACGCACCATCAGGAAACGTATGATGATACCACTCCTTATACCATGTGTCCTGTAGTGCGCTGATCTCAGAGACATCAGATGTTAGAGCATCGAGACGGCGATCGAAAGACTGAAACTCTGATCTGACCTCCTGGCGTCAGAGCTTAGAAATGTGTAACTCGTGCTGCAGCATCCGCTCTAGCTCTGCAACCTGCCAACGGAGGTCAGGGGCCCACTCATCGTAATCTGCTGTAACAGCGGGCCGCTCCTGAGCATGGTCTTCTCCTGGTAACTCCCCCACTCGTCTTCGATCCTTCCATCATAGCCCCTGCGGCCCGACAACAATGCCGGACTGAGCGAGCATGCGACGATCCAAGCGGCAGTCATGTCGAACCATGGGCACAATGTGTCCCTGTGAAACATCGATACCTACGGACTGCAGCCAAGCAGTAATGATATGGCCAAAGGGCATATAAATCGTCTGACCATACATCTGGCTATGGACGATGATGGAGAAATAAAGAGAAGTCACTAGATCGAAGTCTAACTGCTGATGCATCCCATAGAGCATCAAGCAGTGGAATGGATGAATTTCGTCTAGGTGCTTTGTAGTGGTAGGAATAAGACAATTTGTGATAATCTTAAATAAAACATAATCAATGGGAGAAAGATGAAGGGCAGGAAATGTGGGAAAGTCACGGTCACGCTCACTGGAACCCTTTGGCCTGGGATGACCTAGAAAATGCTCATAGATGGAGTCAGGAGTGACTCCAGCAAAGGGAACCGGTAAGGGATCCGGAAGATAGGAATAGAGTGAAAAGACATTCTTGGACCGGCGACATCCAAGAAAGGTAGTGAAAGCAGATAGAGTAAAGTCAAGGTCAACACTACCTACATGGGTCCTCCACCCCGTGCCCTCTCCACTAACCATATTATTATAGAATTCAGAGACCAAATCAAAGTTTATTGGCCTCTCTAAGAAAAGGATGGGTTGAAGCTCATAGTATTCAATAATTTGTCGTATCGTGGGACAATGTTCATAAATGTAGTTTTGATCCACCGATCGATATGACATAAGTTTGAAATTATTGTTGGGTATGGCTTGGCGGGTTTCCTAAGCGAATACCTGATCGATCCGAGAGACCTCTCTATGCTTACGGATTAAAAATTTAATCCGAATAGAGAGTCGTTTCCAATCGACCGTCTCGTGCCGTATCGAACGATTCAAATTGCAACTTAGCCAATTATCAAAATTGGCCTTGCAATTTGCTTGGCCATTCGACCGCGGAAAAGGCGACGAGTTGATCGCCGACTTTTGTGTTTATGGTCGGGGTCCAGTTAAATAATTATTGACTATGATTCGCAATCAAAATAATTAAATAACAAATATGAAATGACAAGGCAAATAAGTATGACACAAAATAAGAACATAAGGAGCCAGGGAAGAATATACCTTCCGTTACCTTACGATCTTCTACCGTATGACCCTCCCCTCTTGGACGTCGTGTGGGCGACGATCTACCAAGACCCGTGGTCACCAAGCCGATCTCTTCTCCTTGCGCCAACTAATCCCTAACAAAAGGGTGCCGCCGGTCGCTCCAAGGAGATCATCCAAATACAAATCCTACTTTTCCTTTCCTCACGGCAACTTTTCTATTTTCTCTCTTTCTCAAGTTGCCGTAAGCAACTTTTCTGTTTTTTTTCTCTGCCGTGGAGAAGCTCTCCCTCCCCCTCGCTCACAGCAGGCGGCAATTTATTTGCCTTAGGCGCACGGGCTCACGGCAAGAAACGTGAGCAATGCAAATTAAAACGCCAAGAGGCAATTTTAATTGCTTTGGAAACCGTGCCTTGGCAAATTAATTGCCTTCGTTGGAGATTAATTGCAACGCATGAGCAATGCAACGCATGAGCAAAGAGATTAATTGCAACGCATGAGCAATGCAATTTCCATGGATCAATTAATTTCTTCCTTGATTAATTGCATCAGCAATTAATTCTCTTTAGCAGATTAATTGCTCCATGAAGAAGCCTGCGCTAGCTCAAACCGTGAGGGAGAGAGAGAGGAGATAAGGAGAGGAAAAATTTAGGGTTTGATCTATTGGATTAATTATCAACTTTGGTTTCATACCACCATGAGATATATATAGGGCTACGATAGAGACCATGAGGAAGAGTTGGATCTTGGCCTGCTAATGGACCCGGTCCATTAATGAGGATCCATTCCACTAAAGGGCCCTCATTGAATTACCTCACCAACCCTCATATTTACATATGAGCTCCACTTATTACAAGTCGTCCATTCCCCCGTGTTTAAGATTTCGAATGCCCGTTAATTAATTAAATTACTGACAATTTAAATTAATTAACTTCTGGATCCTTGACTAGTACCACTCGACCTTATCATCAAGCCGGATCAAATCCACCTGCAGGGTTTAGCATGATGATCCTTTCGAGCTCATCAAGGGGGCATCATCAACCCGACTCACCAGGACACAGATTCCGTCAATAATCAACGGCACATCATATTATTAATTTATCTCCCAACTTACCGGGTCTATTGATCTAACCGAATAGATCTCGTCCATTGGTAAATTAAAGAAATAATAGTTAATAATATATGCCCGTTATTATATCGGGATTAAGGGATCGTACTCCATAATAAAGTCTGAGGTCCTATCCAATTATCGAGTCAGTACAAATTAGATAGCCTCGTGTTTTGGTCTTGCTCAATGTACTCAAAGCACACTAGTGTAATCCTATGGTCAAGACCAACCACACCTAATTACACTACAACTATTCCGATGGGTTGTCCAATTCCATCTCGGTTGTGAGCCTCTATTTATACTAAGCAAGGAACTGATAACATGATCTTCCGTGTGACACCACACACCATGTTATCTACAATGCAAAGTAATTGGACTTCATGCATGTACTAATATAAACAGGCACCTAGTGTAGTTGTGATTCTCTTTTCAAAATAAAGATATTCATATATATAAAAGAAGCATGTCTTTCAGTATACACATCTATCAATTATGCCATTGAGAGTTTAGAGCATAATGAATGTTTTGAAACCTAGTGTGTGGAGGTGGAGGAGGTCCTGAGGGAGGTGTAGATGATGACGGGCCTTTGCCCTTCGAGCTGCCCTCTATGGGTTCCTTACCCTTTGATGATTTTCTAAAGATTGAAATAAACAGATTTGATCAAGATAGGTAAACCACATCATGACACCAATCACAAGAATAAGATTCGATCAAATTGATCAAGACAAGGTAAGACCCAATCAGCGAACATAATCATGACATAGTCAAGATAAGAATTTAACCAAAAATCAACCAAGATTTGATCATAGAGTGATAATCATAGGGTAAGACGTTTGAACAAAGGTAAGACATGACAACAATGGGTCACGGCCAAAGCAAGAGGTCACGGCACAACATCAAAACATGGTTAGGCTCAAATACATAATCTATGAACTGATTCGAAAAGAGAACTAACCAAAGAGAACTTACTTAGGTGTCATGGAAGAAGTTCTTGAAGGTTGAGAATAACTCCTTTCTGAACCTTGCACAAGGGAGGATCGCAAGCTAGCAGTTGCTAACACCACCAACAGCAAGGACAAGAGCTCTTGCGTAGAAGGAGATGACCGCACTCGCAGAGAAGATCGCACAGCAAGGAAGGAAGAGATCGCACGCGCAAGTGAGGAGGAAGAGGGTTTCGGCGCTGAGGGGTTTTGGTCGGCTAGGGCTTAGGAGTAGAAAAGAATCGTGATTAAAACGGTTGGTGGATCGGTCCACCAACCGCACTTTAATGCAGTTGAACGGATCACCGTTCGATCTGATAGCGTCCAGACCAATCAGGATCTGGCCTGATCGGACTGGCCTGGTCATGATCGGTCGGGAGACCGATCAGGTTGGCTCCTGATCGATCGGCTGATCGATCAGGAAGCGAACAGTAGGGTTCGGAGGATGTCCTGTGAGCCCCCAGATCGGTCTGTGGACCGATCATCACGGGGTGCTAGATCGGTCCGGGGATCGATCCAGGCTAGCACAGAGAGTTTAGAAGAAATTTCGCAAAGTTTTTGTGACCCCTCGGATCGGTCCGTGGACCGATCACCACAGGAAAGGGCCAGATCGGTCCGGGGACCGATCAACCCTACTCTTGATCGGTCCAGTGACCGATCAGGGTTCCTGATACTCCCTGATACGAATTAAAACTCTCAGTTTCAGACTCCCAAATGATTGCTGACAAGATTTGATGAAATATATCGATCTTGGAAGTTGTTTCTCGACTACACTTGATCCCCTAACAAGAATCAAACGTCCTTATGGCTTTGGCAATCACTTTGCTCCACGCAAGTGGAGTCAAACTCAATCAACACTCATTCAATCAAGGTTATGCCAAATTCAAGTTTCCAATAAAGTTTCCTTGATTGGAATTTCCAAGTATGATCATGGAACCAAATACACATATGTTATGCATTGGTTTTCCCCATACTTGGTCACCGAAGTGATTTTTATCTCGTCAACTTAATTTCTCAAGGGATGCATTGACATTTTGAGAAATTGAGTTGATCCTAGCATCTCACCCCATTTCTAGCAAACAAAAATGTTTTGGTAAACCTTATAGTTTGTGTGAGATGTTCCCAAGGTTACCCAATTGTTTCCCAACAATTTCGAAATAATCATGAAGGGTTTTGAAATCATTTTTAAGTTTATGAAGCGCGACACATTCCCAACTCCCTTCTTAGAAAACTAAATTCATTTTCGGGAAGTGGTTTAGTGAAAATGTCAGTGAGGTTTGACTTGGACTCTACATGTGAGAGTACAATATCTCCCCTAGCTACATGATCCCTAATGAAGTGGTGACGTACTTCGATATGTTTGGTCCTAGAATGATGGACTGGATTCTTGGTTAAGTTAATTGTGCTAATGTTATCACATAACACTTGCACACCCTTATAGCTCAATCCATAGTCCTCTAAAGTACGAATCATCCATAACAATTGTGATACACTCTCTGTTGATTACAGTCTGACCTGATTGTTGTTTTGGTGTTGACGCCGATTTAAGTTTAGGGCAATGAGATGGTTTAGGATTAAGTCCTGGTCGGGGACGTGACTGAAACCCTAGCGAGTGAAGCAGGGTCCCGGTGAGTGAAGCCGGGTGACTTAAATCCCGGTGAGTGAAGCCGGGTGATTAAAATCCCGGTGAGTGAAGCCGGGTGACTGAAACCCTAGCGAGTGAAGCAGGGTCCCGGTGAGTGAAGCCGGGTGACTTAAATCCTGGTGAGTGAAGCCAGGTGATTAGAATTCCGGTGAGTGAAGCCGGGTGATTAAAATCCCGGTGAGTGAAGCCGGGTGACTGAAACCTCGGCGAGTGAAGCCGGGTTTGAATTGAATTGAGGCTGGATCGGTCGGGAGATCGGTTGGCACGGAGTCTCTTTGGAGGATCGATCAGGTGACCGATCCAGGGAAATCCAAGGAGCCTGATCGTTCTGGTGAACGATCAGGGAGAGAACAGAAGGTTTTCCAACCTTTCTGTTGGAAGGTTTGATCGTTCTGATGAACGATCAGTGAGTAGGAGGGAGAAGACCCTGATCGGTCATACGGACCAATCAGGGCCCTCCTGGACCGATCAGGGACTATCCTGATCGGTCCAGCTGCTCCATGATCGGTCAGTATGACCGATCAAAGGTGTTCCCTGATCGGTCACTGACCGATCAGGTGCGTTGAGACTCTAAGGCCTGAAACACTGATCGTTACATTGATCGTTCTGATGAACGATCAGTGAGTAAGAGCCCAAGAGGGAGAAGACCCTGATCGGTCTTGGTGACCGATCAGGGCCCTCCTGGACCGATCAGGGACCACCCTGATCGGTCCAGCTGTTCCATGATCGGTCAGTGTGACCGATCAAAGGTGTTCCCTGATCGGTCACTGACCGATCAGGTGCGTTGAGACTCTAAGGGCCTGAAACCCCTGATCGGTCTTTGACCGATCAGGAACTTTCTCTGATCTATCAGGGTGATCGATCAGAAAGTCACTGGATCGATCAGATAGATATCTGATCGATCAGGACTCATATTGATCGGTCGGGTGGATCGATTAGTATCTGAAAACTGTAATTCAAATTGAAGTTTCTTCTACTGTCTTCTCATTCACGTCAAGTTCTTATTGCTATAACGTGTTCCTGAGTGTTGTGCAGGTAATGCAGGATAACGCAAGAAGTACTTCCGTGAATCAAACTCTCTACTCTGAGTGTAACGGGTTTCTGATTTTCTGCCAAGGGCAGTTGGAAACTTCAGTCAGAAATGGGCAGACTGAGGTCGTGGGTGAGCAGCTTGCTGCACGCGGCTGGTCCTAGGGTCGTGGGTGAGCAGCATGCTGCACGCGGCTGGTCCTAGGGTCGTGGGTGAGCAGGGAATGTGCTACACACGTCCGATGTCCTGAGTTGAGTTGAGATATATCAGATGTGAAGAGAACAGAAAAGCGAACACTTGCGAAATTCAATTCTGATCAGTGAAATCCTCGAGCTCGAAAAGAAGTGTTGCGACTCCATCAGCAAGCAGACAACGCAAGAAGGAAAGCTGAGTGAAGGCTATCTTGTGGTTGTGTTGTAAGTGGTGGGGTGTAAAACTGTCTTCTCGCGCTCTGTAAGCTCCTTCGTCTCTGTGCTTTATTAACATACTGGTAAGACAACTGTGTGGAGAGGTTTCTCCACCGAGAAGGAGACTGTGATATCCGGATTTTCGGGGCTTGATCTGCCGACGATCAAGGGATCGCCCACCTTACGGGCACGCCAAGGAGTAGGGGCAAGTTATCCCCGAACCTTGTAAATCCACTGTCTTAGCTTCTGTTTGTGTTTATTTCTGTTATTTTCCGCTGCTTGCTAACCTGAGTGCAGACAAGAAGTAATCAAAGAGTAAAAATCTCTTGTCGGGGCTATTCACACCCCCCTCTCTAGCCCAACAAGTGGTATCAGAGCTGGGAGCTCTGTTCACGGCTTAACATCCGAGAGCTAAACCTGATGGCTTTGAGAGAGGGTTTCAGCACCAACAGACCTCCCTACTTCGATGGCTCAGATTTCCAGTACTGGAGATCGCGCATGGAGTACTATCTGAAGACGGATATAGGCATGTGGTTTTCAGTAAAGGAGGGGTTCATCTCTCCCAAAGATGCTGATGGAAAGGAGCTGGATTCTTCGAGATGGTCAGCTGAGCAAACCCGGAAGGGAGAAGCTGATGCAAAAGCAGTAGTAACCCTGCAATGCGGTATGACCAAGGACCAACTGATAAAAGTTGGCCCCTTCACGAGCGCGAAGGATCTGTGGAAAAAACTCATCGAGCTCCATGAAGGCACCCGGGACTCAAGGATAGCCAAGAGGGATCTTTTCCTCAACCAACTCCAAAACCTTTCCATGAAGGAAAGTGAATCAGTAAGTGAACTTCATGGTAGATTCAAGGAGATCCTTAATGGTTTACATTCCATTGATGAAAGGGTCGAGAACCGCGACCTAGTGAGGTATGTTCTTAAAGCCTTTCCAAGGAATGCCTTATGGTCATCCATGGTGGATGCCTACAAGGTATCCAAGGACTTGTCAATAGTTAAAATAGATGATTTATTTTGTGAAATGGAACTGCATGAGATGGCTAACAAAGGCCCCAAGGAGAAGGGGATTGCTCTTGTGGCAGGGGACAAGACCAAGAAGAAGAAAGAAAAGAAAAAGGAGAAGGAGATTTCTTTCTCTTCATCCGAATCCGAGGAAGAAGGCAGCGAGTCTTCCTCATCCGAAGTGGCCAACTTCGTGAGAAGAATGATGAGGAAGAGCCGACGCTACAAAGGGAAAGGTAATACAAGTGAAGTTAAAGTTGATAAAACTAACGTTACATGTTATGAATGTAGCAAGAAAGGGCACTACAAGAGTGAATGCCCAAAACTCAAAAAGAAGGAGGAGAAAGCAAAGAAGAAGAAGAAAGCCTTGAAGGCCACGTGGGATGAGTCCTCTTCCAGTTCATCTGATGAAGAAAAGGAGGAGAAGAGTACTCGCCATGTAGCTCTCATGGCCCTTGAAGATGTGGAGAGCAGTGATGAGTCCTCGTCAACCACGGCTTCATCATCTTCGGATGATGAAGAGGTAATTTCTCCTGAATTAGACAAATGCTATAGGACCATTGCATGTTTGACTGATCTGTTAAAGAAATCAAAAGACAAAGTTAAATCTTTGAAAGTAGAGATAGAACAACTACAATCCTCTAAGGATGAGGATATTGATGATTTGCATGTTGAGTTATTAGAGGATGAGAACAAAGCCTTAAGGGGTGAGGTTGAGAAACTCAAGGGTCTCCTTGAGAAGTTCTCAATTGGCTCCAAGACTTTGGACATGATCCTCAATGCTCAAAGAGCAGTTTACAACAAGGCCGGTATAGGTTACCGACCCAAAGAACCGACTTTTGTTTCATTAATGTCTAGGACCCATGGTAGATCACCTAAGGTTCCTAAGATCCAAAAGAAAGTAATCAAGGCATGGGTGCCAAAATCATGCATTGAAGGTGCACTAGGTCCCAAGATTTGGGTACCTAAATCATCCATTTTTCGTGTTGTGTAGGCACTGATTGAGGGGGAGCATCTATCAACTTGGTTTGTTGATAGTGGGTGCTCCAAACATATGACCGGGGATAGATCTTTGTTCACTACTCTACAAGGTAAAAGTAGAGGTAATGTATCATTTGGTAATAATGGTAGCCTTAAGGTTATAGGGATAGGAGATATTCAAGTATCCAAATGTCTTAAAATAAGAAATGTCCTTCTAGTCAAGGGGATGACTTTCAATCTCCTAAGTGTCAGTCAATTGTGTGATGCGGGTTACACAATTGAATTTCAACCAAGTCAATGTCTAGTTAGACAAAATGGCACACTTGACACGGTACTAGTAGGCACAAGGATAGATAATATTTATCAAGTTTCATTTAAAAGTGCTATTAATGCTTCTATCAAGTGTTTCATGTCAAAAGAAGATGAGTCCACACTTTGGCATCGGAGGTTGGCGCATGTGAACATGAAGAACATCAGGAAATTAGCCAACAAAGGACTTGTTCGTGGATTACCAAGCATCAAGTACGAAAAGGAGAAGTTATGTGATGCATGTCAAATGGGTAAGCAAACGAAATCGTGTCACAAAGGTAAAAGCACTGTAAGTACCTCTACTGCCCTAGATCTACTACACATGGATTTATTTGACTGTAGTACGACTATCTCTTTGAATGGTAGTAGGTATTGCTTTGTGATTATTGATGACTATACTAGATATACTTGGACTTATTTTCTAAAACATAAGGATCAAACCCTAGATGTTTTTATTTCCTTTTGTAGAAGAACTGAAAATGAAAAATCTACAACAATTAAGACAATTAGGAGTGATCACGGAGGAGAATTTCAAAACCATAGGTTTTTAGAATTTTGTCAAGAGAAAGGATATAGACATGAGTTCTCTACTCCTAGAACACCACAGCAAAATGGTGTTGTAGAGAGGAAGAACCGGGTCTTACAAGAGGCTGCACGAAGCATGCTCAATGAGTACTCTCTACCGAGCTACTTATGGGCTGAAGCTGTGAACACAGCTTGCTATGTGCAAAATCGAGTTCTCATTCATAGATTTTTAAGGAAGACTCCACACGAACTATGGTTTGGAAAACCACCCACAGTTAAACATCTTCGGGTGTTTGGTTGTAAGGTGTTCATCCTAAACACCAAGGATCACCTTGGAAAGTTCACAGCAAAAGCTGATGAAGGGATACTGGTCGGGTATTCTCTTGTCAGCAAAGCTTACCGAGTCTACAACAAAAAATCCAAATTAGTTGAAGAATCTTCTGATGTTGTTTTTGAGGAAATTCCAAAAGCAATTGATTCACCAGAAAAAGTAGAGAAAGCTCAAATCGAACTTAGGAGACTAGGTTTGAATGAGAGTCCTAGTGTGGGAAATGATGTTGATGAATCTGATGATGGTGAGCCTAGACGATACGTAGCTCAGCCGGACCCTGAGCCTGAGCCCGCGCCTAGTGACATCATCCCAGAAGCTCCTCCGACACCAAGACAAACTAGGTTAGCCTCTAGTCATCCCCAAGATCAAATTGTCGGAGATTTCCACCATGGGGTTAGGACTAGATCATTCTTTAGGAATGAGGCTAATGAAGTTGCCTTAATCTCTGAAATTGAACCTAGGAAAATTGATGAGGCATTAAATGATCCCGATTGGATTATGGCTATGCAAGACGAACTAGGTCAATTTGAGAGAAGCCAAGTTTGGGACTTGGTCCCTAGACCTAAGAAGACCACCATTATTGGAACCAAATGGGTCTTCAAAAATAAATTAAACCACAAGGGAGAAATCGTAAGAAACAAGGCACGCTTAGTAGCCAAGGGCTATAGTCAAGTTGAAGGCCTTGATTATGATGAGACCTACGCTCCCGTGGCCCGATTAGAGTCCATACGATTGATGCTTGCATTTGCTGCGCATCGAGGTTTCAAACTCTATCAAATGGATGTTAAATCGGCCTTCTTAAATGGGTTCATTAAAGAAGAAGTCCATGTTGAACAACCACCGGGATTTGAGAATTCCGAATTTCCAAACCACGTGTTCAAGCTCAAAAAGGCTCTTTATGGGCTTAAACAAGCACCTCGGGCTTGGTATGAGAGGTTGTCAACATTCCTCATTGAAAAAGGATTTGTGAGAGGACAAATAGACCCTACATTATTCCTACGTAGGGATGGTGATAATATCTTTGTAGCTCAAGTATATGTCGATGACATAATTTGTGGCTCCAATAACAAGGGCTATTTGAATGAGTTTATTGGACACATGGAGAGTGAATTTGAGATGAGTCTTGTGGGAGAATTGACCTTCTTCCTTGGACTCGAAATCAAACAAACTCGAGACGGAATCCATGTGCACCAATCCAAATACACTCAAGAGATGCTCAAGAAATTTAACATGAGTGACTCTAAAGAGGTAACCACTCCCATGGCGACAAACACAAAATTAGACAATGATGAGAGTGGGAAGCCGGTTGACCTAACCCAATATCGGAGTATGATAGGCAGCCTGCTATACCTCACAGCAAGTCGCCCTGACATTCTTTTTGCTGTGGGTATGTGTGCTAGATACCAAGTGTGTGCCAAGGAATCTCACTTGATTGCTGTTAAGAGAATTTTGAGATACCTTAAGGGCACGATTGGAGTCGGCCTTTGGTACCCCCGTACAGAGTCATTTGACTTAATGGGCTATACTGATTCCGACTATGCTGGGTGCAAGTTGGATCGAAAAAGCACAAGTGGGGGTTGCCAATTCTTAGGATCATCTTTAGTGAGTTGGTCAAGTCGGAAGCAACATTGTGTTGCTCTCTCCACGACCGAGGCAGAATATATTGCCATGGGTGAGAGTATATCACAATTGTTGTGGATGATACACACACTAGAGGATTATGGATTATCCTACAAGGGTGTGCAAGTGTTGTGTGACAACATAA